>JAGMVL010000353.1:600000-1140000 GCA_019202695.1 Populus x sibirica | reverse complement strand
ATAAGAAGTACTCACAGGTTTCACATCAAAGTGGCCAAATTTGTTGAGAATTTTCCCTATAAATTGTTAATGTGTTAACATTATACCATTGTCTCTTCTTATAATTTTAATATCCAATATCATACCAACTTCACTCATGTCTTTCATATCAAATTTAGAGGTAAAGAAATGTTTAATGTTATGCACGACATTCATGCTAACACAAAAAACAAGCATATTATCTACATAGAAACTAATAATCATTTATTCATTATCAATAAACTTAGTATACACACATTTATCTACTCTAACCGAAGAAAAACCATCATTTCTCATGCCATTGTTTAGGATCTTGATTTAAATCATATAAAGACATTTTCAACTTGCAAGCTTTATTCTCTTGTTCATAAATTATACAACCTTCAAGTTGTAACGTGTGTGTTTATATATATATATATATATATATATATATATATATATATATATATATATATATAAAAAGCAATTTTAACATCCATTTGATGTATCAAAAGGTTATGAATATAAGCAAGCTAAAACAATTAAAACTTGAATTGATTAAATTCTAGTTACAAGTAAAAATGTATCAAAATAATCTTTTTTTTTTTTACTGAAATCTTTTGCAATCAATCTTGCTTTGTATTTTTCTATAGAATCCATCATGAATATATTTTCTTTTAAGAATCCATTTGCAAACAATAGGTTTTGCACCTGGGAACAAATAAAATAATCTCTTAAGTTTGATATTATAAAAGCGAATCAATTTCAACTGCATGAGAAGTCTTTTTATTTAATGGATAAATGTGTTCAAAGAATTATGTATTTTTGTTTCAATAATAGTATTGCATTCTAGCACATAACTTTTTTGGTGTTGTTTGTTTCCAATAATGCGGGGTATATATAAGCAAGAAAAATAAATGAGAGAATTAAAAAGTTGTTAGAGAATTAATTCCAAGAGCTCTTAGAAAACTAATTTACGAGTTCAAAGATAGTGGTTTCAGTTTAACAGCAAAAGAAAACTATTATTGAAGATAAAAGATCTAGAAAGTATAGGCATTGTCTTGTACGCACGAAGGGGAACCAGAGGTTTTCCCCTTGTTCGACTCTACCTTATATGTATAAGCCTACCACCCATTTCTTATTGTTTCTAGTCTATATCAAAGTTCATTATATAAAAACTAGAAGAATGTTTTATTTTTCTAACGTGGGATTGGAAGCCCACTAGTATATATATTATTTGTTCACAAAAAAAAAAGTTGTGTTTTTTCAATGTGGGATAAAAAATCTTTTTGGTTAAACACTTCAACTTAAAAAAATAAAATAGTATCATTCCAATGTGAGATAAAAAAAACTTTTTTGAAATAATCTTTTAAACTTCATTATTTATAATATAATTTAGAGGAATAATATAATTTCTTTAAGAATATGAATACTAATCAATACAAAAATGTACGCTATATAATGGTTCCAAAAAAAATACTATATATTTAGTTTGAGTTAATAATTTTGACTACCACAAATAATGTTTATTTTAGTTTTATGATAATCCTTTCTTGAGGAATTCTTTAGTGTTTATTTTTGTATTACAACAAGTGTTTTTAAAATTATTTTTTCATCTAAAGAATACTAAATTGTTGTTTTTCTCCTCTATTAGGAGAAAAGTTATTATTTAACGTTTGAAACAGTACAAATCAAAATCAATCAATTAAAAAAAACTTTTAATTAAACAAAATTTGTGACTATTTTTTTTTAAAAAAAAATATCGTAATAAAAAAATATTTTAACCAAATATATTTATTAATCTTCTTCTAAAAAAACAAATTATCACAGTGAAAACTCAATTGTTTTGTCTCAAATAATTAAAAGAATTCATTTCATGGATCCCCACCCCATCAGCAATTCATACAAAAATGATTGTTGTTTGCTTGTGCACGTTCATGCTTATATATCCATGTAAAGAATGGTCGAAATCTTGGAAAATGAAAGAACGTATGAATCATAATTTCTATTGTCCATGGATGACTACTACTTGAATGAGCTCATTCCACGTTCATGCTCATATATGCTATCTCATTTTGAAAAAAAAACATGAGGCAAACGTTCATAAATTGTCCCCGAATTCAATACAATATCCTCAGAGAAAAGTCTTCTGATCCCTGCCAAAAGTGATTGCTCTTTAATCTAAGCGTCCAAGTATTTTTTGATGTACAAGAGGCTTTATCTTCTTTTGTTATCTATTTTCGGGTTAATATAAATAAATATAAAATATAAAAAAATATAAAAAAATTAAAAAATGCTGGAAGAAAATTACAAAAATATATTATTAAAAAAATATACTAGAACGCCTAGGAAATTACTAATAACTGGTTGAGGAAAATCAAAATATATAAGATTGAAAAATTTAACAGTGTATTTTTTACTGATAAAGACCCTATTAGCAGAGGAAAATTCAATTGAGGAGAAAAATTCAAAATTGGATATTTAAAGACTCAATTGAAATTTTTTAAGGTTTAATTGAATTTATTGAGAGCTTAATTGCAAGAAAAAAAATGATTTTTGAAGTCAATTTAGGCTTTAATTAGAAGAAATTAAAGTCTAAGGGTCGAATTGCAATTCTAAAGAGTTAATTTGATCAAATCAGGGCTTAATTGCATAAATATTGAAGTTTGATGGGCAATTAGGGACTTGGTTGAAGAAATTCAAAACCAAGAACCACGCTGAAAAAGACACCTAAATATAAGGGCTAAAATTGACCAAATCAGGGCCAAATTGAAGAAATTAAAAGTTTGTTGGTCAATTAAGGGTCGGAATGCATAAATTCAGAACCAATGACTAAAATGAAAATAATGATCGAGTTTGGGGCTGACAGTTGAGTTTAACAAGGATGAAATTACATGAAATTAAAAGTCTTAAGACAATTACGAGTACAATTAAAAGCAATTGCAATAACAAGGACTCAATTGAATTTTGTCAAATCCTGAATAAAGAACCAAAAGTAAGTCCTTTGTGGCCTGCTTTTGTTGTTTTTTTTTTATTTGTTTTGGTTTACATTTACAGTAACAAGCATAGAAAAGATGTTTGAAATGTTTTACAAATGATGTTGCATTCATCTCTTTGTTGATGTGTTGTTTTATTTAATGATGTTCTTTTGAAGTCTTTTTATGTTTTTGATATATTAAAGTTTCTATTTAAGTTTTTTATATATATAATGTTGTTTTAGTTTTTATTTAGCATAAGATATGCATGTGAAAGCAAAGGTATTTATCCTAGGTTTGCTAGGCCTGTTCATGCACAAAATGGGTTTAGAATACTAATTTTGAATCTATTTTGCTTGAACACATAAGTTGTTTTAGGCTGTTAATTTTTTTAATTTGGTACCTCATATTTAATTTTTTATGTTTTTTGGATTTAAATATATTTGTGTATGATATTGTAACTTATTGGGATAGAAAAAACATATTTTAGAAGCCAAAAATACTTATTTAGAAGCCAATAGTTACAACTTTTCTTAAACCTTAAAAAGAAACTCATAGTTAGATAAGGACCTTCTTATTTAGGAGAATTTTTCTTAAACCTTAAACAAACCAATAGTTAGAAAATACAGCATTTTCTTAGTTTATATCAGAAAAATAGACAGTGTAGTTGACCTCAAGTAAGATGTATTAGGGGTGCTAATACTTTTTCTTTACGCAATTAGTGTCATTACCCAAATTCTGAGACTAGTTAAGGTTTCTAATGACCAAAATACTAAGTGGAGACTCTCATTCTTTTTCTTTTTTTCCCTACTAATAAAGCATAAGAATTCCTTATCTTTTCCACCGACGTCATTCTTGACGATTCTGATCTGAGAAGATGATTATCGCGACACTGCACATGTACGACAAGATACATAAAAATAAAACCAATAGGAAAGCAGAAAGTCGGAAACCATTTTCTCTTATGGAATTGCCAGGAAACTATGCACTAAAAAGTTGTAGCTTAAGTTATTAGAAAAGGTCTCAATATATAATTTATATAATTTTTTAATATATCCCTTCAAGTGAAAGTCCTCTTGGACTTGGAATTTACATAGGCTTACATTATCTTGTGCTTAATTTTTATCAAATAGAATGAGGATAGTGAGATTAGAACTCGTGATTGTTTTATCATCAAAACTCTAATATTATATCAAATAATCATTCTAGTTCAATAATTTAAATTATTAAATACTATTTATTTATATAATTTTTTAATATCCTAAAATTTCCCATAAAATAAAATTTTCATTAGGGATACGACCTGCACATCAAGGTTGCTATATAAAGATTATTTTTCACGGTCTGCGATGAGAAAGCATGGTCCAGTTATTCTCTATAACCGTCATTCTATTTCTATCCAATTCATGTTTCTTTTCTAGTTACAAATTAACCCTCGTCAAAGCTACCAAACAACATTTAGGCTCCCAACAAATCTCATAGTGTCTGCCGATTCAAGGCAAGATCGATGTGGCCAAGTTTTGGAGTAATAAACTTATATCACAACTTGTGATGTTTGTCTGCTGCTTTTTGCTACTTTACTTAGTTTCGAGTAATTTAAGGATTAATTAAATTTAAAGATAAACTTGAAATTTCCAAAGCTGCAAAGATTACATCAACAGCCGTCAAACTGGCTGGAATCCTCTCCATGGCGCCATATTGAAGGATTTTGGAATAATCTTCTCAACAATTTGATTAAGTATTGGGATTTGCAAGAATATAAAAATCAATCAAGTTTGAATTACAAAAGTTCTTCGATAATGCAAATATTTTTTTTATTTTTTGCTTATTTTAACATGTAAAAATTGTTTATACGAGTCTCGTACAGCGATTATCATTAACATCATAAATTTATTTCCCAGGAAACTTTCACCAGATTTAGAGTTTCCATCATGACTTGCATGGTGTTCGTACGTAATATACACAGAAGCTTAATATCATTTATCTTTTCTTTTTTTCTTCTAAAACAAAAGGATAAGAAGGAAAGCAAGTAAATCTTTGAATGGATCTCAAAAGTTGACATCCTGCTCATATTATGATATCCCCTTTGGCGTTCACTATAGTTTGATAAGAAAGATGCGAGCCACGTACAAGTGTTAAAATCACAAGCTAGCAAATGTAACAAGTTAATATAGCTTAGTTTAATTTTGTCAAGTTAAAAGAAACACACAGAGACTTGGATTCATCCAAATATATACTACTTCATTCTTTTCTTTTTCTTTTTTTTATAACTCGAGATGATCGGATCAGTTTACACGCATTATAATTAATTATCGAATTCACTAAACATCTTTATTCTTGAACACTCCCCGTGTATCACCTATGTCTATGATGGGTAATCATCAATAGAAACAGGTGGGGCACGATTTGAAGAAATTAGAAGCTTATCAAATTCTACACTGCTTAAGGGGATATATTCCTTAATCATACCAAACCTTCACGAGAAAAAATAATGGTATTATATATATGTTAAACAAGTTCTTTGATAAATTATTATATCTTCATGATAAACTGTCGCTATCATATATAGCTGCATCCTTAGAGTTGTCATCTCACAGTTAGAAACCAAAACGTTTGGCACGAATCGAACTGGAAGCTAGCTAGCGATCAACAGTGACTAGTCGGCTGCATGCCGAACTAAGTTTGATAAGTCATCACGTGGCTTGACTAGCTCTGAGTCTTTGACCAAAAAAGAAAAACACTGTTGTCTAATGTCACACAGGAAGAAATTATTGGGCAAGTTTAGCCCACATGACATCCAGTACGTTCCATCTTCTAACAATTATTCATTAAGTCACATTAGATAGTTAAGTAAGTATGTATTTGATGATGAAGTGGAAATGTTTTTTTACAGAAGTGTATTTAATCTAAAAAAAATTCAAATTTAATACCTATTTATTGTTAAACAAAACCCACGTAATTAAGTTTTGATACAAAAAAAAACAACATAAGTATTCTCTATATTTTTTTTAATATTCAAGATGGCTTTAAATAGCCTTACAAGTCTAAGACTAATGTTGAAAACTAGTTAATTATCTTCTTACTGTAATAAAACTCTAACATATGATTGATGATCTCGATATTGCAAAATTCTAACAATTTAAGAACTCTTGCAAGCTCTAATTTCTATGAATCAAAACTTATAACTAATGTTGAATTCTGACACTCTCCCTCAATATCATTTGTCGCTATTTTTTTTCTTTTTCTTCTCTTCATGATGTCTTACCTCAATATTATTGGTGTCGACTTTTTTATTTCAACATTACCAAACATGGATTTCTTTGATATCGAGAAAGGTAATTTCATCATTGTGTTCAACATCAATTGCATTCTTCTAAACAATATTTTCAATTAGAGCCATAAAATTCATCTGTGCATATGATTGGTCCAGCTTTGCAAACTCTTATTTATCCTTCATTAATTTTATTAGGAGAAAATGACACTTAAACTCTTCTATTAAAGCAACAAGAAAAGGTTCACATTTCTCAATTCTCTAAGTATTTATACTCTTATTCTCGAAGTATTTATCATAAATAAACAAGAACAAACTCTTGTTCTTAAAATTTAAAGCTCATTCTCTTATTTATTGCAATATCTTATTAAAAGTCATTAACTTTTTCATCAGATAGTCCTTAAATCTTACAAAAAAAAAAGAATTGTTTTGCGGGTGTTAGGTCTTGTACCACTAACCATAAAGAATGGAATATCAATTTGAACGTGTGATTATCCATTATCCAAACACTTAAAAAACCTCAATTTTTAGCATTTTAAAATTAAAAACTTCATCATATTCCTTAATTTGTATAATTTTTAACTGTATTATTAAAAGGGGCTAGTAGGGCTATTTATTCCCAATACATATCAAAAGAAATAGTGGAAAACTACTTGAAAACCATAAAGGATTAAATAGCCGTCAATATCCAAAGCAATAAGGAAGATGAGTAGGATTATTAATTTATTAAGAAAATAAAATGAGTCGGATTCTTCCTTGATATCTAGACTTTTTGGTGCGTGGTTATGATCATGATAATATGATTCCATAATAATCATCATACTAAGCTACCAATCCCTTTCCCCCTCGGGCCATGTAGCTTCTTATTTTCCAAGGCCAGATTCCTTCTTTAACGCATTCTGAATTTCTATGAATTGAGGCAAATCAATTAGCAAGTTGGTGGCCTGTATTTTCTTCCATAGCTGGCTGAGCTTGACCTAACTTTAACCACACAATTTTGTTATTGGCAATGCTCATTGTATGTTGTTAGTGGGACATAAGTACATTTAAGATGCCATTCAATTTTTTATTTAATGTCTAGGAATAAGAGTAACTTGATTGATTATATTAATTTCGGTATACTAAAGTTTCCCGAACATGTCCAAATTATCCAAATAAAAAAAACAAATTTTTTTCAAATTTTGAAAGTTAAATTCTTTTGCCGGGCTAGATTCTACACGCACATAAACATAATTTGTTGATTATATTACAAATTTTTTTGTTGATTAAATGACAATTAATAATTTAATTTCTCTCGATAATTTGTTGATTTTATAGTGTAAAGTATTTTTTACTTGAAAATATATTAAAATAATATTTTTTATATATATATTTGATATTGATAAGTTAAATATTTTAAAATATATATATCAAAAAAATAAACACTATTTTGGCAAAACAATTTTGAATTTTCCACGGCATGACCCCCAATTCGTTAAATGCACGTCACAGAAAAACATGTGCATGATCTTCAGTGCCTAAATTTCGTAGCCATGAAAGGCTTTGCAATAAATATCTGATGTCTCGTCAATTCATTTTGAGAATTGATTGCACATTCAATCATATAGCCTTCGATACAATAACCACAAGAAATAGTTTGGCCACCAACTCTTCAACCATCCAGCAAAAATTTTCAGGTTATGATCAGAGGAGTCTAGCTACTCGGTGTTTTTTTTTTGTTTTTTTGGGAGATCTAAGATATGAGGGAGTGTTTTTTGTTTTTTTGTTATAGTGTGTGATGGTAACGGTTGTTTTTTAAAGTGTATTTTTAAATGTATCAATATAATATTTTTTTATTTTTTAAAATTTATTTTTAATATCAATCCAAAAATAAAAAAACAATAAAGAAAATAAATTGAGTTTTTTTGAGAAGCAAGGCCACGCCGCTTAAACAAACATATTTTAAGTCTGTGTTTGTTTTTGTAGTTGGACCATTTAAAAAAAATTAAACTTTTTTAGAGTTAAATTATTTTTTTTATATATTTTTTAATCATTTTGATGTGCTGATATAAAAAATAAATTTTAAAAAATAAAAAAATATATATACTATTTTGATATATTTCAAAACAGAAAATATTTTGAAAAATAATTTCTACCACAATTCCAAACAGACTCTAAGTCACACCAACTGCTGTTAGCTTTGACTAATTTTGGGAGCAAAGTAAAGTTATGTTTTAAAGTGTTATTTACTCGGAAATGTATTAATTTTTTTAAAATTTAAATTTTTTTTAATATTTTTAAATTATTTTTATGTGTTAATATCAAAAATAAATTTTAAAAAATATATATTATTTTAATATATTTTTAAAAAATATAATATTTAGGATACTCTCACGCTCATTGAAAATCTTGCCACACGTCCAAGATTATAAACCCCCGTTCACTCATAAATAAAGAAGGCCCTACCACTTGAATTGATTTCTGCATTCCTGACGTGTTGATTGAGTGAACAATAAAAGATTTAATTGATTGTACGTACCATAATATCATAATATAGATGAAGGGATGACAAATAGAAATTCAAATTAGATTAAACAAAGTTCAGGGTAGTTTTTAAAGATTTTGTTCTTATACTTTTCACCTTCTCTCAATACAATCGTTTTGTTTTTTTTTTATTATTATTTAATTGGTTTCTTTATTAAAAAAAAACCTTCTTATCATGATTTATTTATCCGATTGTTAGTTTAATATATTCTATAATAAATCAGTTGATTGTATGTGATATTATTATATTCATGTAAATACATGTTTATTATTAATAAAAGTTTAATTTATCTTTAATATTTATATAATATTATATTAATGAATCTAATATTTAATTTATAAATAGTAAAGACAAAGTTCATGGGATAAAAATATTTTATAAAGAAAATTATAAAATTGTTATAATTATAATATTCATATTGCATCAAAGCATTGTTTCTAAAATGTTCATGGTTAATACTCTCTTAAATACTAGACATTCACTAGAGTCGTAGAGACTAATATATATTATGTTTTTTTTTTTTTATGAAATGAAGCAGTTGTTCTCATAAGCTGAGGTGTAAAGAATACCTAGAATTGATATATAGGTGTTTGTCATACAACATGTACACTAAACTGACCCGCATGAGAATTTCATATAGAGATATCACATGTGTCTTTGAAAAGGCTCACGTAATAGTTGTATAAGTGATCCTTAGACTTGAGATCACTAAGTTATCTTATATAAAGAGTGTTATATTTTGATCTTTTACATGTTATCTTGGTAAAGGTAACAAATGAGCAGCCATTAGATATAATATAAATTATATGAAGGTATTTGAGTGATCAAGAGAGCATTCATCACCCTAGTTGAATTAGAAAAAATATTCCACATGTTCTCAAATAGTATTAATTGTTAAATCCTTGTACAATGTGGAATGAGATTTGAAAAAAGTTTTAAATCTTATTCAAATGATCAATGACTATAATATTACGAACAAATATGATTTGAATGACAATATTTAAATCGAAACATTATTGATGAAGTGATAATAATTACACTAAGAAATCGATCACTGAAATATTAAGTCAAACCACTTATGACTTTTCTAATATTTGGAGGATCATGACATGTTGTTAGACGGTGCACTTGATCTTTAAATATAAATTAATCAATTATTGAATTGATAATAAATTAATTTTTTTGATTTGCTTAATTTTATTTATTTAGAATTATAATTTATATATTGGCCAACATATTAGGAGCCTAATGAGTCGTATATATTAAAAACTATTAGTTAGAAATTAAACTGAGATAATTAATTAAGTATGATTTGATTGAAAATAATTTTAGAAATTAAACACTAGAATATATAAAATTCAGAGATTATAATTCTAGTCCTACAATAATCAAGTAGAGACCTGATTGATTAAATTTTAAAATCATCATTAAATAATATATGGATGTTATTTAAAGGGAAAATATATTTTTTGACATTTAAAGGGTTTTTAGGATTTCTATAAATATAAAGTTATGTCTTTTATTTTTTAATAGTTTGTCTGTTAAAAAAAAACTATGTAAGTCACAAAATAAAACGCTATCACTCTAGACATAACAATCTCTCTCTTTTTAAATAAGAATTTAGGAGATTTATCACATGTAGTTCGTGTAGATTATCGTTGAAGATCGGACAATTAGACAACATGTAATTTACAAAAACCTAACCTTTAAAAAATTATTTAAAGTTAAAGAGTACGAGATCTTCAAATAATAAATCACTAAACAACTTTAAATCTGACTAACAATATTCTAAAAACTTCTAAATATTATTTTAAATTTATTATTTTATCTGTATACATGAATTTCGATAACCCAACACCAATTTCATATTAATTCTCGACAAATGATCTAACATAAAAACATGTATCCATTTTTTATATGTTGTCAAGAACTAACGGTAAATTCGATAAGAATATGTGGAAGGGCAATATTAAATAACTTTTTTCTACCTTTTTCCAGTGATCACATTAAAAAATCATAAAGAATAAAGGATCATCTGCTTTATCTGCTTGCATTAGAAGCATGCATTGAATAATGGAGGCAGAGAGGTAGCCAAGCAGTCTGGGTCTGTCGGTCCTACGTATTCACAAATCAGCTGACCATTTTTAACTCTGAAATTGGCATTACTTTTTCCACCTTTTCCATCTTCTTTTCATTTTCTACTATTTGTTCACGCTTGGAATTTGGAACATTAAGAAATGATAGAGTTTGGATTTTTGTTTGATTTTTTTTGTTTATTGATTATATTCAGCCCGTTGTGATTGACCACCAACAAAAAAAAAAAGTGGATCAGGTTAATGGTTTTTTAATTATAATAATTTTTATGTCAATTTCATTAGACGAGATGTTTTGGATTAATCAAGTTGATTGGATCATATCAAATAATTTTTACATAATTTAATTTTAAATTTGAATTAGATAAAAAATTAAATCAATAGATTTCAAAATTAACCCATAAAATTAGGTTTAATAAAAATCTCAAACACTTCTTTATAACCTGGATATTTCTTATTATGTTTAATTTTTTTTATTTGACCAACATGATATTCTAAATATTAAAAAATATTTGGCTTAGGACATCTTAGAAATCTTCTAAAATGTGAATTTTTATCCTACATTACCTCCGTGCCAAACGCATTTTTCAAAATTAATTTGCAAGAGTTCAAGCAGCATGATCATTTTTTATTTTTTATTTTTTATTTTTTATTTTTTATTTTATGATAGTAAAAAGAATGTCTTTTAGTGTTGAAATGCAAGGAAGCAATTGCCGAACAAGGAGTAAAGTAGAAGTCACGTGTGACTGTAGAAAGAGTCGGCACCGGCACTCAATTTTGGCATACTCGGGCGTTGCAATATTGCTTTTCCCGAAAAGCAGAAAGGCAGCCTTTGGAGTCTTTCAATAACTATTGGGACGGCCGTAACCTTTGCCTTCCATCTTACCTCCACACCACGAACCAAGCCCCGCCCAAACCAAACTCCAAGCCTCTTGTTTTTTTTTTTATATATATATAAAAAGGAAGCTTTGCTACCTTTCCTTTCCACAAAATTATTGCATGGCCATGGAAGGTCGAGTGAGATGTCATAATACATTGAGAATCCCTCGTTGAAGTTCATGTATTGCATAATTAAGCCATAATCTGACGTGTAAAACTCTCTTTTTTTTTAATATTTTTTACATAATTATTTTATCAGATTATTTTCTTAGTTGTTAAAACTTATTTTATTTGTCATGTTACTTTCAATAAAAGATTTTTTTTAATAAAAACTTTTAAGCTATGTAAGTTTTAATTTTAAAACTTTTTAAGTGTTTGTTTGTGTTTCTACAAAGAAAAAAATATTTGTTAGTTTATACTTATCTTCTTTTTTTTTTTATCAAAGTCAGTTATTTGGATTTCAATTATATCATTTAAATGTTTCTCTATACATGGTTATTCTAGGTATATAATGATAATTCAAATCATAAATTGAGATTTTTTTGGCTAAAATTTTACTTGATTTTTTGATAACATATCAAGTTTTGTATCTTTTTTATGAGTGATTGATTTATTTCTTAACTCTGTATCTCTATAGTGGTGATTTAATCTATAAATTTAAAGTGATGAGTTATTCATATCTGTATCTTTTCGGTTTTATATCTTGATAATTATGTTTATTGTAATACTATTATTAATTATTGATTCAATGTACAGGACTAAATAAGCTCACTTCATAATTGATTTGTTTTCCTAGCTAGCATTGGTTATCAAACTCTTGATAATGTGATTGCTACCTCAAACCTAACTAAATAATGCAGAAAAATTGGGGAAAAAAAACATTTAAATTTACTCAAAAACATTTTGATGCTTGTTTTCATACGATTCCCTCGAAAGCAAAAACGTTTGTCCTTTCCTTGTTCTTCTGGAGGAGAAATGAAGAACACAGCATAAACATGGCTTTATTATTAAAGGGGCAATTACCCTCTCCTCGTGGGGGTCCTCCACGGGCCATATAGCCTACCAAGACAAAGCGTACTGGACTGAGCCTAGAGGGTCCCAGTGAATATAAATATCAGTATTTTAGCAGAATTTTAAGATAAATAAAATCCTTAAAAAGCACCGAAACACAACCATCGAACTGCAATAAGCAAGCTTGTAGCAGTGTCCTGATTCTTGATGTCATCAATCCGCAGAAACTGTGGGCCCTTTCTGCATTTATGAAGCGGTATCAGATCTTATAGGATAACCTTGCACTGTGGGGTACCCTGTACTCCTGTAGGGTTACGGATGCAATGGATCAGGACTTTCAGAGGTTTCTGATGAGGGTGGTTACAAGTGATTAATTGTTTTGAAAAAAAATTAATTTTTTTTAATTAATATATATATATATATTTAGTATTTTTAAATTATTTTAATATACTAATATTTAAAAAATAGTTATTTAGACATTTTCAATTACCCCTCAATCAATGGTGATTATCGCTTTTTATTTATGGGGTTGAGAATGACCTATTCAAATCTGTGTTTTGCTTTTTGCTGAAATAAAAAATAAATTAATGTTCAAAAGAAAGAAATTCAAATGCATGGATTTCAAATATTTTTTATTCTAATATATATATTAAAATAATATTTTTCTATATTTTATTTCTGATATTGGCATGATAAAATTATCAAAAAAATAAAATAAAAGTTAATGTTTGAGGCTGTTTTGCTATCAACATGGATGGTTTTTCTTTATATAGAATATGAATTGATTTCTAGCAAATTCTCTCTCGTGAATGTATGAATAGATTGCATTGTTTGGCAACGAGAATTATTTTATTTTGTCTCTAGGCTATCAACGTTGACATCAGTATATTTTCCGAATAGGACTACAATTGACATGGCTAAGGGAATATTGTTCCGTGACCTACCATTATTTCCCTCTTTTTTTGTTTTTCTTTAATTAACGTGGCTATCCAGACCAGTTTGTGTGTATCTCAATTAATAGTCCCAAAGTTAACGATGATAAAAGTTTGCAGTAGTCTCGAAGGGACTCAAACTCATAATTATTGAAAAATAAATTTAAGACCTGATCAATTGAGTTACCATTAGAGTTTTATTTCTCATTTTCTTGCATTAATTGCTTTGCAAGTACAGTGAATAATTTCATGGACCTTGAAGTTAATGATAATTTAAGTTTCTAGTGATCCCGAGAAGACTCGAA
This sequence comes from Populus x sibirica, assembly GCA_019202695.1. Taxonomy (NCBI): domain Eukaryota; kingdom Viridiplantae; phylum Streptophyta; class Magnoliopsida; order Malpighiales; family Salicaceae; genus Populus; species Populus x sibirica. The sequence goes on along the minus strand of JAGMVL010000353.1, from coordinate 1,126,013 downwards.
CTCATTACCATTAGAAAAGTAACAATTTGAATTATTCATTCGAGTTTTATTTTTTCCTTTTTTTGTATTGATTGTTTTGGGAGTATAATGATTTTTGTTTTTAAATATATTCTAGTGGAGAAATATCAAATTAATCCTTTTTAATGGCTCTGGTTTCTTGATGGATTATCTGATTTAAATCATCCAGGGAGACTTATAATACACACAAGTGTCTTGGGATTTGTACAAAAGAAAATCAATTTATGTGAGAAATCATCAGTACTCGTGACTCGTGACTCGTGACTCGTGAGTATCCATCCACACACCCAAAAAACAAGAAAGAAAAAAACCCTTGACAAGTCGCAGCTTCATCTTCCTCTCTCTTTCCAAGTTCCAACCCACGAGATGAAAATCTCCACAGACCCAAAAATCATCACTGTAGGCTGTAGCCCATTTGCCACGTCACCATAGAAGAACATTACAGCCTAGCATACACTTAATCCTCAATCACACCCTCCCACGTGTCCTTCTCACCAGCTGCCTCCCTTACTCTCAATGGCCCACTAGCCCTTCTCCCTCGTATAAATGGCCCACTAGCCCTTCGCCCTTTACAATCCATCCCTCTGAGAAAAAGGAAGCCTTCACTCTCTACTCTCTGGTATTTACCTTCACCGATGGCTCTTAATTACTACTTCACCACTCTGGCTTTTCTCCTCTGTTTCCTTGCCCCTTCATTCGCGGCTCTGGTTCAAGAACAGCCTTTGGTGCTGAAATACCATAACGGCATCCTCTTGAAAGGAAACATCACCGTTAATCTAATCTGGTATGGCCAGTTTACACCAATCCAGCGGTCCATAATCGTTGACTTCATCAACTCCTTGAACTCTAAAGGGGCCCCACTTCCTTCTACCTCGTCATGGTGGAAAACAACTGAGAAGTACCGTGGTGGCTCCTCCTCGCTCAGCGTAGGCCATCAAATCCTTCATGAAGAGTACACGCTCGGCAAAATCTTGAAGTCCCAACATTTGATAGCTTTGGCGTCGAAAACCCATTTCGCCGTTAGCTCTATCAACGTAGTTTTGACGGCAAAAGATGTTGTCGTTGATGGGTTTTGCATGAGCAAGTGTGGGACTCACGGGTCAACAAAGTCCGGCTCGGGTCGGGGCACGTACATTTGGGTCGGTAATTCTGACCTCCAATGTCCGGGTCAGTGTGCCTGGCCATTCCACCAGCCAATTTATGGCCCACAAACACCACCGCTGATAGCACCCAACGGAGACGTTGGTGTTGACGGGATGGTCATCAACTTGGCCACTTTGTTTGCTAACACCGTTACCAACCCGTTCAATAGTGGGTATTTTCAGGGCCCACCCACCGCTCCTTTGGAGGCTGTTTCGGCCTGTACCGGGCAGTTTGGGTCCGGGTCGTACCCGGGCTATCCTGGCCGGGTCCTGGTTGATAAGGTCACGGGTGCTAGCTTCAATGCTTATGGCGTGAACGGAAGGAAGTATATGTTGCCTGCTATGTGGGATCCACAATCAAGTGCATGCAAGACACTTGTGTGATGGGTCCCATCAAGGTAATCACACGTGGCGAAGGCAAGGCAAAACCTATGTAGTTGTTGGAAAAATGTAAGAGATAGGGTTTTTTTTCTTTATTGTACACTTGATGGGGCCATGGGGTTGTTTGTCGTTTCGGGTGACATGTAAATTCTCCTTATGAAAGAATATGGAAAATGCAGATGAGAAAATAATATAATAATATAAAAAAAGTTAAATAATGTATAAAGTGGGATTGGCTTGGATTGTTTTGCAAGGAAGGATTCCCATGGAAGCTTTATTTTGTTTTTTTTTTACTTTTCGGAAAAGATGAAAGGGGGGCTGCATGCCATGATGCCTGGGGGCTCGGAGACCATCATGGCAGCTTTAGAGGGATGATGACGTTCATCTCTTTGCCACCGCCATAAACATGGGTGGTTTGATCACCGATGATTTCTTGGGGGCCATCTGCACGGATTCCGACAAGAGGATAAGATCAAGCACTGTGTGTAAATATAATACAAAAGACATAAAAGTGAAGTCAATGGCGTTCTCGGAATTTGAACACCTGTGCCAAGGAGAGAGGAGAGGATGATGTTTAAACTTTAAAGCCCTTTTGCTTTTGGATTATTCTTGTTTTTAAGTATAAAATGGTTCATTCGAGGATAGCTGTGTGTCTGGTTTTGGTCATCGGAGACTTGAAAGTTCTTCCAAATGTCACGGCAATGACGTGAGCTCACTGCTCACGATGAAAGAATTTCCAAATCTCTACAATTAAGAGACCGGAAACCAAATTTTTTGAAGTGCTTGAAAAGCTAAAAAAATAATTTTTTTAGGTATTTTTAGATAATTTTAATTTATTAATATTAATTATTATTTGTTTTTAAAAAAAATTCATTTTAATGCATGCATTTTTTAAAATATTTTTCGTAATACTAAACATAAGAGATCTAGGAGGGATTTGGTGGATTTTAATTTTGATAGCTTAATGTTTGGCCCCCTTAATTAGTATTTTTTTTTTGTGGCAGAGATGGAGGTGTTGTTTGTTTTTAGGTAAAAAACGTTTTTTTTTAAAATAATTTTTTCTTCAATTTTTTTTTTAAATTATTTTAATTTATTTTTTAAAAAAAAATATTGTGAAAAACTGCAGTACAAACGTTGTGTTGATGGAACTTCGAAGCAGAACTTTGTTAGCCTTTCGTCTGATAATTCTTTACCGTTGTTTCTTGAACCAACCAACCAAATTAATTGATCCATTTTATGCCTTCGTTAATTGTGGTATGTACGAGAGAGTGTTGTAAAAAGCATTTGTCTGTTTCTCAAGCATGCAAGAAAGATATTCTTTGCATGAACAACAAATCCTTGCCCTACCAGTAGAATGATAAGGTACTCTATACAGTACATAGTTCCGGTACAAATGATAGTAGTACATCATTTGTCCTATTACTATTACTATTATTATTATTATAAGCTGTTTTTTTATTTATAAATATATTAAATTATTATTATTATTATTATTATTATTATTTGTAGCGCAAAAACAAACTATATCTAAGAATATACAGTAATAAGTTTGCATGCAAGAACTCAAAAACATATTCCACCAATAAATTAAAATCATACCTTGTCTTCTACTAACATAATTCACAGGGTTTAAACTGCGGTGCAAAAAACAGTAAACAAAATCATAGCACCATCAGTTGAGATCCAAAACAGAAAAATCTCACAGAAAAAAGGTGGCTTCATTTAAAGAAAAGACAGAAGCAGCGAACGGACCTAACAAAACCTACAATATTGCAACCAGAGGAAGCTTTCAAGATAGAATATTTATAGGCAGTACACCCAAAACGCAAGCAAGAATAATTTAATTGTCTACCATGATCAAAACAAAGCTCCATTTTCACATTACACCATTTCAACCCATGCAGGGAAACGTCTTCTGTTCATCCCACCCAAACATTAAAATATGTGAGAAGAAAAGAGCACAAATTGTGTCGGATGTATCTATCTGCTGGCAATGCTGTCTCAAGCAAGATCATACTTTAGCCATAGGGGCTGTAACGCATTGGCATTCTATATCTCATTACCTTCCTGCAGTGCAAAGGAAATATGCTAAATGAACAACATTGATCCTCAAATATCAAAAGAGAATAAAGCAAGCGAGGATGCTAGTAAGAGCCTAATCACTAAAAACTTTGAATGCACTTTTTTGATTGCATACCCATATCCATAAGGAGAGAAGAGATAAGGAGGCATAATTGCACCCCTGGGTGGAAACCCCATGTACGGGTTGGGTCGACGAGCGCGAAACTGCTTCATCCCAGGTACATTGGTCCGCTTAGCAGTTACCTGCAAAAGCAAAGCCAAAACAATAGAAAGGAAGAAATCACTTTGAGGTTGAGAAAAAATTAAAATAGAAAACAAAAATAGAACCTCCGATGATCAAGGTTTAAGCAACTGAAGCTATCAATTATATAGGGAGAAAAACACAGAATTTCTTTACCTTCAATTGGCGGCCATGTAATTCAGATTCATTTAAAAGGACAGCCTCCTGCACAGCCTCTGGCTCAACAAATTCGACATAAGCATAACCCTTTGGTTGCCCATACTTGTCAGAACGGATAGTGACCCTATTTACTGTCCCACATGCCTGAAAATGCTGCTGCACTTCTTCAGGGGTGCACGCATAGTCCACCTGCAACCATGTTAAGTTAGCAAGACAGGAAGCTGTGTTGCTTCTTGGAGTTAATCATAATGATCTTCAAGACAACTCTAAGTTTGCACCAACACCTAACAAATCCCTTACCCATTATTGTATGCCAATAGTACAAATTGAATCCCAAAAGGCACCTATCCCATCAATATGTAGGTGCGGCTTTAACAATTTCATTTGCTTTATTTTTACAGCAAACCAAACAACAAAAGTTAGGCAGGTAGAAGATTGATTCTGTCCCCAGGTCGAGAAATCATTTATGCAACAAATGCAACACAAGCCACCAGCCAAATAATCCACACTATATGCATTTGACACTAAAAACAATTCTTTGAAGGTAAATCAGATAATAAGGAAAAGAGGCCTCACATTACCAACGAACACTGATCGAGAATCTACTTCCTCTTTATTTGCTTGAGATGCAGTAGCAGAAGCACTAGGATCTAATTGCACATAGAAACAGTAAGAGGAAGAAGGAGAAAGACATGAAGAAACAAATATCAATTATTGCAGTTATTATTCCCACTCACCTTCCTTAAACCAATAAGAGGCGTAATAAAATATCTTAAGCAATGGAATTTGGAACGGTATCACACAGTTCACCTCTCTTATTAACTTAAGAGCCAGGTCTTTGGAATATTATCAATAGAGAAAATAGACAATGGTAAATAAATAGAACCATTCAATAAAAAGAAAGTGTTCGATCCAGATCACCAATGTGGAATACCATTGTTAAGTTTTCAGTGGAGCAGCTAAAGAATCACTGCAAAATACATGACATAATACCCTGAAAATATTACTTGCCCTTAAAAGTCTATAAAACATTCTCATATCAAGAAGGGAAGTTTTCCAAAATCATAAATTTGTTGCATTTCTAACTTTCAAGTTTCAACCAACTGACATCTTAACTGGCATATATGTATTCTTCAGATATCTACGTACATGCAGCCAATCTTATCGACATAGGCAATACATTTCTAACCCTTGTCATTACAACATTAAGTAACCAACATATCTTACAAAACATCCACCAATCAAAGGCCATCTACCGAGCATAAACGACCTCACCCTAAAACCACAAAGACACAAATGTGTGACTTCTAAGCTCACACTAACAAGTCTATCCAAACCACAATACCTCATTATTCTCCAATCTCCAAAAAAAACCCCATCTATCACAACACTAATTAAAAGAAAAAAATCCCAACAGAAAATTTGCAGGGAAAAAAAATCATAAACCCTTTTTGATAATGAAAGACAAAAATAGAAGAATAAATCATAAACCCATTAAAAAATAACAAAAACCCATTTGACCACAATTGCAAACACCCAAAATACACACAAATATATGCATAAATATATATAGTTACAACCTTGAACAGAACCCATTTCCTTCTCAACCTTAGCCTGCATCTCACGAAGAGCAGCAGCTTCATCTTCCATCTCCTTTAATCTCTTCTTCATATCATCAAGTTCCTACGGATTTCAATCATAACCCAACATTAGATATTTCATTTTCTTCTAAATCAGAAACCAATTATGAGTTTTTGTGCTTAGTATCCGTAAAAATTAAAAACCGATCCAAAAAATAAAAAAAGCAAGAAAAATAAGGAAAGAAAAATACTGGTACTGCTTCAGCAGTCTCCACAGCGGCCATGTCCACATCGTCACCGTCCATTCTGTCCCTCTCTTTCTCTGTCTGTGAGAAATGAGAGCGACACTCAATTCTTGATGCCGAAATTTTATTACTATAAATCTCTCCACTGTTGCCTCGTTCACCGCTGAAAAGGAAATTTAACAACATGACATGCTAGGTTAAGTTAATTATATTTTAGTCCCTCTAGTTTGTCAAAACTAATAAATCAGTTCATTTAGTTACAAAATAATTAAATAACCCGTTGACAATTGTTAGCAATTCGCATTCAAGGGTTTTTTTTTCCTTTTCTTTTCGAAATGCATGTGCATATGAAGGGTGTGATGTGTTCTTAGATATGCGATCATTTGTACATCCAATTTACAATGCTCTATTCATATATAAATTTTGAATAATAGAAAAAGAGATTTATGATATGAAATTTGTTATTTATGTAAAAAAAATTATAATTTTATGGAGAAATATGGTATAAAACTCATCTTTGAAGAATTGGAATAAAAACTCTAAAACATAGCTTCTTGAAAAAATTGCTAACATGTGAACTTCCATGTGGCCTTGTTTTCAACTTTGTAAAACCAGGCATTCTTCGTGCTTGTTTGGTGTTGATTGTGAGCTTTCTTTCCTGATATTTGATAAGTGATGTGTCAGTATATTTTTTGTTTGTTTATATTTGTAACCTAATTTCTAAAAAAATATATAAAGATATGATAATAAAATAGTATTTTCGGACTCAATCAAGTGTTGAGCTCATAAATATATGGGTTTGTTGAGCTATCAGACCCATCATCTCTGAACTCTGTCAAGTGCTACGCCCAGACATGTATGAATTTGGCAAGTTTCTAGACCTATCATCTTTAGACTCAGCCAAGCAATGAGCATATACATATATAGGTTTGACAAGCTGTCCAACCTACTATCTTTGAGTTTAGCTAGGCATTGAACCCATACTTTTTTTAGCTTTGAAGAATCTTAAGTTTTATGATTACTCTGATAAGTCAGTCACGGAATCTAGATTCTTCACTGCATATTTATTTTTAATTTCTCTATAAAATATCGTTGTATTTTTGTATAAAAAAATACTTACTGAAACATAAAGGAGTCTTCAAATTCACCAACGAGGATCTTTTGTAAGTATCAGACACCAGACACTAGTCATCTTGGTTAGGAAGAGTGGAATTGATTGTCGGGACTAAAAAATTAACGGATTATCCAATACATAAACTTTGTCTCCAAGCTAATTGTATTTTTTAGGACAACATACAAAATTACAACATTAATGTATGAGGTTTTTTCATAGATTTCATATAAAAAAAAAGCTCAAAATCTTAATAGCTACGCCACAATTCAACTTTAAAGGTTTGAGAAAGAGCTCACATATGATCTTCACATAAGCTAACCCAAACTAATTCTTAAACTATCAGTCTAAGAGAAAACTCCCCAAACCTGGACAAAAATGCTAGCAGGTAGATTGAAGAAGGTAGATTTTCGTTTCAAATTTGATAATATATTGGTTTCTTAATTTATTTTAAAAAGTTTATATCATAACTTATAATGTGGCTTGATGGTTTGTGTTGTATCTCTTAATTTATAATATTTAAGTGAAATTATAAATGACTAGAGAATTGCAAGAGCTTATGTATAATAGCTCAATTTTTCTTCAAGAACATATCGAGAAATTAAAAATCATAAGGGGAAACCAAGCCCGTACATCGTTGTTGATGGTAAACCCTTTGTAGATTTTGTTACAAGACATTTTTCACTTGAGAGTCACAACTGCTGCAAAAGAAGATGCACCGGAAATGATTGATATGATGACAATATGAAAAAAAAACTATTTTACATGTCTTTATTTCTTAAAAGATGTGAAGTCAAAATAAATTGATTCAACCGTATATAATTTTGATGTTTTTTTTTTTTATGAAACATGGTTTTAATCATTTAATCGTATAATTACAAAGAAATTTTTTGTTGAAGAGTGCATTTGGAAATTCAATTGAAATTATGTTTCTCAAATTTTATTTTAAAAAAATTTTATTTTTTAATTTTTTCAAATTGTTTGGATATACTGATATCAAAAATGATTTTTAAAAAATAAAAAAAATTATTTTAATGTATTTCTAGATAAAAAACACTTTAAACCGCAACCGCTACCACAATCTCAAACAGCTAAGTCAAAAATAATAATTTGACATTTTTTTCTTAAAAAATAAAAATTCTAAAAATATATTTCCCATGTAATTTCATAATTTTTATAATTTTAATTATCTGTAAAGTTTATATTAAAAAATGAAAAAGGGAAAGAAAGATGATAAACATAAAATAAAAAGAAAATACCAAAGAGTGAAATAAGAAGTAGAAAGAAAAAAAAATTGGACCAAAATAACGAAGACTAGATAGTATAATGCAAAATTATACAAATAAGAAAAAGAAGAATAAATACAGATTCAAGCAAAATTGAAAATTATAGAAAGATATCCTTTTTAAGAAGAAAATAATTCTCATTTATATTTTATTTAGTTTTTTGAAATTTATTTTTTCACATTCAGGAAGAGATAAATTCATTATTGAAAATTCAACATTAAACATTAGCTTTAATTGAATTGAGGCTCATGGTATTGAGGAAATACATTTAGAAGTCAATTAAATGAGAAAACTTACCTTAAAGAGGTCCGATTGATTTGTGTATACATTTCAGAAAAAAAGAAAAGAAAGAGGAAAGTGAAGTTTTCTATTGTAAAAATAAAGAAATTTCATTACCAAAAATTTTAAAAGCATGTCTTAGTAAATTAGACATAATTTTCTCTCTATATATACAAATTAAGCAATCTTAATGTCAAAAAAAAGCTAAGAGGGAAGTCTAAAGCTTTAAGTTTATGAATTTTCAAAATAAGTTGATATAATCAAGAAAATAGGGTTAGAAGTTGGAGGTTAGAATCCATCAATTTTAATAATAAAATCATGAAACAAATAAAAGCAGATTTTAGAAAATAAAAGAGAGGAGATTAAGGAAGAGACCATGATTATAGCTGATAAAAAAGGGTTAGTTTACAATTGAAAAGGGAAAGAACTAAGAAGGAGAGAACCAAAAGAAACGAGATGTTGTAGTGGAGTGCTTCTTCAACCGATTCTAAGCTAAATAGTTTTACTCTTATCTTTAATTTTACTTTGATGTATTCCAATAAAAACATGATTTATTTTATATTCATAATGAACTAAGTTTTATTTTTCTATGACTTTGATGTGGTGTAGTTTTGATTATAGAATTTAAATTCTAAGCTATTTTATTTTTATTTTTTTTCTTTATGTTGAGTGTTTATCCTTGATCTTATTGCTTACAAATTTTAGCCTATTATTATTAAATTTATTGAATCATGATGATACCAAGAGATAATTTATGATTGGAAGTTTTTAGGATTAAAAATAATCAGTTGAGCGAAAGATAAAGATATTTTATCATGATTAGTGTGATTTTATATTAAGAAAAATCTAAAGAAATTAATGAGTCTTCAAGTAATTAATTTATATAGAGATATGTTAATTTATAAGTGGAGATATTTTTAATGTTATTCGAGAGAAAATATTGAATAATTAAGGGATCTTTTCTTTTCATCAACATGAAGATTTGAAATTTTATATCAAGAAATAATAAATTATATGGAATTAGTTAGGTGAAATTAAAACCTCTAGATTTATTTTTATTATCTATACAACTTTAAGCTCTATTCTCTAATTTTTTAATTTAGTTTCATGAAATAATTTATTTAATTTAAGTGGTAAATTCTATAGAAATCTTCATTTGACATCTAAATAGTAAATAATTGGATAAACTTTAATATTCAATAACATAATTAGTCCTCGTGAGTTTGACATCTTTTTTTTCAAAAACTTTATTATTTGTTGTGATTTTGTTCTCTTACAAATAATTATCACACCACACGACAATCTCTTCCTCCACCACAATCTCTTTTCTCTCTGTCTATCTAGATCAATCTCCTTCCATGAAAAGATTTGAAGTATGCTAAAAGAAAGTAACTAAGAAACTTCTTGATGAAGTCATTAGAATTTCATGTTATAACTCATTTTCCTTCTGATATATTTTCAAAAATATAAAAATTATAAAAAAATGTCTTTTCCATGCAATTTCATAAATTTTAGCACTTTTGTTTATTTCATTGTGTGAAAAGTTTTATAATAAAAAATAAAAAAGGGAAGAAAGATGATAAAAAAGCGAAGATAAGAGAGTGAAATAAAGAGAAAAAAAGAAAAGGGGACTGAAATGATGATAAATCAAATAATATAATTAAAAACCATTCAAATGAAAAAAATAAAAATAAATAGAGATTCAAGCAAAATTATAAAAATTATAGAAAAAAGTGAAAGTCGTAAAAGCACTTAAAAAGGGGTTGAATTAGGTGCTTAATTGAAATTTTGATAACTTAAAAATTTAATCATTTAACACTTCAAAAAGCCAAAACAAAAATTTAATATAAAAAAGCCTAAAGTAAATGAGATTGAGATTAAGAAAGACACATCAAATTTATAATGGATTAGATAATTGTCTACTCCAATCCTTGAATCATCATTCAAGTATTCACTAACAACACACAATTTTTTTTATGAGTGAAATCTTATCAAAACACTAATTTTTTTATGGGTTCAAAATGAGAAAACATTTCACTTTAATTTTTTTTTGAAGGATCAAGATTTTAACCTTTCAATAGGTCACAATCAAATTCTTTTCAAGTGGTTCAAGTGTCACTTATACTTTCATAATATATTATATCTCACAAAGATTTATCACACTTGACAATAAAAAAAAAGATTACAAGGAATTGAACTCAAGTCTTTATAAAAATGTAATTTAGCTTGAAGTGAACAAGTAGAATTTATAGGCAAAATTCAAGCACTTAGTCGTTACTCTTAAAAAACTAAATAGGAGTTTAACATTCTGAATTTCTAAGGGGGGTTATTTATAGGGGTGATCATTTTCGGTTCGGTTTTTATCAAAAAAAGTAACAAAACCAATTTTTTTAAAAAATCGAAACCGGTTCAAACAAACCGGTTTCAGTTCGGTTTGGTTCGGTTTTTTAGGACAAAAATTGGTTTGGCTTGGTTTTTTCAATTTTGCTCGGTTTTTTCCTGTTTGGCTCGGTTTTGGCTTGGTGTTTTTGGTTTTTTTCTAATTTGGCTTGGTTTTTTCTGGTTTTTTTCCGGTTTAGGTTTGGTTTGGTTTTTTTAGTTTCAGGCTTATAAAATCGAAACCGAACCGAACCAGTCATTTTTTTTTAAAATTTTAATTGGTTTAATCGATTTTTTTTCACGTTTCAGTTTTTTCTGTTATTTTTTCTTGGTTTTCTCAGTTTTTCAGTTTTTTTACTCACTCCTAGTTATTTATTAAAAAAAAGTCAAGAGACAATTTTCAGAGAAAAATAGTTATTTATGATAAAAGTTTTGAGTGCAAAATAAGTTAAACAAAATTTAAGATAAGTTAACTCTTGAGAATAAAAAAAGTTATGTAGGACTCATCCAAAGTGTTACTCAACCATTTAGTTGGAAATAAACAATAAACTTTTAGTATGATTAAAATACAAAAAGTTATTTGATCAAGTTTTATGCTTTCCATTGAAAGAGAATAATATTGCAGAAATATTTTTATATATATGGATTGGAAATAAAAATTCTTTTGGATAAAAAATATTTTTATAATATCAATTTAGGCTACATAAAAACTTGATTAACTAAAATTAAGTTTAAACATCTTGAGTAAAAGTTTGCATTTAAAGAACCCATTTTGCTCTAATTTGACATAGTAGAAAAACCCGTACAATATCAAAGCTTGACATGCACATTAAATTCACTAAATTGTTATTACCATCAAAATTAGTAGAACCATAAATGCTAGAGACCTTGGGTGATGCAAACCTCATGGATATAAGAAAATCTATAATCAAATCAAAATTATTAGAACCATAGGTGCTTTATAAAGACTTCAAATATGTTTTTTTTCTCTTATCTAGATGAATTACTAGGCGTATCATATATGTTGATATGACTTCAAACCAAAATATATTGTGAAGATTAATTCTAAATAAATTAAATGTTTTTTTTAAAAGATTAAAAATGATATTTTTTTAAAATAATATTGAAATAACAATATATTGAATCAACGCAAACTTTGTGGTTTAAATTGTCAAACTTGTGATCTAGGTGAGTTTAATAATTTTAATTTTCTATATTATTTTTTACTTAATTATATAATAATAAAAATAAAAAATAAGAAAAATAAATTAAAGGATGAATTGGAAAAAGAAAAAATTGAAGGATAAAAAAAGGACAAAGTTTAGTAAAAACAAAAAGGATGAAATTAAAAAAAATATAAAAAATAAAATTTACCAAAAAAAAAACAAAAGAATGAATGAAAGCTGGATTCAGAAAGATTTTATTCTTTCTTCTTAATCACAAAGACATGTATACTCTTGTTTTACTTGTGCGCACATTTTATTCTTAAACAAATCCATTTGTTTTTGGAAAAAAAAGAAAGATGTAAAGCTCAAACCCGTCACCTTATTAAACTCTCGAATTACAACATGAATATATAATAAAACATTTAAAATAATATATAAATTTAGGTATTAATTGAAAAGACGGTGCAAATCGCGTTCCATAAAAATTTAATAATTTTTATTAAAAATTATTTTTATTGAAAAAAAAGATGTAAAGCTTGAACCCGTCACCTTGTTAAACACTCGAGTTACAACATGAATATATAATAAAACATTTAAAATAATATATAAACTTAATTTACTATTTATATAAATATTTAAAAATCAATGAAGTGTTGATCTAATGGTTAAAATACTATTATATCCTTACAAGGATAAAAATACAAATTTGATCATCAGAAAACGTATTTATTAGAAGAGATAGCCACAAACCTCGAATGAGGCTAGTCTTACTCTTTAAAAAAATGTAAGGATATCCAGATAAAAAAAAAATTATATACTTAAACTATTTTATATTTTTTTAACTTTAATAATAAGTTTCATTATATAACCAAACATAACTTTAAAAATTAAAACAATATCTGTATTTTATAGAGTTATTTTTAAAATATTTTTTAATTTAAAATATATTAAAATAACAGTATTTTTTTTTAATTTTAAACATTAACAAATCAAAAAATATATAAAAATCATAAATTTAATATATTTTTAAATGAAAAATAATTAAAAAATAAAAATTACTATGACAAACATGCACAAAATAAGTAACTGAAATTAGTTTAAATAATGGAATTGAAACGAATATCAATCTATTATAGTTTTTTAATTAAATGCGATAAAAAAAAACACCAATCGGATTAATTTAAGTTTTTGAGTATAGGTTTGGTTTTTATAAATTTTAAATTGGTGCAACCCGAAAATCGAATTTAATAGAACCCTAATTCGTAAAATAAAAGCACATCCACGTGCTTGTTTGATGCGAAACCGAAAAGCTGATTGCTTATCCCTATATAAGAGGACTATGGGAGGAAAGACATTCGGATCCGTCGTCGGATAAACGCTAACAATGGCTCAGTGTATGAGAACCACCTTAAACCCACCCAAAACCCTCCTCCGCAACCCCACTAAACCCTCACCAGTTTCCAGTCCCTTGTTTCATCTACCAAAATCAAAGAAACACTCAAGAATCTCCATGTCACAACAAAATCAACAAGAATTTTCCCTTGATTCTCTAATCAGCAGCACTCGCAAAGAAGAGGTCCTTGGTGCCATCAAGGGCTCTTTGTCTAATTGTCTCTGGGAGACCAATCTTCTTAAGACTGTCCCTGCTCTCAAATCCAAAGTTAGGGGCAAGGTAATCGTAATTTGATTCTCTTTTTTCCCTTTACTTTTCTATTACAATAATACCAATAATGTTAAGATTGACAAAGATGATTAAGCAGTTTGGTTTCTGTTGTAGGTGAGAGATATATATGATGGCGGGGATTATCTTGTTTTGGTCACAACAGATAGGCAGAGCGCATTTGATAAAATTCTCGCTTCTATTCCCTTCAAAGGACAGGTCTGTTCACTAGAGCCCGTGTTTGATTAAACTCGAATATAGTAAATATGTAAATTTTGTTGGAAACTTTTTAAAATTCTTAGTATCTTACTTTCAGGTTTTAAATGAGACCAGTCTATGGTGGTTTGATAGAACTCGGCATATAACTCAGAATGCTATTGTATCAGCTCCCGATAAAAATGTCACAATTGCGAAGAAATGTTCTGTTTTTCCTGTTGAATTTGTTGGTAAGTATGAGTTTTTGGGTGTTTGAGGTTGAATATGGTGATTAACAATTTAATTGATTTTAATTATATTGCGAATTTGTAGTTAGAGGTTATGTGACTGGAAGTACTGATACGTCACTATGGACGGTTTATAAAAATGGTGTCCGGAATTACTGCGGCAATGCCCTCCCAGACGGTGAACTTTCCATTTCATCAGTTGGCTCCTCTTTATATATTCATAAATATGCAATAACTATCAAATGTTGTAACTGATCCATTACTATTTTACAGGCTTGGTAAAAAGCCAAAAGCTACCTTCAAATATACTCACTCCAACTACCAAAGCTGATGATCATGATGTTCCTATAACCCCTGAGGAGGTTCGATCTTGTATGCCAATTTGGACTTCGGAAAGAATAATGCTAGTGACACTAAACTTTTGTTACTAAATTCTCTTACTAGCTGTGAAATTTTCATCAAGGAAAGTTCTTGTCACAATAACTCATTGCCATCCGAGTTCTGTCACGTAGCTGATTTATGGGATTTTATTGTTTTGGCCTTATTTCAGCTTCTTTGCTTATTGGTCCATCTCGTTCACTTGCCTTACTTGCAGATAGTTAAAAGTGGACTGATGACTGAAGCTGATTATTGTGAAGCCAGTAGTAAAGCGTTGAGCCTGTTTGAATATGGGCAGGTGAGTTTGTTTTTTCAACTTCTTATTTTTTTTCCCTTGTGTGATCTTGTTTAGTGAAGCCTAATGGCTCAGACTGTCTTGAGGCTTCATGAATTTACAATTAGAAATGTTTTATGGAACAGTGATGATCCATTCAAAACCTTTCTAGTAGCTCCATTTAGTATCTTTACTAATACAATTTACTGGATACACGGTTTATTTTTATTTGCAATATCAGGAATTCTGTTGATCCCATGGGTCACTCTCTATGACTACTGAATGACTTTACCATAGGGGCATGCTAACTATCGTATTGATAAGACTACAAGTTTGTGAGGCTAGCAGATCAGTTTTAGCTGTTATGTAACTTCAACTGATTCTGAATTCAAATATGACTTTCTGTGTTTCCTCCGAAATCCTATTTGCAATAAGGCATTTATTCTTATTTTGCTCATGCTGACTATTACCTGACGGGCTTTATAATTGCCATTTAACTAGCTCAATGATTTCTTTGGAATTGCAGCGTGTGGCTTTAGAGCATGGCTTGATATTAGTAGACACAAAATATGAATTTGGAAAGGGCTCTGATGGCTCAGTTCTATTGATTGATGAGGTATGGAACTATATGCACTATAATATTCATGGTTCTCCCACATTCTTTGTGATAGCTCACGCACATGCAGTAAGTCATGCACCCTGCACCTAAAAAATTGTTGTGTTGTCTCGTCTTGAAATTTTAGGTTCATACACCTGACTCAAGCAGATATTGGATTGCCCATTCTTATGAGGAGCGGATTCAGAAAGGCCTCGAACCTGAAAATGTGGATAAGGTGTGTTATTGGGTTTTAAATGTTTGCTTGTTCTATCTCCACATATTTGTGTGTCCATTTGCGAATAAATGTCTAGGTATGCACCATTTATCTTCTCAACTGTGTTTGGAGAATTGTTATGGACTTTTTTTCTTTACTTTCTGGAAGCGTGATTATACCTGACTTTATAAAGATTTGACGTTTCTTAGGAGTTCTTGAGGTTATGGTTCAAGGATCACTGCAATCCTTATGAAGACAAGGCAAGTCAACTTAAAAAGTGCAATTACATTTGCATCAATTGCACCTGTTCTCAAATGCTAAATGTCTTTTGTCAATGCAATATTTAGGTCCTCCCTGATGCTCCTGAAGATCTTGTTTGTGAGCTAGCTTGGCGGTAAGTATTTTATGTTATTGGACCTCTATTCAGGTCACTATGCACAGGGAATTTAAAGAGCAAGATAGTTACTGCTAAAGGGGGTTCTGAAAACCTCAGAAATCCAATGGTTTATTTCCAAAAATTCTTCTTCCAAATGTCATATATTGTGAGTTGATGAAAATGTATGTTCTAACCACCTTAACTAGGATTGTTTCCTGACTACCAATCTAATCTGAAACTCCCCTGTTCTCTTCCATTTAATGGCGAGAGGGGATTACACTCCCATTTAGGTCAAAGCATTTGTCACAGTAAGATTTATTGAGTGCAATGGGTTGATACTGACTGGAACTTCCCCATTCCAGTTCATTTCTTCATTCCCAGGATGAAAATTGACTTATTGCATTCTTTATGAATGGATTTCTTCATTCCCAGGATGAAAATTGACTTATATTTTACTGTGTAGCTGTAGTAACCACTTATATTGTACTGGGTAGTTGTTTCCTGGAACATAATGTCCAGTTTATCAGGATTTCTTCATTCTTTGTGATCACTGTAGTGATTAATCCAAGGAAAGAAGCTTTTTAGCTGGTCACACCTTATATCTGGCTGGTTATAATTGCTTGTTAGTCATTGTAACTAGTTCATATTTGAAGTAACCACTTATATTGCACTGTGTAGTTGTTTCAGCTGTGTGGGCATATTTAGTTCTGATCATTATGTCAAGCTGCCTTCTGACTGCAGGGTGCTAATTCCCTATATATTTCAATTCTTTATGAATGGATTGCTTTGCTGCTCGGTCTGAATATATAATAAAAGTATATGATTTGGCTTGAAATTATATTTCCTTTTATAAATTATGTCAGTGCCAAGCTGTGTGCAAAATGAGAAACCAGAATTGAAGTCTGAATATTCTGGCTAAACATCTTCTTGCCAGCCTTGATTTTTCATTTATTGCATCCTTTTGGAAAGCAGAGACTAATATATTACATGGCTATAATACAAGAAGTAGAGTCCGTACACACCAAGCATATGTAATTTGTTTATGCTGTCTTGCTGTGGAATTTCTATTTCAAGGTTGTCCTGACAAAGTTGGTTTCTAAGTTTTATTTTATTTGTAATTTCTGACAGTACTTGCAAAACTCACTCCCAACAATTTTCATGCTTCTTTTGCCATCATGTTTCATGTTAGTTGGCTGACCCTTCCCTTTGGTGATAGGTATATTTTCTTGTATGAGACAATAACAAAATCAAAATTTGAGTTGCCATTGACAGAGGTGAAACTCCTTTTCAGCAGACATATTTATGCCAGCAAGCAATGTGACTTGTTTTTCTTTCATGCTTGTGGTGAAATTGACAGAATTTTGCCTCCTCCCTGCAGGAGCCAATACATGATCGGATCTCAAGAAATGTTGAACTAGCATTATCATCCTTACGGTGAACTTGAAAAATTGGAGGTCGCTTCTCTCTCTGCTCGAAATCATACCAAAGAGTTGATCCAAGCTCTCTTCTTTTTGACATGTTTCACTGGCATTTGATCATGTCTCTCTTCTTTTAACATTTTTCACTGGCATTTGATCTTGTGTGGAAGTAGACAGATCTGCAATGGAGCTTTTCCTTTTGGGTCAATGTGGTTTCGGTGGGGCAGGCATCAGAAAGTGAACCTTGTGATTCCAGGAAATCCTGATAAACTCGACACTATGTCCCTTACAGGAGAAAATCTTAATTAGAAGATTGTTCATTAGAAATCCTGCAGTATAAGCTGGCATTGTGCATCATTCAGAATCTTAATTTTGGTGAAGCAATTGGTTCTCATGCTTGTTGACATCTGGAATGGTTGTTTTTAACTGATTAAGTGAATTTATGCCTTCGTGCTAATCCGAAGACTGTTATGTTGCAATATGTTTTACGCAGCTTAATTATTTTTAAGCTTCCTCCACTGTCCAGCTGAAACATGCTGAACGAAAGGAGAGATGCTAGGACGCTTTCATCACAGATTGCCATTATAGGCACAAACGAGAGACATTATTAAGCAGCATTGAGAACTTTCTTGGAATCTCACTCCACATATTAGGTTTTATGCATATAATTTAGCATTACAAGCCTGATATTTTCTTCGAAGGAAAACCAAAATTTAGGGTCACTCATTAAATGCATATGCATGTAGTGTTATATCAAAGCAATAATCAATTCACAATTATAGTAAAAACTTAAAAGCAGTAGTGTTTTTACTGTTCACTCAGACTCATTGTTATTGTAGATTTTAATAATGAATTTTTTTAAAAATATTAATTTGATCCTTGAATTTATATTTTGTACTATTGAGTTTTTTTGAACTCAAATTAGCATTCAATTGTATATTTTTTTTTTGGAAGGAAGGGCTGAATTGAAAGACAAGATTAAAATGAAAAAAGCAGGTAAAATAGGTGATGGTCTTGAGATTTATTTGAAAAGTTTATTTTAATCTCTTATAATTTTTAGTTATAAGATAATTGGTCCCTTTAATTTTAAAAAATTCAATTTTAGTATCAAATTTTATTTTACTCTTTTTTTAGTTCATTTTTGATGGAGGAGAGAGGGGGGCTTAGTGGATTATGATTTTGGCTATCAAAACAGTTAATTTCTATGATAAATAGTTTTACATGATAAAGAGAGTTCACATTAGTTTTTTTTTCCTTAAAAAAAGTATACGAAAAACAGATCTAAATTCAGAATTTTTTTTTTATTTCAAGTTGATTTTGAGTTTGAAGATGTTTATGGAAAGCAATGTAGTCCATGGAATACTTGGAGAATCATTGAGGGAGGTTTAATATAGTTTATGGAAGAAAAAGTATTAATTAAATAATTAGTTTCATTATCAAACTAGGAATAAGTTACAATTAGCTCCTACCAAATTGTATCGTCTTATGAAAGAGGGATTCTTACATGCATATGTACTTAATATGTTGCTGCCCACCTATGTAGTTGAGAAATCAAATTACATTATCAGAAAATTAACAAATACAAACAAAAATATCAATAGAATGTTAATTAGGTCCTACCAAATTATATCATCTTATGAAAGAGTGATTTTTACATGCATACGTACTTATTGTTTTGTTGCCCACCTATGTAGTTGAGACATCAAATTACACTATAGAAAATTGACAAATACAAACAAAAATACTGACGGAATGTTTATGTCGGTAAATTGTAGTAATTTTACTAACAGAATATTCACTCACTATATCCATCGGTAAATATCGACAAAAATATTCTCTCAGTATATACCGAGAGAATTACAGTGGAAAAAAATAATTAAAACAAAGCTAAAAAGTACGATGACATGTCATTTATACCGACAAAATTACCGACGATATTAGTATTACTGGTAATTCCGTTTGTAAACTCGTTGGTAAACTATTCACTTTTCCATAGCACTGTTTATTATGTTAATTACAAGAGGTATCATCGACGGATTAATTCTATCAATATTTTCAAGAGAGCTCTGAAACTATTCACTTCTCAATTGCACTATTAATTATTGTTCTTTACGATAAAATCACTAACAAATTAAAAAGTCATCGGTGATATTGGGAGGGGGGTTTCCAAAAATTTTCGATTAAATTGAAAATTTAAATTAAATATTACAGATGGAATCACCAACGGATTGAAAAGTTGGCGGTGATATTTAGGGGGTTTCTGAAAATTTTCAATTAAATTAAAAATTTAAATTAAATATTACAGATAGAATCACTGACAGAATGATTAAAAATATTAATATTTAATTATCTGCTGGTAAATTAAAAAGTCATCGGTGATATTGGGAGGGGGGGTTTCCGAAAATTTTCGATTAAATTGAAAATTTAAATTAAATATTATAGATGGAATCACCGACGGATTGAAAAGTCGGCGGTGATATTTAGGGGGTTTCTGAAAATTTTAATTAAATTAAATATTACAGATGGAATCACCAACGGAATGATTAAAAATATTAATATTTAATTATCTGCTGGTAAAATAGTCAGTAAAATGCCCTAATAAAAAGACTAGAATCCCTCATTTCATAATAGACGCACCTCTTCTTCTTCTTCCTTCCTTCCTTCCTTCCTTCCTTCCTTCCTTCCCCCCCCCTATGTAAAAAACACCAACGTCCCTTTCTTTCTTTCTCTTCTCTCCTCAACTACTTCTCTTCTTTTATTTTGTTCTCCACGTGTAGGTATGTCTTCTCATTTCTTCTTCTTTTCTCTTCTCAATTTTTTTTAATTAACATACTTTATGAATTTATTTTTTCTTTTCTCTTCTTAGCTTCACTCGTAATTACATTAAGGTAAGATTTTTCTTTCTTCTTCTTTTTTTTTCCTGTTTTTTTGCATATATATATATATATATATTCTTGTTCTTAATAATTGTATGAATGTTGTTGTAGGATTTTTTATTTCATATGAGATCAATTTTGTTGGGTTTTAGTTGGATTTATTTTTTAATTTTGTTGTTCAATTTCAGTTAAATTATTTTATTTGTTGCTGGCTTATGGGTTCTGAAATAGGTTTTCTAGGTTAGGTAAAAATTGTTTTTAGTTGATTTATTTATTTGTTGCTGTTGTTTATTTTTTTGTGTTATTTTTTTGTTGCAAATTTATTTCAGTTGATTTTCTTCTATTTTTTGCCAAGCAACTCAGTTCTTGAGTGTTATGGAGTGTTGATTTATATTAATTTAATTATTTTCTACTTTTGTTAAATAGATTTTTTTAAATATTTTTAAATAATGTATCACCGATGGATTAAATCCGACGTCGGTATATTCTAGTGAATTGAAAAAGAATTATTGCAAATACCATTATTTTATTATCGGTAGATTTGCATATGGTACTTTTATTGGTTATATGGCAAAATACCTGAGGGAAATACCGATGTATTGAAGTGGATAATTTTTTTTGGCATCCTTTTCCTGTCAGTAAATTCATCGGTAATTTTATTATTGATAAACTTATCGACAAACAAAAAATTACCTATAAGAGTTTTATCGATAGAGCATTTTTATCCATGAGCCCATTAATAAATTTATCACTAATAAAATAAAAATAAAAATATCAATGGAAAATTCTGCCAGTAGTTTTAAGAATTTTGGCAGTGTTAAGCCTTTGTTACCATGCAACATACAACAAATCCAATAATTCAGAGCTCAAAGGTAATGGGGAACAAATTTGGTACACAAATTATTTGAAAATAAAGTTGATACGGGCCAATAAAAATTATTGATTTTTTCTCTGGATAACAATAATACATCCAAATTAAATATACATCTTTTGTCAAACTTCTCATTGATTTTCTTAGCCACCAAACAATGTGTTTTGCATGTATCATGGTATTCATGCATGCTGGCTACATCAGCACACTGTCTGAGTTGGACATTCATGCTTGCTTTAAGAATCTTTCTCCAGGTCGCCTTCGGTACATCAGAGATGATAACAAGACTATTCTTTAATTTTGTACGAGATTTCGTATTATTAATCTATGTTTAGACATGTCACTTCACGTTCAAAAGTATTGATTTTTTTTCAGATTTTTTCGAGTACTCAATTGTTCTTGTTCATTAATTTCTAATTAGCAATCAAATGACCTTGATTATTTTTCAAAATAATAGTAATAATAATATTAAAAAATTACATCAAACCTTCTAATTATTTTTTCATTTTATTTTCTTATTTTGAAAAATTACAATTTATATTCTATAGTTTATTTATAAGTTGTACAACACATTATATCTACACAAAAAAAGTCATTAAAAAAGTAAAAAATATTTACAAAATTATCATTATATTCTATTTAAATTTTAATGATTAAAGAAATTTAAATTAAAAAAAATTATGATAAAGTAACTAGTAATATCCTATTAATTACTTTTTAAACTCACTTAAAAATAAAAAACAAGGAGAAAAAGTTATAAATAAAGATACTCTTATATCTTTCAGCGAGTTATTAATTTTTTTTTTTTTAATATTTGTTTCTTTTCCAAGGTGGATCTAAAATATAGCTAATTAATTACTCCCCGACCACCATAAGATTCTTCTTAAACAAACACCAAAAAATACCCAGCCACCACCCTGTTAACCCAATCTAAATCTTAATCCGAACCCTAAATTCATCAAATCAAACACAATTTATTGTTTGCCATCTCGCCAGCTCTCCCACATGACACCAGGGCTAAACCTTGTGTAATCTGGGCACTGTCAGTGAAAGGCTTAGTTTCACCAAGCCAAGTTGGCTGTTTGTTGGGGAAAAGGAGGCACTATAATTTTAGAAATGCGCAAGGCAACCAGCACCAGCATCCCAGAATCTGGCCTTTAATATCGCAGAGAAAGGTTCCCCATTTCTGTTTATAATCGATCTACCTCAAAAGTTGTTGAGGCTACTGAGAGGGCTAAAAAAGAGGGAGATTTTCCCTTATATGGCTTCCATGATCCTGAATCTTTTGTGAAGTCAATCCAAAAGATGAATCTGTTGAATTACGCTTGCTTTAAGAGTTTCAGGTGGTGAGGAGAGGTGCACGTAATGGACCTTCTTTAATGCATGAAAGGCTTTCACGTAAATTGAAGACATTCTCCTTAAAGTAGCAGCTCAAGTGGCTCCTGTGTGACGTCCATTGGCAAAGCTAGGTCTGGTAATATGGTGATATGCAGTTGACTGTCGAAGCTTATGATCTACTAAAATCAGTTGGAAAGAAGCAGCTTGACTTGCCAAAATACATTTTATGGCATTTGTGTCGATGAAATTATAAAATTAGAGTATTATATTTTGAATTTTGAGTTGCTAAAAAATATAAAATGTAATTTCTCAAAACACAAATGTAAAATAAAAGATTAATTAAATTATAATAGACTCAATGTAATTATTGCTAATAAAAAGCATCTTATTACCGAACATACATTTATATAACTTCAACCTCTATTTTAGCTTGGTACAAGGACGTGCAGCCTTGCAGGCTTGTAAGGGAGAGTGATTATGTGACAGCGCGATACCCTATTAATATGCCAAATTTCACCCATTAATTCAGATAACATAGCAGCTTGTAAGTTTCCGATATCATCTTTCTTAAAGTGTATTTTAAATAATAAAACTGTAAAGCTTAAGAGCAAGGTGGAATAATAAGTCGTTTGAGCATATAATCAACTAACATAATGCACAGCAAATACCAAACGTACGTACATGCCCAGATACCCTCATGATTGCTGCCTTGTATTACAGAGGCCAATGACTTTGCTTGGGATTCACGTACGACATAAGACCTGGAATAATAGGCTTAATAGTCTCAGTAGTCTTGATAATGGCCAAGAACAGAAGTCTATAAAAGACAACCATCCCTAGCAAGATTGCTAGGTCAACCCATTTAGAGTAAGCCATTTCCATTTGCCAGAATTCCCTCAAGATTTCTTCGCCCTTTATCAGGCCATTACCTTGATAATTGGTGAATTTTAGCCCTTCAAACTCGTTCTTGAACATACCTTGGTAGGTATATCTATGGAAAGCAACATAGTATAATGGATACTTCCAAAATGGCTTAGGAAGATCATCTGGCAACCTAAAGAACCCACCACCTAAAGCCATAAGCCCTTGAATTCCAGCCCCTGTTATGATTCCCATTAGGTAATTAGGTACAATACTTGCCACTGCCATCATCATACTCTCAACCATTAACAGGCAAGCAAATAAGGTGGAAGCAAAGTATAGAAAGTGTTCATATCCTTTGTGAAGGCCGGAAGGGTAGTAAGCTATAGCTCCAGGAATTAGTGAGATCAGTAGCAAAAATGGTATAGCAGAGAACGTGTTGCCGATAGCGAAAGAAGTGGCACCATAGTGCCCATTTAATCTTTCACGTTCAAATACCTGATTTCGGAAGAAAAGAAGTCAGTAAATTAATTTGTAGATGCAAGAAAACCCATTACATTAATCGCAAGACATATTTACTAGAGGTGGGAAGATCGACCTTCATTTCTTCCACAAAAGAAGGAAATCCACCGATGGCCATGAATGTTAGGAA
This sequence comes from Populus x sibirica, assembly GCA_019202695.1. NCBI lineage: Eukaryota > Viridiplantae > Streptophyta > Magnoliopsida > Malpighiales > Salicaceae > Populus > Populus x sibirica. Next base: position 1,101,985 of record JAGMVL010000353.1, on the reverse strand, counting down.
CGTAGATACGAACATAAGAAGTGACCCTCTAGCCTGATACAAAACAGATTAGAAGATTTAGGTTGTATTGGATGGTTAGATAAGGGCCTAACTCACTCTATTATGCAATATATTTTACATTTACCTGAATGGAACCATAACTAGAGCCAAGATCATGATAAATGGAGGAAAGACCATAACCCAATCCAACATAGATAGCTAGGCGTAACCAGTAGTATCCCAGATCACGAAACATGTTCACGAAAGATCTTTTTGTTAGAACAAGAGACTGAGTTAGAAATCCAGCATGGTCTCTCCTGCTCTCCAATGCTTCAAAATGCTGAAAACCACAAAGTTTAAGTACTCCTTTCGACCTGCCTTAGACATGTCTAGTAAACATATCTGTGTCAAGTGCTGGCTTACCTCTTTACATATTTCTGCTACCTTTACTTGAACTTGTTGCCAGTAATCGGAGGACTTGTAGGATTTTACAAGGATGTTAATCACTTCCTCTGTGGGGATTGCATCATCTAAGCCTTGTTCAAGATCCTAGTTTCAATAAAAGAAGTTAGAACTACCGATGAAATACTACTACAGTAAAGGCCTTTTGAGTGGACTTACCTTCTCAAAGTCCTTGTTTATGGTGTTTAGGAAGTGATCGGATGGGTTTTGGAGCGGCGGGCAAGGGAAACTATTTAACGCGAAAAACTACATGTAATCGAACCAAAGAAATAGTTATTAGCTGTCTCATAATTAGCTGCTCCAGCTGTGCAATTAAACTATTAAAAAATAATTTATCCTTACCTCATTTGCTGCAGAAGCAGGGCCAAAATATACAGTTTCGCCTGAAGACAAAAGGCAAAGATTGCTAAAAAGTTGAAATACTTCACTGCTAGGCTGATGAATGGATGCAATGACAGTTCTTCTAACGCCATCTTTGTGATCTAACCTTGCAATTCCTCTCATGACATAATATGATGCTGCGCTATCAAGCCCACTTGTCGGTTCGTCAAGGAAAAGAAGTTTTGGGTGCGTTAGGATCTCTATGCAAATACTGACTCTCCTCTTTTGACCACCACTAAGACCTTTAACTCCCCACCCTCCTATTCTTGTATTCATAGTATCTTGCAATCCCATCTCTCTTATTGTCATCTCCGCTCTTTCCATCTTTTCTACCTTTGACATTGAGTCTGGCAACTGAAGCTGAGCTGAGTAGTACACAGCCTCTCTAACCGTTAAAGTTGTAACCAAAGTATCATCTTGTGTCACATAGGCCTAGTTAACATTCATGAAATCATAAAAAATCAACAAAGAGTCAAATATTGCTATATATACCTCATGTGATTGATTCTATCAGAGGATCTAGTGCTAATTATCAAGAAAACATGCATATCTAATTACATTTCTTCTGTTAATCATCTACTCACCGATGTTCCATAAGCCAATCCTTGCTTATGACCATTGATAAGAATCTCTCCTACTTGCCTTGCGTTGGAACCTAGTCTCCCTGCAAAACGAATTGGTTTAAGGAATTTTAACGGGCATATTTATGCCCGGGAACGTGCACGAGCCTAATTTATCACGATGAACTCACATACATAATATATATAATTTTTTTTAAAAAATATGAGCATGGATTTGTTACCAGCTAAGGCATCAAGAAGTGTAGACTTGCCGCAACCTGAAGGACCCATTATAGCTAGGAGCTCTCCTGGTTGAGCATAACCAGTTAGACCTTGAAGGATTGGCTTGCTTCCATGTTTTCCATTAGGGACTGTAACCCACAAATCGTCCCAAGTCAAGAAAACACCAGGAGTACTTTTAGCGGAGTCATTAACAGCATTTTTACTAATGTTCTCCACTTCCAATGCGGTTTGGAGTTCAGAACTTTTCATGGATGCTGTTGGACCACTTTCATTCGGTTGAGTCGAAGGTTGAAGAAAAGAAGCCATGAAGGGTGGTTCCTATGTATTTATGTCTCTTTGAGCTTGTGTGTATCTGTGTGTGCAGGAGCTCAATCAGGTTGAGGTTGCTGAGCAAGGCTTAAGGGTAGCATTGATTTATAAGGGGGTTTTGAGTTGCTATTCATTAGAAAATTGGGAAAAAATAAAAAAAAAATCGAAACCAGAGACATAGAACACTGTCGTTTATCAAGGTATCATGGAATTATCTTCAAGAGGATTGGCTAAAAAATCGAAGGTTTAACAAAAAGAAATTCTTCTTGTTTTAAGAATATATCACAAAAGTTTTCTTATATATATATATAGTCTTCGTTCTCTTGATAATCTTAAGAATACATTTAAAAAACTCAATAGCTTTTTTTTTTAAAAAAATATTAGCTTTAAAATTTAAATATAAAAAAATCAAAGAAATGAACTTACCTCATGAACCACAACACTAATACATTAGGAAGGTAAGGGTTGCCTTCGTGAAAAAGGACATAAACGTTGTTTTATTTCGTCCGCCAATAATTGTCAAATATAAAAGTTGCAGGCGTATCTCCACGAAAGATGGGATACGGGGCTAGACAGCGAAGCTACGAGGGAGAAAGAAGACGGCTCGAGAAATATTTTTTTGTGCTTATAATAGAAAATTATATTAAAATAATATTTTTTATTTTTAAAAAATTATTTTTAATATCAATACATTAAAATATCTCAAATCATTAAACAATATTAATTTCAAACAAAAAAAAATAAAAAAAAATTAATTTTTTTTCAAAACATTTTTAAAATACAAAAATAAACATAATATAATATTAGATCATTTATATCAAATGTTACCATAATTGTTTCTACTATGGTTTATAAATGGTTAAAAAAGAGTCGATCCGTATGCAAAACCACAGAGAGGATACAAAGTCACTTCAATTCCTTCTCCTAACACATCCATATAAAATACACTATTAAAAATTCGCTTAATATTAACAACATTATTGACAGAAAAATTCTATTGGTAATTTACGGTCATAATTACTAACAGTATATTTTCCGTCTGTAATTTAGACGGTATATAATGACAGAATATTTCGATCAGTATATACCGACGGAATTACAGATAGAATATTCAAAATTAAAAAAAAGGATGGTTTGTTGACGTGGAAGTTTTTGTGGAAGATTTTACTGACGGAATCATCGAGGGATTTAAACCAGGAGCTCCGTACAGTGACGTGACCGATTCACCATCAGAATTGCAGATAGAATCACCGACAGAAGCAGTCCGTCGGTGATTCCATCAGCAAAAGTTAATATATGAACACTCTGCCGACCCTCTCCTCCTCTATTTCTCTTTCTTCTTCCCCATCCCAACTCTCCTCTTCCAAACTGCAAACAACCAACCCCCCAAAAAATCTCTCTCTTCTCAGCACAAGTCATATTTTTTTTAAGTTTTGTGGTCACAACATTCGTGTTCTGATTTACCGATGGATTTTATCAGTTTTTGTAAGTAATTCTATCTTTTTAAATTTTAACATTTAAATGTCAATTTTATTGTTTTTTTAGTATATGTACATGTTTTATTGTTATTTCTCAAACAAACTTGTAGTATATGAATGTATAATTTTATACTTGTTATGATTTGTTTTAGATTTTGTAAAATTGCATTTGTTTGTAAATTATTGAAACTTTATTAAATTACTGAATTACATGTTTTATTGTTATTTTTATTGTTTTGTAAAATTTTGTACTTTATTGAATTCCTATTTTACAAGCTTGGCCGTATAAAAATTCAAAAGAACTTGATGTGATAAAAAAAAGAAAAAGAAAAACCACATTGCTAAATAAGGTCATGTTCCCACACCATCCTATACCATGTTATATCTTAAACAGCTGGAGGTTGCTCTTTTATCTTAAAGCCACAATCACCTGTTTTTATCTCAAATATCAACAAATCAAGGATAGGGAAAAAGGAAGAGACCGAAATCAAGAATATTCCTATTTATTAATGCTAAAATTAGAAATACTTTCAGTATTCACTAACGTTAGAGTTAAGAATATTGAACACTAGAATTAAAAATTATTTTGAACCTCAATATTCACTGACGTTAAAGTCAGGAATACCATATCTTTTCTTGATGTAATATTTACTAATGCCAGAGTTGAAAGTATTTGTAATTGAATATTCACTGGTGCCAGAGTAAAAAATATTATAGGTAGATCATCAATAACTTAATACAACAACTCCTTAACAATTTAAGACAAAACTAACGATGCAGTCTACCTCAGATAAGACACATAAGGGGTGATAATATTTTTCTTTTTGCGTAATCAGTCTTGTACCATAAAATCTTTGTGGATCAGTTAAGGTTTTTATTAACCACAATATAAGGTGATGTCTGCTTAAACCAGACCTTTTTCCCTCTAAGAACAATATGCCATATATTTGTTTCTTTTCTTAAAATTTAAAGATTGTCGTGATGTTAGGTGCAATAAGAATAAACGACTTTAACTACTATCCTCCATTAACCCATGTATGTTGTCATTTTTTCTTTGAAAAATCATTTCTACTATGCATTTTAATATTCTTTTCATTTGATTTAAACTTTGTTATTTCTTTGTGTAATATTAGTTGAGCTCATAATCAAATCTTGTTCCTTTTAATTTTGCCCAAACTTCAATTGCATATCAAGTTTTTCTTTCTTATCTTTTAACCTAAACTATATATCTTTTTATTAATTTTACTGTATAAGAAAGTCCCACTAGTTCTAGATCTTATAATTATTGTGCAACTTCACTTCATTTCATCCTAGAGTAACATATTCTTAATCCTCCAAATAATGAAAATGTCATCAATTGCCAAAATCACAAGAATGCCACTGGCCGTTAAAATTACAAAAATATAATCAAAACATGTTTTTAACAAGAAATCATCACCATCTACGGCCACAATAAACCCAAAATTTCAACCAAACTTCTCACCCAAATTTCCACAAATACACATCAAGAATTCAAGCAAAAACACATTCTTTTTTATTCCACTAAACACACATCCGAAATTCAAAAGAGGTTTAATGACTCTGAAGCCTCATAGCATGAGCTCACAGACTTATAATGAAACTAAATCCTAGCCTTTAAGGTAGTAAAAATCTGTAATTATTATATAAATATCATTGTTTAAAAGACATGTAAGTTGGTCCAAATATCTTCATTAAACTAAAAAAAAATACAAGGATAAATGATGGTATATAAAAAACGGATAAAAAAAAATCCTAGCTATTTGTGCCTGGCCAGTTTTTGTAAATTCAATTCATACATCATTAATAGGAGACCGAGACCTCCATTAGAGTTGCCTATGATTATCATGTTTTGTAAAACAAACATTAATTTCTAGGTTGGGCACCGAAAGATAGTAATCCAATTAAATTCAATTGCGATTGACATTTCCCTGTTCTCTCGTGACTCTCTTGGCTTGAATGATCGGTCCTCCTATAGATTTATGACATTTGATGCATTTTATTTTACGTCTTTTCATCTTGTCCCCTGGAACCTGTGACTCTCCATGCTTCGAGACTGTGAGCACAGGCGTAGATATCTTGCAATTAACTGACCAACAGAGCTCACGTCCAAAAAAAAGTTGTCTCGAATATATGATGACAATTCTTGAAGACATAAAGTTGCTAAAATAATCTTGCAAAAAAGTCTTTATGAATTGATACGGTAAGGTACTAAGGGGTGTATAGTGTTTTGTGACACCGATTATATTAATTTTTTTTTTATTATTATTAACATAAGTGTTAGGAGGAGTTAACAATCATGAATTCTAAAGTTAACGATCATGTAAATCTCTAGTGACTATCATATTAGTAATTATAGAGCTCGAATATGAAATCACAGAAAAAATAAACTTTTTAATCTCAAATTTTTATCATTGATCTATCTACTAAACGGTTAATTTTGCACTTGCATCTCGTGGCCATCGGGGAAGTTTGAACGTAGACAACCCATTTCTGCCACTTCCTAATGCCGTCTTTAATTTTCACATTATCACTATTATTTTCCATCAATTTGCTTTGAGTTAGTGTAAAAAGTTACCATGTAGCTTTTACAAAATAATATAAAAACCATTTATAGAATTTTTTCTAATAATTTAAATTTTTTAATTAAAATAATTTTTTTAATATGATATCAATAGTTTAGTAAATAAATAATTAAGAGTTTGAATTTTATTATTTTTATTCTTTTTAATCAAATAAAAAAATTAAATATAAAATAGTGGGGAGAATTTTATTATTTAAAAGAAAAATTGAGGAGCCGAGATGTAACTTTGGATAGACGGACGGAATTCTTGAATGTCAAGGCCTCTTAATTTGAAGATAATTAATGTTGCATCGATAGCCCACATATTTCGATTTGAAGGTGAAACATAATTTATAACAATATAAAAATCTTCCACATCAATATACTAATTAATCCGTTTGAGGGAATTTGGCCTTCAAATTGACTTCTAAAATATTAAATGGCTGATTTTGGTAATCTCTGTATCCTTGTTTTTTTTTTACACGATAATAAATGTTTTTACATCAACTTAAATATAGATTAATTTTTTTTTCAAATGATTTTAAGAATATATCATTCATATTTATCTAATATATTAAAAAAATTAAGAATATATATTAAATGATGGTTTCAAATGATTTTAAGAATATATCATTCATATTTATCGAGATAATCTTCAAAACTCGTGATTCAAGTCATGGGACCAGGTTACTCTATAAAACACAAACCCATAAAAATCATGAAGAAAAATTCTCATCTCATAAAGATTCATTTGTACTTGTGGATGTAGTGTTGTTTTGGTTGGAAATATTAGGTAATTTGTATTTTTTAAAAATTTAATTTTTATTTTATTTTTTATTAAAAATTAATTTTTTTATGTTTTATATTGTTTTGATATACTGATGTTAAAAATAATTTTTTTAAAAATAAAAAAAATATTTTAAAAATATTTAACTCGTGAATTAGAGATGCCCACGCATTTTCGCAAAGCATGGAGAGCCACATATTCAAAAGGAAAATATGAAAGGACGTCAGATATCTCAATGTCTCCGAAAGAAAATGTCAAATGATAAGCTCCACAATTAGCTCGGGGCATCGACTTGTTTTTTTTTCTTGTTTTTTTTCTTTTCTTTTTATTCTCCCACTAAACATTTTATTTTTTCAAAATATCCCTTCAATTTTATTTTTCTTTCACTTTAATCTTTATTTTTTTAATTATTATTTACTTTATTTTAAATAATTTATAAAATTAGAAATTTTTTCTTGATTCCATCCTTCTTTATTTTTTTTCCATTTATTATATTCGACTCTTATTCTTTAGATTGCTATTTTTTTTTATCATTTTTTAGATTTATTTTGATTTTCAATTTTGCTTCTTATTAAATTATTTCTTTTTATTTTTATACCAAATTTAGTTCTTATTCTTTTATTTGCTATTTGTTTTTGTTTTTTAATTTCATTCCTTATTGTTTTATTTTATTTTATTTATATACTAAATTTAATCCTTATTTTTTTTATTTATTTTATTTATCTATTTATTTCATAAAGATTCATTTGTACTACATCCGCAACCGCAAGTATAAATGAATCTGTATGAATTGCGTGTACAAAGGAATCTTTACTATAATGTCATGATATGAAAATAATGCATTAAATGCTATCCTCGTTGATATGAATTATTTGTGGGTAATACATGCACCGGCTGCGGAGGGAATGATGGGATGGTTGAGAAGATTCTAGTTATTATTTTTAATTTTTTTATTTAAAAATATATTAAAAATATATTTTTAATTTTTAATTTTTTTTTAATATTAGTATATCAAAACAATCTAAAAATATATAAAAAATTAGTTTAAAATAAATAAAAAAGTAAATATTTTTTAATTTTTATAAATTTTCAAATTATCAGAAGAAGGTCAAGTTGATCTTGCACATTTCAGCCTTTTGTTAATGCCCTCTTCAATCTTCATATTTTGGTTTATTAATAGAGAACCATTTTAATATTTATATTTAACTTGATTATTAAAGATTTGAAATCATGCCCAAAAAAATATTTATCTTTTAGTAACATTTTTCTTAAAAAAATATAATGAAATATATATATATATATATATATATATATATATATATATATATATATATATATATATATATATATAGACACACACATTATAATTACATTTCATTATTGTTATTAATTATAATATGTCTTCAACAACTCTTATTTGAAAGAGTTGTCATTAAGGAAAGTACTATTTATTTATTTGAGATGTCATTAAGGAAAATTATTAAAAATATCCAGAGCTGTACTTACCTCTGTCATATAAACATGGAATTCATTCATTATAAATGTTATTAATTTAGAGATCTCATCTTCATTTGAAAGAGGAATATAATGGTTATCTGCCATTGCCATTGAAATTGTGTTTTGATGTTTTTTAAAAATATATTTGATTTGAAAATGTATTGAATTGTTGTTTTTTTTTTAATGTTTTTTAGATAGTTTTGAGGTGTTGATATAAAAAAATGTAAAAAATTATTTTAATATATTTTTAAACAAAAATATCTTACACCATAATTTTAAATATATTATCTTAAAAAATACCTTACACTACATACCAAAAATACACTGATCCCTTTTGCTAACAACAACTCTAAAGACTCCACACACTTTTCAGAGTGATGTGTATCCTTTAGACTAGGAGTTATTATTTTTGGTTCGGTTCGGTTTTTATAAAAAATAATAATTAAACCAGTTTTTTTTAAAAACCAAAACCGGCTCAAACCGATCGGTTTCGGTTTGATTATTTTAGAACAAAAATCAGTTTTTCCGGTTTGGCTCGGTTTTTTCCGGTTTGGCTCGGTTTTTTAAAACCGAAACCAAACTGAAGTGGTAAATTTTTTTAAAATTCTAATCGGGTTAATCGGTTTTTTTCACGGTTTGATTTTTTTGAATATTTTTTTTCCAGTTTTCTCGGTTTAATCGGTCTTTTGGTTTTTTTACTTACCCCTGCTTTAGACAACGTTAAAGCCGACGTCTAGAAAGATAATATTGTACATGATGTTAGCATTTAACCTCCATAATAATGGCTATTTTGGATTATTAGCATAGAAATATTAAAATTTTAGTGAAATAACACTTAACAAGAGATTTTTTTGTTGAAATTACATTGCTTATGTTTATTGTGCTTTTAAAACATGACTATAAAAAAGTTATAATTAAAAAATATAACATTAAATCAATATCACGTTTTACAATTTTTATCCATTTACAAAATATAAAATTAAAAAGAGACTTTATAATATATCATGATTTTAAATTGTAACTGAATAATTTATTATGATTTACAATCGTGATAGGTAAAAATTGTGTTATTTTATTAATTTTTTTTAAATTATATTATTCTACTAATATTTTTAATTTATTATACTAATTAAAAAAATAAATCAAACACTTGAGGCTATATAACCCAAATGATTATCCATAAAGGTAGGCATATAGCAAATGAACAATTCCTATATGCACAATAATAATCCAAATAAATTATGCTATTTGTGGTAAATATTTTTATCTCAAGAATCATAAGCAATTCATTTATTTCAGTCTATGTGAACAATATATCATCTCTTACCAAACCTTGCTTTGCTTTGCTTTATTCTTCTTTTTTCTTACAGTTTAGCTTAGTTAAGATTTTACAACCACGTTGTTGGGAAGTTTTGTGGATGATTGAGGTAGTTTTTACTTTCAATAGCGGGAGAGCACTTATTACTAAAGAAACTAAAACGAGTTTTATTATTTATATTAATAACTTTTTTTTTATTTCTCTTTTTTTAATTAATTTTATCTTGCAATATTTTTTTCATTTTAAATTTTTCTTCATAGTTTATTTTTTATGAGATTATCATAGATTCAAACAAACATATATCCTAATATTTTATTTGTGCTTGATTTTAAAAGCTTCTATTTTTGTTATATTTTTGTTATCATATAATTAATTAAAACATAGTTTTAAAAAAATAAAATTAAAAAACCTAATGGAATTCATGACTTTAGCTACAAGTTTGACAAATTAAGTCGCAAAGCTTGTATCGATTAAATATTTTGTGGTCTCAATATTAAAAAACAAGATGTCATCTTGAATTTTTTTAAAATAAAACTATATTTTTTATTGATCGTCTAGATTGTTTTTAGACTCATCAAGTTGACAATGTCAAATCAAAGAAAATCTTACATAGTTTAATTTTAAATCTGGTCTAAATAAGAGGTCAAGTAAGGACGTTTTAAAATTAACATGCAGGAAGTGATTTAATAATAATATCGAATAATTATCTGCCGCCTAAATATTTTTCTTACATTCAATTTTGTTTATTCAACCTCTAAGTATAGCACGAGAACGTAAACTAGTCTTCTCTACACAAGGAGGAAGGCTAAGAAGGTTGTGCATGCAGAAATAGGCTTAACAAGCATTCCATGCCATCTTTTACTTATTCTAGGTTCAATGTCTTAAACCTTTTTTTTTTTTTTTGTCAATGTCTTAAACTTTAATATGGGCTGTCAACGACAATCATCTAGCCTCTGCATTCGGGCCTTTGGAATCGAAAACTAAAGAGGTTAATACTTAACCTTTAAAAGAGGGTTAAAATTCACCCACTTGTTTGATTTTCCTTTTCCTTTAAGCCCCACAGACATAAATTATGTATTATTTAATCATTTTCAATTTAATCGTTGATTAAAATTTACTGTATCACAAATTTATACATGATTTCTACACATCGATAAACTTTCTTGACATTATCGCTGACCTAAACACAATATTCTAAGCCCTCTTGTTTCTCGGGTTGCTTTTCTGTTTCATAGTTTTTTTTTTAGTTCCTTCATTGACAATTAATCCGTGGCCTATACTGTTTTTTTTTTTATAACTGTAGTGTTCGGCCAGCTTACGCACACCATGACTAATCCCCGAAGTCATTGAACACCCTGCAACCCCAGTAGACAGATAAGACATCGCAGGGATGACAGACGTTCACATAAAAGTTCGAACTTAGGGTGCAGAGACAAAAAATTTCCTGTCAGGATTGCTAGGCCAGTACCCTGGGTGCTAGTTTGGGGGCATACCTCTTTCTTGCCTTGCAAGAAAGATCAATCCTTTCATTTTGGTTCTAGCTAGAGCATGCGTTATTATCTTTGTTTCGTGTTTCTGTAAATGATTTTGGATATAGTAATCAAATCACACAAGATGACCTTAGACATTGGTAACAAGATATCCCTTAATTAATAAAACAACATCAGATTGTCAAGACTGAGACCCACAAATACATAGATTTGGTGAGCCTGTGCATAAACAAGCTGTTGGTGAATGCACAAGGATAAACACTCGAAATTGTTCTTTTGAATAGTTTAATTTCTTATTTGTTTAGGACTTGAGACCTATTAACAAGCTTGTAATCAGAAGTATAATTAAAATATATGCAAAGAGAAATACACAAGAGAAAACACTTCTTCCTCTCAAATCTTCTTTTTGTTCTTTAGTTTTTCTCATTGATGTCCTTGAACACCTACCACACCTATTTTCTTTCAAAAAATAGTGCATGAAATCTCTCAAGTAAGTGTAACAAAATTAGTAATCCTGAGAGTTATATCTTAACTGGTTAAACTCTAGGTTTACTTTCTAGATGTCACCAGTTCGAGTCCCACAAACCTTAGAGCAACTGGAGACTTACATGGTCGTTAACTTAGGGTCCGTCGGATTAGTCGAGGTGTACGCAAGTTAACTCGGACACTCACGTTAATAATGATAATAACAAATAACAAAATTAGATGACCATTTTCTGATTAATGCTGCAAACTTACCGATACAAAAATTCCAACAGATAGTACAACCAGGTTTCCCCCATTCTCCTTCAAGGAGATGAATAGCTTGTACCTTAGCAGGACTCATGCAAGATACTTGGGGTAGAGTACTGCTACTGAAAATATCATGAAACTTTTCAGCACGAACGTTAGTTTCTACGTCAACCTCCATCCTATCACAGAGAGACATTTTCAGCTGCAAATTAATGGGGGGGGATTTTAAAGCAGCTATCAAATTAGAGAAGAGATGTATTGGGTGAAGGTTGAGAAAATACTTGAGCCTCATGCCTTTATATAGAAGAGCTATGAGTTTGCACGAGTCCTTCTTACTATTAGTATTATTATTGTTATTATCATTATTATTTGGAGGAAGGGGATTTAGAATTAATTTGTTCAATTAATCTTTCCCTCTCTCCTTTTCCTTATGAGATTCCATTCCTTTTCAATATAGAAACTTTTCATGTCTTTTCTGAGCACTTGACATTGTTATACACACTTTTTATCCATTTTGTGAAGACATTCATTCCATTTTATCCACAGAATAACCTTTTCAGTCTAAAGCTTCAACAAAAAGAAGAAGAAGAAGTCATTTTGTCTATATGGAAAAGATCTGGGAAGCTTAACTAATATGGATGTGCAAATAATGTTTTGGAATGTGGATATTCTACCTAAAAAGAAAATGAGATAGGGTTTGTGAAAGAGTTTTTGAAGTGGTATGGTTATACGAGACAACTTGCCTATTGGTAGAATTCAAAAATTTTGAAATGGTCAAATTATCAAGGGTGATCTACCTAGATAAAAAATACAAAGGTTTTTTCAAAGTAGTCTTATTGTAATGAGTGACCTACTCAAATGGAAAAATGAAAAGATTTTTTTTCAAGTGGTTTCATTGTAATGAGCGACCTGCTCAGGTGAAAAATACAAAGATTTTTCAAAATGGTCTCATTGTAATGGACGATCGACCTAGGTGAAAAATGCAAAGATTTTTCAATATGGTCTCATTATAATGGACGATAGATCCAAGTGAAAAATGTAAAGATTTTCAAAGTGGTCTTATTATAATAATCAACCTGCCAAGGTGAAAAATACAAAATATTTTCAAAGTGGTCTCATTGTAATGAGCGACCCGCCTAAGTGAAAAAATACAAAGATATTTCAAAGTGGTTTCATTGTAATGGACAACTTGCCTAGATGAAAAATACAAAGATTTTTCAATGTAGACAAGTTTGAAAATTTTAATAGTTTTTAACAATCAAATGAGGATTTTTGACTAGTAAATTATATAGAAAGTCTAACAGACTTATTTATGTACTAGTAAAATAGAGGTAAGCCTAGAAAAACAACATGTTCATGTCATACCAATAATTTAATATAGAAATAACATATCTTGTGATCTTGATTATTCAATCGAGATCAAATTTTGTTAGATAATTCTATAAGCCTATTTTTTAAGAGGATTGACTAGCTAAACCATCCAAGTTTCGTAAGACCCTCAAATTAGGCTTTGAAATGTTGTTTGAACCAATTTTATTATTTTTATTCTTAATATTGTGTTTTGTTTTTTTTAGGATTCAAATTTTCCTATCTTGTAAAGTTGTAAAGGTTGATTCATGGCATATTAAAAGTTTGTTTGGAATCTTTGAAATTGAATTCAATTTCAAGAGTTAAATTAATTCTTATGTTTGGAATCTTTTCGAGGATATTGATTTAAATTTCAAATAGAATTCAAATCATGAAAAATAATCAAAAACAAATCAGAGGGTCTCCATCTAATTTGCTATAGTAATTCTAATTCAAAAATACCCCCTTTCTTTTATCACATAAACCCTTCTCTTTACAGGTCTTTTACTGATAGCTTGTGGTGTAGCATGCGTATTATATATTTTTCGCTTTATTTTTCATCCTTCTCAAACCAACAAGTGAAGAAAAAGCCACCATATTGCAATCTACAATTTGATATGAAGAGGCACAAGGGTCATTATTGAGACAAACAATTTGGTTTGATGAAAGAGCTTGGGATCGAGAGAGGGAATTAATGGAAGCTGCAGGCATTTTGTTGAGCTAAATGCTAGTTACTAAGAATTATGAGCACTTTAGAAGCTTTTAATTGAAATACCTAGCTTGTGGTGTGCATCATCACCATTTGATTTTTTTTGCAATGCTGAGTTGGAATATTTCTACATCTAATAGTTTAAATCCCAAAAGATTTAATCACAAAAGCACATAGAAGATGATACTTAAAATCTATTTGTCTGCTCAAAAAAAGCAAAGCGTGGATGCAGGCACTTCAGGACTGCAACAATCAGTATGAGCACTTGGTTGCACCAAATACAAAAATAATTTTAGCCTTTAAACAAATTCAATTCCAATAGGTTGATATAAAACTCTATCTCAATCCAATTCACAAACATTTAGACCAGGCTCATTCCTTGTGAACAGATCAGACTTAATCCAATAACTAACATAAATGCATCATGATTTATCATAAAATAATTATGTATTCTATTTTCACATTAAAAAAATGTTTTTTGAATTAAGGTTAAAATAGTCAAAATTTATAATTCAATTTTATATGTATTCCAAGTAGTATAATTGAATTCAATTATATAATTTATTATTTTATTTTAAATATAAAAATTATAATAAATTATTAATTGAATTCAAATCACATGAGAAATAATTATTCAATAATAAAGTATGAATTAGAAACCTTTTCGACAACAATTCTGTCTTTGATTACTTATTGTCCTTGTGTATTATTTTCGTGGATCTACCAATCTTGCTTTGGAAAAGAAGATTTCATCCTTTCATTTTGGTTCTAGCTAGAGCATGCATTATTATTTGTGTTTTTGTAACTGATCTTGGATCTTCACCACTAATTATATTTAATACCCATATTTATTTATTAAATCACACATGTCCTTAAACGTCGACACCAAGATATCCCTTAATATTACAACATAAGATTGGCATAAAGATCAAGACTGAGACCCACACATACATAGATTTGGTGAGCCTGTACATAAACATGCTTATAGTGCATGCAGATGGAGAAGCTTTTCTTCCATCAAATTTCAGTCTCTCTTTCTTATTCATACAACAAAACCACACTCGAACTTATTATATCAGTAATATATAGAGCAGAGAATAGATATTGTAATCATGCCTGTGCTTGGGTCATGTGAGCATTAATATCTTTGGTTAAATCGACTGCAAAGTCCACAAATGCTGTTGGAGCTGGGATATTTTCACTCAGCTTCTCATATATCATTGTCCAACGCACCACGCTGCCATGACCTTTTGGAGTAGCTTGAACGATGGCTTTGAAACTCTTATAAGCCCCCATTAAATCTCCTTCAATCACATTGAAGGTGGTCGATAGTTTTGTGTTATCTATGTCTTCCATAACCTTGGCGGCCGTAGGGGCTCCATCTAGTCATAATTTATAATTAAACATGCAAATTAGCTATCAATATTAGTATAAATTGTAATCTTCTTAAAAATATATATATATAAAAAAGAGCCCTTGATTGGTTCCCTAGCAATCAAGATTTGAAATTTCTAGGGCATACATAATGATCTTAGGTTCAAACACTGGAAGGAATAGGATAGAGATCTAAGAATTAGAGGGCTATTCTCTACGTATAGTTTAAGAAGCACAGAGCCTCCGATTAAACAAAAAATAGAAAACAGAAAATAGTGCATGTAATCTCTCAAGTAAGTAAAACAAAATTAGATGACCAATTTCTCACTTATGCTGCAAACTTACCGATATAAAAATTCCAACTGATAGTACAGCCAGGTTTCTCCCATTCACCTTTAAGGAGATGAATAGCTTGGACCTTAGCAGGACTCATGGAGGATAATTGGGTTATTGTACTGGTACTGAAAATATCATGAAACTTTTCAGCAGGAACGCTGGTTTCTACAGCAACCTCCATCCTACTACTAAGAGACATTTTTAGCAGCGAATGAGGAAAATTTAAAGCAGTGTAAAATTAGAAAAGAAATGTATTGGGTGAAGGTTGAGAAAATACTTGAGTCTCTTGCCTTAATATAGAAGAGCTATTAGTTTGCACTAGTCTTTTTTACTACTATTATTATTATTTGGAGGAAGGGAATTTAGACAAAATTTGTACAATTAATTTATTCCTCACTCCTTTTCCTTATACTAAAATTCCATTCCTTCTCATTATAGAACCTTTTCTTGTCCATTTCGAAGAATTGTTTTCAAAAAATAAATATCCAACACCCACTAATCAAAAGTATGTAAAACAAAATCCAATGATTAAACTAGGATTTCCAATTGATTTTTTTTAAAATCCTAAAAATAAAAATATGGATTTGAAGTTAACAATTATGACTTTTCAAACATAATCTATCAATTTGTTTTTTGAAATTTGTTTAAAACATGGTTAATATAAATATTTGAGACTAAATTAAAAATGAAGTCTACTCATTTTTAGGATTAAAACCCTATTGAAATTAAATCTTTAACATGAATTATTTAACATGAAATATTAACATGATTTAAAAGGAAATTGAATGAATGAAAAATTGATCTTAAAGAATCCTTTGTTAATATGTTTTAGAGAAATCCAAAACCCTAAAAAAACTTGTATCTTACAAAAAAAAAAAAGAAGGTATGCTTGTTGTTTATATAGTGAGAACATGATAAGTTAAAATTAAACCTAAAGAAATGACCTAATAAAAGAAATGACCTAATTTATTCCTCACTCCTTTTCCTTATAATAAGATTCCATTCCTTCTCATTATAGAACCTTTTCTTGTTCATTTCGAAGAATTATTCTCAAAAAATAAATATCCAACACCCACTAATCAAAAGTATGTAAAACAAAATCCAATGATTAAACTAGGATTTCCAATTGAATTTTTTTTAAAATCCTGAAAATAAAAATATGGATTTGAAGTTAACAATTAAGACTTTTCAAACATAATCTATCAATTTGTTTTTTGAAATTTGTTTAAAACATGGTTAATATACATATTTGAGACTAAATTAAAAATGAAGTCTACTCATTTTTAGGATTAAAACCCTATTGGAATTAAATCTTTAACATGAATTATTTAACATGAAAATTAACATGATTTAAAAGGAAATTGGATGAATGAAAAATTAATCTTAAAGAATCCTTTGTTAATATGTTTTAGAGAAATCCAAAACCCTAAAAAAACTTGTATCTTACAAAAAAAAAAAAAAAAGGTATGCTTGTTGTTTATATAGTGAGAACATGATAAGTTAAAATTAAACCTAAAGAAATGACCTAATAAAAGAAATGACCTAATTTATTCCTCACTCCTTTTCCTTATAATAAGATTCCATTCCTTCTCATTATAGAACCTTTTCTTGTCCATTTCGAAGAATTGTTCTCAAAAAATAAATATCCAACACCCACTAATCAAAAGTATGTAAAACAAAATCCAATGATTAAACTAGGATTTCCAATTGAATTTTTTTAAAATCCTGAAAATAAAAATATGGATTTGAAGTTAACAATTAAGACTTTTCAAACATAATCTATCAATTTGTTTTTTGAAATTTGTTTAAAACATGGTTAATATACATATTTGAGACTAAATTAAAAATGAAGTTTACTCATTTTTAGGATTAAAACCCTATTGGAATTAAATCTTTAACATGAATTATTTAACATGAAAATTAACATGATTTAAAAGGAAATTGGATGAATGAAAAATTAATCTTAAAGAATCCTTTGTTAATATGTTTTAGAGAAATCCAAAACCCCAAAAAAACTTGTATCTTACAAAAAAAAGAAACAAGGTATGCTTGTTGTTTATATAGTGTGAACATGATAAGTTAAAATTAAACCTAAAGAAATGACCAAATCAAAGAAATGACCTAATTTATTCCTCACTCCTTTTCCTTATAATAAGATTCCATTCCTTCTCATTATAGAACCTTTTCTTGTCCATTTCGAAGAATTGTTCTCAAAAAATAAATATCCAACACCCACTAATCAAAAGTATGTAAAACAAAATCCAATGATTAAACTAGGATTTCCAATTGAATTTTTTTTAAAATCCTGAAAATAAAAATATGGATTTGAAGTTAACAATTAAGACTTTTCAAACATAATCTATCAATTTGTTTTTGAAATTTGTTTAAAACATGGTTAATATACATATTTGAGACTAAATTAAAAATGAAGTCTACTCATTTTTAGGATTAAAACCCTATTGGAATTAAATCTTTAACATGAATTATTTAACATGAAAATTAACATGATTTAAAAGGAAATTGGATGAATGAAAAATTAATCTTAAAGAATCCTTTGTTAATATGTTTTAGAGAAATCCAAAACCCCAAAAAAACTTGTATCTTACAAAAAAAAGAAACAAGGTATGCTTGTTGTTTATATAGTGTGAACATGATAAGTTAAAATTAAACCTAAAGAAATGACCAAATCAAAGAAATGACCTAATTTATTCCTCACTCCTTTTCCTTATAATAAGATTCCATTCCTTCTCATTATAGAACCTTTTCTTGTCCATTTCGAAGAATTGTTCTCAAAAAATAAATATCCAACACCCACTAATCAAAAGTATGTAAAACAAAATCCAATGATTAAACTAGGATTTCCAATTGAATTTTTTTTAAAATCCTGAAAATAAAAATATGGATTTGAAGTTAACAATTAAGACTTTTCAAACATAATCTATCAATTTGTTTTTTGAAATTTGTTTAAAACATGGTTAATATACATATTTGAGACTAAATTAAAAATGAAGTCTACTCATTTTTAGGATTAAAACCCTATTGGAATTAAATCTTTAACATGAATTATTTAACATGAAAACTAACATGATTTAAAAGGAAATTAGATGAATGAGAAATTGATATTAAAGAATCCTTTGTTAATATGTTTTAGAGAAATCCAAAACCCCAAAAAAACTTGTATCTTACAAAAAAAAGAAACAAGGTATGCTTGTTGTTTATATAGTGTGAACATGATAAGTTAAAATTAAACCTAAAGAAATGACCAAATCAAAGAAATGACCTAATTTATTCCTCACTCCTTTTCCTTATAATAAGATTCCATTCCTTCTCATTATAGAACCTTTTCTTGTCCATTTCGAAGAATTGTTCTCAAAAAATAAATATCCAACACCCACTAATCAAAAGTATGTAAAACAAAATCCAATGATTAAACTAGGATTTCCAATTGAATTTTTTTAAAATCCTGAAAATAAAAATATGGATTTGAAGTTAACAATTAAGACTTTTCAAACATAATCTATCAATTTGTTTTTGAAATTTGTTTAAAACATGGTTAATATACATATTTGAGACTAAATTAAAAATGAAGTCTACTCATTTTTAGGATTAAAACCCTATTGGAATTAAATCTTTAACATGAATTATTTAACATGAAAATTAACATGATTTAAAAGGAAATTGGATGAATGAAAAATTAATCTTAAAGAATCCTTTGTTAATATGTTTTAGAGAAATCCAAAACCCTAAAAAAACTTGTATCTTACAAAAAAAAAAAAAAGGTATGCTTGTTGTTTATATAGTGAGAACATGATAAGTTAAAATTAAACCTAAAGAAATGACCTAATAAAAGAAATGACCTAATTTATTCCTCACTCCTTTTCCTTATAATAAGATTCCATTCCTTCTCATTATAGAACCTTTTCTTGTCCATTTCGAAGAATTGTTCTCAAAAAATAAATATCCAACACCCACTAATCAAAAGTATGTAAAACAAAATCCAATGATTAAACTAGGATTTCCAATTGAATTTTTTTTAAAATCCTGAAAATAAAAATATGGATTTGAAGTTAACAATTAAGACTTTTCAAACATAATCTATCAATTTGTTTTTTGAAATTTGTTTAAAACATGGTTAATATACATATTTGAGACTAAATTAAAAATGAAGTTTACTCATTTTTAGGATTAAAACCCTATTGGAATTAAATCTTTAACATGAATTATTTAACATGAAAATTAACATGATTTAAAAGGAAATTGGATGAATGAAAAATTAATCTTAAAGAATCCTTTGTTAATATGTTTTAGAGAAATCCAAAACCCCAAAAAAACTTGTATCTTACAAAAAAAAGAAACAAGGTATGCTTGTTGTTTATATAGTGTGAACATGATAAGTTAAAATTAAACCTAAAGAAATGACCAAATCAAAGAAATGACCTAATTTATTCCTCACTCCTTTTCCTTATAATAAGATTCCATTCCTTCTCATTATAGAACCTTTTCTTGTCCATTTCGAAGAATTGTTCTCAAAAAATAAATATCCAACACCCACTAATCAAAAGTATGTAAAACAAAATCCAATGATTAAACTAGGATTTCCAATTGAATTTTTTTAAAATCCTGAAAATAAAAATATGGATTTGAAGTTAACAATTAAGACTTTTCAAACATAATCTATCAATTTGTTTTTGAAATTTGTTTAAAACATGGTTAATATACATATTTGAGACTAAATTAAAAATGAAGTCTACTCATTTTTAGGATTAAAACCCTATTGGAATTAAATCTTTAACATGAATTATTTAACATGAAAATTAACATGATTTAAAAGGAAATTGGATGAATGAAAAATTAATCTTAAAGAATCCTTTGTTAATATGTTTTAGAGAAATCCAAAACCCCAAAAAAACTTGTATCTTACAAAAAAAAAGAAACAAGGTATGCTTGTTGTTTATATAGTGTGAACATGATAAGTTAAAATTAAACCTAAAGAAATGACCAAATCAAAGAAATGACCTAATTTATTCCTCACTCCTTTTCCTTATAATAAGATTCCATTCCTTCTCATTATAGAACCTTTTCTTGTCCATTTCAAAGAATTGTTCTCAAAAAATAAATATCCAACACCCACTAATCAAAAGTATGTAAAACAAAATCCAATGATTAAACTAGGATTTCCAATTGAATTTTTTTAAAATCCTGAAAATAAAAATATGGATTTGAAGTTAACAATTAAGACTTTTCAAACATAATCTATCAATTTGTTTTTTGAAATTTGTTTAAAACATGGTTAATATACATATTTGAGACTAAATTAAAAATGAAGTCTACTCATTTTTAGGATTAAAACCCTATTGGAATTAAATCTTTAACATGAATTATTTAACATGAAAACTAACATGATTTAAAAGGAAATTAGATGAATGAGAAATTGATATTAAAGAATCCTTTGTTAATATGTTTTAGAGAAATCCAAAACCCCAAAAAAACTTGTATCTTACAAAAAAAAGAAACAAGGTATGCTTGTTGTTTATATAGTGTGAACATGATAAGTTAAAATTAAACCTAAAGAAATGACCAAATCAAAGAAATGACCTAATTTATTCCTCACTCCTTTTCCTTATAATAAGATTCCATTCCTTCTCATTATAGAACCTTTTCTTGTCCATTTCAAAGAATTGTTCTCAAAAAATAAATATCCAACACCCACTAATCAAAAGTATGTAAAACAAAATCCAATGATTAAACTAGGATTTCCAATTGAATTTTTTTAAAATCCCCGAAAATAAAAATATGGATTTGAAGTTAACAATTAAGACTTTTCAAACATAATCTATCAATTTGTTTTTGAAATTTGTTTAAAACATGGTTAATATACATATTTGAGACTAAATTAAAAATGAAGTCTACTCATTTTTAGGATTAAAACCCTATTGGAATTAAATCTTTAACATGAATTATTTAACATGAAAATTAACATGATTTAAAAGGAAATTGGATGAATGAAAAATTAATCTTAAAGAATCCTTTGTTAATATGTTTTAGAGAAATCCAAAACCCCAAAAAAACTTGTATCTTACAAAAAAAAGAAACAAGGTATGCTTGTTGTTTATATAGTGTGAACATGATAAGTTAAAATTAAACCTAAAGAAATGACCAAATCAAAGAAATGACCTAATTTATTCCTCACTCCTTTTCCTTATAATAAGATTCCATTCCTTCTCATTATAGAACCTTTTCTTGTCCATTTCAAGAATTGTTCTCAAAAAATAAATATCCAACACCCACTAATCAAAAGTATGTAAAACAAAATCCAATGATTAAACTAGGATTTCCAATTGAATTTTTTTAAAATCCTGAAAATAAAAATATGGATTTGAAGTTAACAATTAAGACTTTTCAAACATAATCTATCAATTTGTTTTTTGAAATTTGTTTAAAACATGGTTAATATACATATTTGAGACTAAATTAAAAATGAAGTCTACTCATTTTTAGGATTAAAACCCTATTGGAATTAAATCTTTAACATGAATTATTTAACATGAAAATTAACATGATTTAAAAGGAAATTAGATGAATGAGAAATTGATATTAAAGAATCCTTTGTTAATATGTTTTAGAGAAATCCAAAACCCCAAAAAAACTTGTATCTTACAAAAAAAAGAAACAAGGTATGCTTGTTGTTTATATAGTGTGAACATGATAAGTTAAAATTAAACCTAAAGAAATGACCAAATCAAAGAAATGACCTAATTTATTCCTCACTCCTTTTCCTTATAATAAGATTCCATTCCTTCTCATTATAGAACCTTTTCTTGTCCATTTCAAGAATTGTTCTCAAAAAATAAATATCCAACACCCACTAATCAAAAGTATGTAAAACAAAATCCAATGATTAAACTAGGATTTCCAATTGAATTTTTTTAAAATCCTGAAAATAAAAATATGGATTTGAAGTTAACAATTAAGACTTTTCAAACATAATCTATCAATTTGTTTTTTGAAATTTGTTTAAAACATGGTTAATATACATATTTGAGACTAAATTAAAAATGAAGTCTACTCATTTTTAGGATTAAAACCCTATTGGAATTAAATCTTTAACATGAATTATTTAACATGAAAATTAACATGATTTAAAAGGAAATTAGATGAATGAGAAATTGATATTAAAGAATCCTTTGTTAATATGTTTTAGAGAAATCCAAAACCCCAAAAAAACTTGTATCTTACAAAAAAAAGAAACAAGGTATGCTTGTTGTTTATATAGTGTGAACATGATAAGTTAAAATTAAACCTAAAGAAATGACCAAATCAAAGAAATGACCTAATTTATTCCTCACTCCTTTTCCTTATAATAAGATTCCATTCCTTCTCATTATAGAACCTTTTCTTGTCCATTTCGAAGAATTGTTCTCAAAAAATAAATATCCAACACCCACTAATCAAAAGTATGTAAAACAAAATCCAATGATTAAACTAGGATTTCCAATTGAATTTTTTTAAAATCCTGAAAATAAAAATATGGATTTGAAGTTAACAATTAAGACTTTTCAAACATAATCTATCAATTTGTTTTTTGAAATTTGTTTAAAACATGGTTAATATACATATTTGAGACTAAATTAAAAATGAAGTCTACTCATTTTTAGGATTAAAACCCTATTGGAATTAAATCTTTAACATGAATTATTTAACATGAAAATTAACATGATTTAAAAGGAAATTAGATGAATGAGAAATTGATATTAAAGAATCCTTTGTTAATATGTTTTAGAGAAATCCAAAACCCCAAAAAAACTTGTATCTTACAAAAAAAAGAAACAAGGTATGCTTGTTGTTTATATAGTGTGAACATGATAAGTTAAAATTAAACCTAAAGAAATGACCAAATCAAAGAAATGACCTAATTTATTCCTCACTCCTTTTCCTTATAATAAGATTCCATTCCTTCTCATTATAGAACCTTTTCTTGTCCATTTCAAGAAGATTGTTCTCAAAAAATAAATATCCAACACCCACTAATCAAAAGTATGTAAAACAAAATCCAATGATTAAACTAGGATTTCCAATTGAATTTTTTTAAAATCCTGAAAATAAAAATATGGATTTGAAGTTAACAATTAAGACTTTTCAAACATAATCTATCAATTTGTTTTTTGAAATTTGTTTAAAACATGGTTAATATACATATTTGAGACTAAATTAAAAATGAAGTCTACTCATTTTTAGGATTAAAACCCTATTGGAATTAAATCTTTAACATGAATTATTTAACATGAAAATTAACATGATTTAAAAGGAAATTAGATGAATGAGAAATTGATATTAAAGAATCCTTTGTTAATATGTTTTAGAGAAATCCAAAACCCCAAAAAAACTTGTATCTTACAAAAAAAAGAAACAAGGTATGCTTGTTGTTTATATAGTGTGAACATGATAAGTTAAAATTAAACCTAAAGAAATGACCAAATCAAAGAAATGACCTAATTTATTCCTCACTCCTTTTCCTTATAATAAGATTCCATTCCTTCTCATTATAGAACCTTTTCTTGTCCATTTCGAAGAATTGTTCTCAAAAAATAAATATCCAACACCCACTAATCAAAAGTATGTAAAACAAAATCCAATGATTAAACTAGGATTTCCAATTGAATTTTTTTAAAATCCTGAAAATAAAAATATGGATTTGAAGTTAACAATTAAGACTTTTCAAACATAATCTATCAATTTGTTTTTTGAAATTTGTTTAAAACATGGTTAATATACATATTTGAGACTAAATTAAAAATGAAGTCTACTCATTTTTAGGATTAAAACCCTATTGGAATTAAATCTTTAACATGAATTATTTAACATGAAAATTAACATGATTTAAAAGGAAATTAGATGAATGAGAAATTGATATTAAAGAATCCTTTGTTAATATGTTTTAGAGAAATCCAAAACCCCAAAAAAACTTGTATCTTACAAAAAAAAAGAAACAAGGTATGCTTGTTGTTTATATAGTGTGAACATGATAAGTTAAAATTAAACCTAAAGAAATGACCAAATCAAAGAAATGACCTAATTTATTCCTCACTCCTTTTCCTTATAATAAGATTCCATTCCTTCTCATTATAGAACCTTTTCTTGTCCATTTCAAAGAATTGTTCTCAAAAAATAAATATCCAACACCCACTAATCAAAAGTATGTAAAACAAAATCCAATGATTAAACTAGGATTTCCAATTGAATTTTTTTAAAATCCCGAAAATAAAAATATGGATTTGAAGTTAACAATTAAGACTTTTCAAACATAATCTATCAATTTGTTTTTTGAAATTTGTTTAAAACATGGTTAATATACATATTTGAGACTAAATTAAAAATGAAGTCTACTTATTTTTAGGATTAAAACCCTATTGGAATTAAATCTTTAACATGAATTATTTAACATGAAAATTAACATGATTTAAAAGGAAATTGGATGAATGAAAAATTAATCTTAAAGAATCCTTTGTTAATATGTTTTAGAGAAATCCAAAACCCCAAAAAAACTTGTATCTTACAAAAAAAAGAAACAAGGTATGCTTGTTGTTTATATAGTGTGAACATGATAAGTTAAAATTAAACCTAAAGAAATGACCAAATCAAAGAAATGACCTAATTTATTCCTCACTCCTTTTCCTTATAATAAGATTCCATTCCTTCTCATTATAGAACCTTTTCTTGTCCATTTCGAAGAATTGTTCTAAAAAAATAAATATCGAACACCCACTAATCAAAAGTATGTAAAACAAAATCCAATGATTAAACTAGGATTTCCAATTGAATTTTTTTTAAAATCCTGAAAATAAAAATATGGATTTGAAGTTAACAATTAAGACTTTTCAAACATAATCTATCTATTTGTTTTTTGAAATTTATTTAAAACATGGTTAATATACATATTTGAGACTAAATTAAAAATGAAGTCTACTCATTTTTAGGATTAAAACCCTATTGGAATTAAATCTTTAACATGAATTATTTAACATGAAAATTAACATGATTTAAAAGGAAATTGGATGAATGAAAAATTAATCTTAAAGAATCCTTTGTTAATATGTTTTAGAGAAATCCAAAACCCCAAAAAAACTTGTATCTTACAAAAAAAAGAAACAAGGTATGCTTGTTGTTTATATAGTGTGAACATGATAAGTTAAAATTAAACCTAAAGAAATGACCAAATCAAAGAAATGACCTAATTTATTCCTCACTCCTTTTCCTTATAATAAGATTCCATTCCTTCTCATTATAGAACCTTTTCTTGTCCATTTCGAAGAATTGTTCTCAAAAAAATAAATATCAAACACCCACTAATCAAAAGTATGTAAAACAAAATCCAATGATTAAACTAGGATTTCCAATTGAATTTTTTTAAAAATCCTGAAAATAAAAATATGGATTTGAAGTTAACAATTAAGACTTTTCAAACATAATCTATCAATTTGTTTTTTGAAATTTGTTTAAAACATGGTTAATATACATATTTGAGACTAAATTAAAAATGAAGTCTACTCATTTTTAGGATTAAAACCCTATTGGAATTAAATCTTTAACATGAATTATTTAACATGAAAATTAACATGATTTAAAAGGAAATTAGATGAATGAGAAATTGATATTAAAGAATCCTTTGTTAATATGTTTTAGAGAAATCCAAAACCCCAAAAAAACTTGTATCTTACAAAAAAAAGAAACAAGGTATGCTTGTTGTTTATATAGTGTGAACATGATAAGTTAAAGCTAAACCTAAAGAAATGACCAAATCAAAGAAATGACCTAATTTATTCCTCACTCCTTTTCCTTATAATAAGATTCCATTCCTTCTCATTATAGAACCTTTTCTTGTCCATTTCGAAGAATTGTTTTCAAAAAATAAATATCCAACACCCACTAATCAAAAGTACGTAAACAAAATCCAATGATTAAACTAGGATTTCCAATTGATTTTCTTTTAAATCCTGAAAATAAAAATATGGATTTGAAGTTAACAATTAAGACTTTTCAAACATAATCTATCAATTTGTTTTTTGAAATTTGTTTAAAACATGGTTAATATAAATATTTGAGGCTAAATTAAAAATGAAGTCTACTCATTTTTAGGATTAAAACCCTATTGGAATTAAATCTTTAACATGAATTATTAAACATGAAAAATTAACATGATTTAAAAGGAAATTGGATGAATGAGAAATTGATCTTAAAGAATCCTTTGTTAATATGTTTTAGAGAAATCCAAAACCCTAAAAAAACTTGTATCTTACAAAAAAAAAGAAACAAGATATGCTTGTTGTTTATATAGTGAGAACATGATAAGTTAAAATTAAACCTAAAGAAATGACCTAATCAAAGCAAGTTTTGATCTTAAACCCCCCCCCCGCCACACACACACGGGACTCATGCTTTGGCTCAAGCTTTGGCCTAGGCTTAGGTTTCTTGTAAAATAATTTCTTAATTTACAAAAAATTATTTTTTATCGATTTAATTTTGGGCCTGGGTGTAGTCCATGAAAAATTATTTTTTCCTGCCCATTATCTTTTTCTGCTTGTCCAGCCGATGGATTAATTATGATAAGCGTTTTTAGTTTTATTTTTCAAGAATTGATTTTTCATAAACCTAGACAATTTTGGATAGTTTTTGCAGCTCTTTAAAACCAAAACTATTAAGATTTACTATTTTGTTATTGCAAGTAATTAAAGATGAGTATGGATGAAATTTATTCTGGTATTAATCAAAATAAATTCTTGTTAGTTTTGGTTCCGAAATTCACTATAAAATGAGAATGTGAGATGAGTTTTCTACACTATTTCTCAAATTTTTTATACTATCCTTAACCTTAATTTTTAGTATTTCTCCTCTATTTTAAGTTTTATTAACCTCTCTGATGCAACCATATTATTCGATAGTTTCACCCACATTTAACTAGTGTTTTGCCTATGTTTTATATATAAAATGCCTTGATATTCTTTGTTTTATGTTTTGAAGGCACTTTTGGATGAAAGATGCAAAAGGAGTAAAATGGAGATAATTGGCAGATTTGACTTTCAATCGATGTTTTGTGCGAGAGCGTGAGCTCTAGAGGTTGAAATGAAGTGATTCTAGTGGCATTAAAAAGCTAACATCCATACCTTTCTGGACATCTAAGGCAAGAAAATAAAATAAGGAAGAGTATGGAAATCGCAGCCTTCAAAGTCAAATCTTGCAATCTGCCAGTGTTGACCTTCGACCATTCCAACTTGAATATCTAGAGCTATAGAAGTCCAATTGATGCAAACACAATTGTTTTGGATTCATGACTCAAAGGTCTATAAAAGATCCAAATTTCATCCAAAAAAGATGTCATATGAGGGAGATATGATTTTTCAAAGATGACAACTAAAATCTGCCAGCAAACAGGTTTCTTGAAGAAACGAGTCCAAATTACGTTCCGAAGCATCTAAACCGATATCCAAGTTTTTATTTCAGCAATTTAGCTCCTCTAAGTCAAAGCTTAAAGATTTCATGCAAGGCTATTTCTCTTTTTTTAGAAAAATAGTTATTGAAGTACTTAAATGTAAACAGTCTACTTAATGGAGGACTATTTTGTAAAATAGAGACTAGGGTTTCCTGGATATAAAAAGAATGAGAGAAGAGAAGGGTGGCAGCCAGCCAAGAGGAGAAAAACACCCCCCTCTTCTAAAAAACTTGAAATTATGCATTCATCCTTCTTTTTTATTAGTTGTTCAACAAACATGTAAGGCTAAACACTTTTTCTTGGTTGCAAGGACACGGAAACCTTCGGATTTCAAGAACTGTGAGATTTATTTTACCTTTTCTTTTCTGTTTATATGATGAATATGTTTGTTCTTCTATGCTTATTTTTCCTATGATTGTTTATTTTAATTGCTAGAGCGGACTCTAAGTTATTATTGTAGACAATCTATTGCTAAGTTTGATATCAAAACCGGAGTTGTGGTATATGAACTTGTGAAGCAACTGAGTTTAATAATTGTGGCGGATCTATGTTATTAATCTTAGGGAGAACATTCAATCAAATCAAACATAGACTGTGGACAGTTATGTTTTCTTGATTAATCAACTTATCTAGTTCTTAGGGCTGCCATTGAATTAAATTACTAGTGCGGACAATCGTGGTTGTTTGATGGTTAGGGTTAGTTATACAGCGGATCCGTTAACTAATCAATGTTAAGAAGAGATAAATATTCGAAATATAAATTGATGTTTTGTTTCCATGATCGGTTCGATTTACGTAGGTGGATGTTTACTTGAGACCAAGGTTTGTTCTCTTGATAATTTTTTGATTTTATATAATTTTGTTTGATAGTTTTCTGTTTTCTTTTGCTTTAGCCTAGATAACTTCCAAACCCCCCCCAAATTGCATATCATCTAGCATAAAAATCTGACTTGAACCTTCCTCGTGGGATCGACCCCTTGCTTGCTCTATACTATATTGTGTGTTGTGTTTGAGGCTAGGGTAATTAATTTGTGCGACCGCGACATCGCAACACTCTCAAATCTAGAGTTTATGTTTGGTCTTGTTGAAAGATACACACGCTACATTTTCTTAATTCGTTGACCATGTTTAGAAGCACATCTAAACAAGGTGGTGCTATTAGAATCTTGGGATGCTTATTACAAACAATCTTTTGCACCAAGTGAGGATCAGTAAACCTTTAAGAACAAAGAACTCATTATTGATAACAACAAAGCTGGATCAATGCTAAAGTGTATCAACGAACAAGTGCCTTTTTTTTGGTTTGTTTAATGAAATATGTTAGTATGCATGTTAGGATTATATTTAAATCTTTTATGCTTATTTGAATATATGCTTAGTGTACATGTTATTTGAATATATATATATATATATATATATATATATATATATATATATATATGTTAGAATAGTCATGTTATGATAAACTAAACTTTCTCAATAATCTAGTCTAGTACCTTTTGACTTATAATATTAAGACATTATTAAAATTGGTTTAATTAGACTTTGTTAGAATTTTCTTAGTTGTCTTACGAACTTACTAAATCAGCGATGTTGATAAATATATTTATGTGAAAAACACAGATAAAAATATGTCATTGTCTGTCAATTTATGGACGACATGCTTATTTTGAGTAATAATGATTACATGATCAAGTATACCAAGAAAATATTAATTAATAAGTTTTACATGATCATACTAAGAATAAAAATTATTAGGACATTTGATGGATTGTATTGTCCTAATCTTATTCTATTGATAAGGTTCTTAATAAATTTTCTAAAGGTAACAATAGCTTAATCAAAACACCAATGATCACAAGTGTGCATTTGTCCAAAAATAAAAGTAAAGGAACATACCAAATAGAAAATTCCTGAATGATTAAGTGTTTTATGTACGTTATAAATTATACAAGGCTTGATATTGCTTATTTGATTACCAAAATGAATAGATTTGTCTATACTCTAAGTATGAATCATTGAAAAACAATTAAAAGAATACTCAAGCATTTGAGGTATACCTTGGACTATGGGGTATACTATAGTGGTTACTTAGTGGTACTTGAAGGGTATCCAAAACTAAGAATTTAAAATCTATAAGTGGATATGTCTTCACAAATGATAGAGTAGTTGTGTCATAAAAATCCTCTAAAAAAACATGTATTGGAAGATCCACAATGAAATCAGAGTTTATTACTATTGATAAAGTTAAAGAGGAAGTCGAATGGCTTCAAAATTTCTTAAAGGATATTTCATATTAATGAAAACCAGTGCCAACTCTTTATATCCATTGCAATGATCAGTTTGCAATTGGTAGGGTATAAAAGTAGTATAATGGTAATTCTAGATAAATGCATCATAAACATAATATTGTCAAACACCAGTTATTAAATATAATAATTTCTATTGACTATATAAAGTTAAAGGAAAATAGTGTAGATTTGCTAACAAAAGATTTATTAAGAGAGTTTATGTATAGTTCATCGAGGAAAATGAGCTTAAAGCCTTTTAAAAAAAAATATAATGATGATAACCATACCTAGTTGAATTGAGACGTCAAGATCCAGGTTCAAATTGAAAATTAAGTCATATAACATTCATAGTAACACTTGAAAATTATTATTTCATGCTTATTTATATGATGAAAGAAGTGTTAGTTGAAACATGATAAATGGTGAGATGTGCTTTTAATAATTTTTATATCTTCATAAATCAAATGGAGTATAGGAAAATACTCATAATGAAATATCACCTATATGAGTGAGAAATGTGTTTGTTTTTTTAATAATTTCAAAAGGCTAAATGAATCCAAGAGTTAGTTAAGGCCAAAATGAACACAACAGTGAGAACTATAGTAAATTATCATGTATAGATTAGTATGAATACTATTATTTTGATTTATATAAAAACACGAATAGTTAAAGACATTGCATTCACTAGCTAACAAGTAAATCCAATAGTATTTAACTAAGAAAAGTTTAAAGCCAAAAGTAACATATCTTGATGTAGTGATCCACCAAATCAATCTTTATGAATCTTCAAGTCATTTTTAAACTAGTTAGAAAATTTTCATTCATGTGGGGGATTGTTAGAAATTTATTTAAAACATGGTTAATGGAAACATTTAAGGCCAAATTAAAAGGGATTTCCACTCATTTTTAAGGTTAGAATATTATTGGAATTTAATCTCCAACATGGATTCTTTAACATGGAACATTAACATGAAAAAATTATGGGTGAATGACTTATTGATCTCAAATAACTCTTTGTTGATATATTTTAGAGAAATCCAAAACCCTCTGAAAACTTGTATCCCACATAGGAAAGAAACAAGCTTTGCTTGTTGTTTATACAGTGAGAAGGTGGGAAATTAAAATAAGGCACAAAGGACACCTAAGCTTTTTTAGAAAAGCAAACCTAAGCAAAGTCAGTTTTAAACTCAAATCCAAACGAGTATGCTTGACCCGACTCGTGATTGGGCTTTGAGACTAGGGTTGGGTTTACTATAAAATAATTTTTTGGACTATAAATTTTTTTTTCAATTTAATTTTGGGCTTGGGTCTAGTCTTTGAAGGATTATTTTCTCCAACCTATTATCTTATATAGCTCATGGACTAAGTCTGATCATCTCCTTTAGTTTCATTTTCCTAAAATTGATTCTTTATAAACTTGAATAGTTTTTGCATCTTTTTAAAATAAAAAGTGTCAGAATTAATTCTGGTATTATATCGAGTAATCAAAGCTAATTATGAAGGAATCTATTCTTGTATTAATTAGAATCAATTTTTATCTGATTTGGTTCCAAAATTCACTATATAATGGGGGGTTATGAGAATAGTTTTCCACAATATTTTTCATACTCTCTCACACCTTGATTTTTAGTAATTTTTCCTCTAATTTAAGATTCATTTTCCTCTTAAATATAGAGCTTATGATTTGTCTTGTTGAGAGATACTTTAGTTATATTTTCTTAGTCCATTAACCATATTTAAAAGTGCATTTAGACAAGATGTTGTTGTTAGAATTTTATTGCAAACAATTCCTTACACAAAGTGAGGAGTAATAAAATTTTAAAGATAAAGGATTCATCATTGACAACAACTAAACTTGATCAATTCTAAAGTGCCTTAATAAGTAAGTATCTCTCTTTGTTTTGTTTAATTAAATATATTAGTATGCATGCTAGGATTATGTTTCGATCTCTATACTTATTTGAATATATTCTTAGTTTGCATGTTTTATATTGATTTGCACCTTTGACATGTGTGTGTGTATTTCACATATTTCTTATGTTCTCTAGTTTTAATTTGAATATCTAATTTGTTTAGAGTGCTTTTGTTATGATAAATTAAACTTGCTCACTAATCTAGTCTAATTCGTTTCGACTTGCATTTTAAGACCATGAGAGGATCTAAATCTTGAAAAAAAAAAGGAAGCATAATGACTTAATTCTCCATATATCCACTAATTTCTAATTAGTCTTTTTCTCTAGACAATATTTACTTTTTTAAATATCATAGGTTTTTAGAACAAAGTTTTCTATTATATTTGGTAGAATGTTTTTTTAAAAAAAACCTTGGTTAAAGGAGATGTTTTAGACCCAAATGAAAGTGGGTTCCACTCACTTTTAGGATTAAATCTTTATTGAAAATTATTCTCCAATAAAAACTCTTTGACATGGAACATCACATTATTAAAATAAATTGTATATGAATGAAAAGTTGATCTAAAAAAACTTTTAGTTAACATGTTTTTGTGAAACACAAAACTCTCTATCTCTCATAGTAAAAATATAATATTGTATTATAGTTTATATAGTGAAATGTTGAAGGGTCATAAATAAGTTTAACCCATACGCAAGTTCTTGGCTTAGGCTCCAGCTTCGTATCCTGAATTTATTATAAATAACTTTTTGGTCTATAAAGAATTATATTTTTTTTGTCCATGAATAAAGAGTCTTAATAGTCTTCTTCCTCCAAAGCAATTTATTTTCAAAGGAAAAAATATATGGTTTTCAAGGAAAAGAACTAACACCTTTTTATTCTTTTTTATTAGGGGTAATTAAGGTAAAACGACATAAAGTAGTTCTGGCAATTACCAGAATTAATTATGCTTGAGTTTTTATTTCAAAAATCAATATAAATAAAAGTTAAAGGGGAGATGTTCTGCACACCTTGCAATAGCTTTTAATTCTTCTTTTTAGTTATTTTTTCCAATTTCTTTTGCTTATTTTCCCTCCATTCTAGAGTTTAAGTTTTAGTTCTTCATAAAGAGATTGTCAGTTTCTTTCTTTTTGTTTATGGATCTTAATAGGTAGTTTATTTCTGAACTTGTTTTATTTTTCGTCTAATAATTGTTATTTATTCTATTTTTTATCTTGTATTTTTCTCCTATCTATTTCTTAAAAATCTTCTTTCCATAATTGTTTTTCCTCATATTGTTTCTTAACACTTGATTTATTACAACCTTATGTGTGCATTACTCATAAATACACAGCGTATTGTTTTTTTAATCTTTTTTGTTCTTTTTCATATGAAGTAACTGATCATTTATCCACTTTCTTAAATATCATACTCTAAATTCCAAAGTCATTATCATTTTTTTCCTATTTTAATGCTCATGATAATGTCCCATTTTATAAAATGGTAATTGAGAGAAAAGGAATATAAAAGAACCTCGATTGTAAATAAAAAAAATGACAAAATTTGCAATTATAAAATAAAAATTGCATTTTCATCATACTTTGAAAAATACAAAAAAAAATCAGTTAATAGATATCACAACAAGTTTGAGATTATCCATTAGGATTTGACCAAATTTCAAATAAAAACCTTTTTTTATTTTTTAGGTTCAAGAATGGTCAAGCTTTAACATGATAAGATAAAAATCTTCTTATTGAGGAAGAATTTTTTTAAACCTTGGATAAACTTTTATGTACTTTAGAATGGCTAGATTTTAACCTGATGAGATAAGGATTTCCTTACTAAGAAGAATTTTTCTCGAACCTTAGATAGACTAACAAATAAAAACATGACTTAGAGCAAACAACAAAGCAACTTACAATAGGTAGTGTATACTAGGGGTGATACGTTTTCCCCTTGCACATCCAATCCCTTTATCCAAACTCTCACAAACCATTAGGTTTTCTAATGATTAAAATACTAGGTGGCAACTCTCATTCCTCTTGTTTTACTGATGAAGGATAAGAATTTCTTATCATTTCCTCTCACATCATTCCTGATAACCTGACCTGAAAGGATGATCATCGTGACGCCGCACACATGCGACAATATCCATAAATCTTAGAATTTAGAAATTTATGGGTTTTTTTCCTCGTTTCTCCAAAACAAGATTTAATGGACTTTAGAGAGAGATGAGTCTCTTACCTTAGCTAAAACAACCCTAACTAGTATTTTGCCAATTTTTTCAAGCCTCGCTCTTCTCCTCCACCAATTTAAACTTTCTTTTTATAACTACAATCCCTAACTTGTTTTCTCTCACTAATTCTACCTAGGTTAGTGACACGACCAAAAAATTAATGTCTTCTTCCAAGTGCAGGAGTGTCGAAGTAATAAATAACCCGGCAAGAC
This sequence comes from Populus x sibirica, assembly GCA_019202695.1. NCBI lineage: Eukaryota > Viridiplantae > Streptophyta > Magnoliopsida > Malpighiales > Salicaceae > Populus > Populus x sibirica. The sequence continues at coordinate 1,067,289 of JAGMVL010000353.1, read as the reverse complement.
CGGGGTCGAACCACATGGAGGTTAATTGTATAAATTATTAACAACAATAACAATAACAATAACAATAACAATAACAATAATAATAATAATAATAATACTAGTAATACTAGTAGTAGTAGTAGTAGTAATAATAATACCAATAATACTATTAATAATGATAATAATAAAGAAGAAGAAGAAGAAGAAGAAGAAGAAGTTGATGAGAACTTTGAGATGGAAGATTAACGTAAGGATTAAACAATGATAACAACAAATGTCAAGGTTAGAGGATCCACTAATGGTATTTCAAACAAGTATAGTATAAACTCTTATTATTCAATTGGAAACCACACACAAAGAAGGTTCCAATCAGATTATAAATTGTTAACATGATTACATTAGTTATCTTATTCGAATAATGCTAATACTTGTAAATATTGTCGGGCATTCATGATTATAACTTTGTTAACAACAAATCAAGTTCCTTTCATAGCTCAGGTGTCGGTTATACCATACAGTATGGGCTATAAAAGTGTCAAGTATTTGTTGTATAAAGTGTTATACAACATAAATATAGATTAACTTTAACAAGCAAATTATTAAAAGTGAACAAGATAACAAATATAAAGCATGTTAGTATTCAACATTAAGGTCCATGCTAAGTTTATATTATACTTATTCTTACACCATTAGTGTACCATTTTCACATTGACATAATTAACTTAACTAAACATAATGAAAGAAAGAAACATAAATAAACAAGATAAGAACATAAATGAGAAAGAAGTTAACTAAGTAAAGAAAAGGAAATGAAAGGCATAAACAAGAGATTAATATAAATAAAACTTAAGTATTACAAAAGAGAGAGCAAGAGCATGATCTTGATCTGAACACCAAGATGCCTAAAATACAGACGGGTACCATTCCATCGATATAGCCGTCGGTGAGTGTGGCAAAATGCCGTAATTTTTTTGCAACTCTCGGTACAATACCGACGGGTAACAAGCCATCGGTATTACCGTCGGTGAAACTGTCAATCTTTTACAAGTTTTGTTTGTATTGCCTGTCTATCCTCTGCATAAAAGCTTGAATTGCAAACTTACAAAGACACACAACACAATAACAAGAGCAAACAATTATAAAGAAAATATTTCATGTTCCAAAATATCATCCATAATATTGCATCATAAAAATAAGGCTTTACAACATATTTAGTCAGAATTTTCATCTTCATCCTTAATTGAATTGTTATCATCTTCATTGCACTCTTCAATGTGGTTATCATCTTCTTCATCAACATTCTCTAGTCCACTAAAACTCAAAACAACATTCAACTCCTCTGCGTCAAAATCAACAAGATTATCATCGAAAACATGAAAATTCAAATTTTCTTCTAAGTCAATCAAAGGAGCAACTCGGTATGGTTCAACCAACTCACTAGCTTGAAAGACTTCATCTATCACACTTGTGTCTTCATTTTCATCCTGAACAACCTCGACACGACCCCTGGGTTTGGTTTTTAAAACGGATAATCAATCTACTCTTGATCGGTCCTTTCTAAAGGAAGGGGTGTATGTGTAATAAACTTATTGGCATTGCTTTGCGAAAACAAAGACATCGTTTATGCTGAGGTGTCTAGCTTTTGAGTTGATTTCAACGAGACCATAGTGAAGATCTACTCTGATTCCTCTGTTAGTTGTGTCATACCAATTGCATTTGAATAAAAACACTATATTCTGCTCGCTATGATATTGCAGTTCGATGACCTCTTCCAATCTACCATAGTAATCAACTTCAAACTCACTAGAAGTCAATCCCTTAATACAAACATCGGTGTTGTATGTCTTTCTTCCATGCCCGTATTCTTCAGTATGAAAGACATATGCATTGACAAAATACCCGTTATAGCACTTGACTTTTCTTTCAGGGCCCAGGCTTAGTAAAGACAGTGAAATAGCATCACTGCCTCCCATTTGATAAACCTTGTATATCAAATACAACAATAATTAATAAATGGATATTCTATAGTATTGACGTACAGTTAATTACATTGCAAGAGATAATGAGTTTGTGATAGGACTTACATGTGTTCTAAACCACGTGGAAAATTGTTCGTCTTATAATTGAAAGATTTGGGATTCGGTCAGTTGTGAGTTATTGGATAATAAGTATCGTCGATGTTGCCTGCAAGGTTGTTCCAAATTATATGAGTTTATGGTATCATAATATATAAATAGTACAATCTTGACAAAGTTTAAGTCGAACATCTACTTACTTAATAAAAGGTCTCAGCTCTTCACAGTTAAATAGGACATAACTGTGTGCTTGTCTGAACTCTATTTCAGACAAATATCTCCCCCTCGTGATATTTTTAGGTGTGGGTCATCCAGGATTGGAGAATATTGACAAGTTCCCACTTTAAGGCACTTCACCACCATCATTATGTCGTGGAACACGGTTGATCCTCGTTCTCAAATGAGGTTCGAAATAGTATGAGATAAATGTTAAGATCTCCTCAACAATATAGGCCTCATATATTGACGCCTCAACATACGCCTTGTTCTTAACCTTTTTTTAAGATTGAATAAGTACCTGCATATATAGAATTAATCAAAAATTATCAATTGAAAAATTAAAAAAACGTTAAATTATGAATTACATAGCAACTGTAATATCTAACCTCTCGAATGGATACATCCATCTGTACTAGACCGGTCCTCCAACTTTTACCTCAAACGGTAAATGTACACAGATGCTCCATTGAGTCAAAAAATGATGGAGGGAATATCATCTCAAGTTTGCATATTGTCTCGACGATATTCGTTTCAAGCTTTTCAATGTGATCAACATTCAACTTGTTGGAGCATATATCTCTGAAGAAATGACTGATCTCCGTGAGTGCATCCCATATCCCATTTGGCAACAAATCATGAAAATCTAATGGGATGAGTGTTTGCATAAACACATGGCAGTCATGACTCTTCATTCTATATAATCTGCATTCCTCCATATTAACCAGCCTTGATATGTTCGAGGCATGTCCATCGGGAAAACGTAGACTCTTAAGCCATTTGTAGACTAGTAGTTGTGTTTTTTTCTCTAACACAAAGCTTACTCTTGGTTTTGTGACCTGTGACCCATCACAAATCAACTCCATATTTTTACAGTTCAGAACACCGCTACATCCAATCTAGCCTTGATGTTGTCCTTTGTCTTCCCCTTCACATCCATGAAAATGTTCTCAAACACGTTCTTTTCAATGTGCATGACGTCAAGGTTATGACAGAGAATATTGGTCTTCCAATAAGGAAGCTCATAAAAGATACTTCGCGTCACCCAATTATAGGTCAAACCAAAACCAGGAAACTTCTACTTATCTAATTGGAGACCAAACACAATGTCACCGTACTGTGACACAACATCATGCAATTCTTCACTAGAAAGACGTGGGGGTGCAACATCCTTTTCAACTCTACCAACAAAGAAATCCTTTCTGTTCTTTCTATACCTGTGATTCGGTGGCAAGAAACGACGGTAAAAAAAGAAGCTTTACCCTTGTTTGTTAGCGTGAATGCCTTGTTGTTCTCCATACAGTATGGACATGCTAGTTTTTTATGCGTGCTCCAACCAGATACCATAAATAGTCCACATCAAAGCCGCTCTCATAACAAAATTCTATTTCCTCGAGATACCATAAATCAAAGCTCCAGAAGACCACAACTACGTCAACTCATCAATCAACGATCGAAGACAAACATCTATATTCTGCCCCGGACTGCTTGGACCTAGTATGACTATAGATAAAAACATGAACTCTGGCCTCATACACATCCCCTGGGCAAGTTATAAATCGTCAGTATGACCGGCCAACAAGAATAAGGAGTAACAAATAGTTCTCCGTGTGCATACCAACACAGGTAATCCTCCATGAACCCTTTGGTTAAAAGATGCATCATTACAACATCTTGATGCAGAAGCTTTAAATTTTTACACTTCCTACATGGACACCTAATACCGCCATCAGTAAAATTTCTCGGGATAGATGTTGCAAAATTAATAAAACCCTGAACACCATTACAATAATCCATCTTCTGCAATCCTTGGGGTGAGTCCCGATACATCCATGAACGATCATCCATGACTTCTATCGAACCTCTAAAAAATTATGACGACAACATATATTAATTAATTATGTTACGTAAATAAACATAACAAAAATATTGGTTTGCCCCGACATTATCCAACAAACTAAAAAAACACTTATGTTAAATATTCATTATCAATTATCAATTATCAACATCCTTACAATTTATACATATATAAATTTACGGAAATCACAACTTTGCAATAGAATTGATAAAAATTAAAACGGACCCGTTAAACATCACAACACATCTAATTCGGTGTAATTCAAAAAAAGTTTCAACAATTTACAAACAAATATAATTTGATAAAATCTAAAACAAACTATAACAACTATAAAATTATACATTCATACTACAAGTTTCTTTGACAAATAACAATCAAACAAGTACATACGTTAACAAAAAAACATATACTAAAAAAACCAATAAAATTCACATTTAAATGTTAAAACTAAAAAGGATAGATTTACTTACAAAAAATGATAAAATCCACAAGAACGGATGTTGTGACCACGTACAAAAGTATAAGAAACTTGAGTGCTGGTGTTGAGAAGAGGGGGAGAGTTGGGATGGGTGGTTGGCTACAGTTTGGGAGGGGAGAGGTGGGATGGGGAAGAAGAAGGAGAAATAGAGGAAGAGAGTGTGAGAGCACGGGTATATATGACTTTTACCGATGGAATCCCCAACAGAACATGTCTGTCAGTATACCTGTTGGTGAGCCCGCCGGTGACAGTGCCACATCACTGTACGAAGATCTCGATTTGAATCCCTCGATCATCCCGTCGGTAAAATCGTCTGAAAAAATCCACGTCATCACACCGTTGCAATTTTCCAAAAAAACTATATAATCCATCGGGGATACGGTTGGTATATACCGACGAACTTACTCTGTCAGTATATACTGACCGTATCGCCAACAGGTATTGTTTGTCGGTATATACCAATAGAATTGGAGACGGAATTATTTTTGTCGGTAAAAATTACCGACGAAAAAATTTCATTGGTAATTCCGTTGCTTTTCGCCGATTTTCTGGTAGTGGATGGTGTGTGATTTCTTAGTACTCTTGAGATCATCTCGATTGGTGCTTCCTTACCTTGAGGCTTTGTGATGATGATGGTGCTCTGTTATGGATTCCAAAACTTATTCTTCTTTTCTTTCTTTTTCTCTTTTTTTTTTCACACTCATCTCCTTAATTTCCATGTCTGATTCCTTGCAAATATAAAAGTAGGTTGTCATTTTTTAAAACAATTTGACCTTATTATTTTTACTACTATTTTAAGCAATAATTATATAAAAACCAAAATAGACGCTCATAAAATTAAGCAAGAACCAAATGCCAAAGTATTTGTTTGAGACCGTGATAAAAAAAAAGCAAATGAAAACAAATGATGAAGCCCAATTCAAAATTAATAAAATATTGAAGGGTAAAATTGAAAACAAAAAAAAACTTAATGTTTAAGGATGAGATTGAAAAAAAAATAAAAAAATAAAAGGTAAAAAAAGGTCTAGCATGTAAGATTAGGTGGCCAAACACATACGGGTCTTTCAAAAATACATGTGCACAGGCTTGCGATAGTACCGTGAGCCAAGGTCTTTGTTTTTTTTTCTCTCTCTTTTTAAGAGGTTGATGACATATCGTCTCCCCTTCTTAAAAAGATAATAATAATAACACCAGTTGACGCGTCATTCAATATTGTGACGGAGAAAGCGTCATCCACTTGCTTATAATCTGACCAAAATAACAGTGCCAAGAAGACCAAATGTTTTTTTTTTGTCAAAAAATCCTTTTATTCAACCTAGATTCAACTTAAAACACATATTAAACACTCCTAGAACCTAAAAAAAAAAACAATTAATCATTAAAAAAACTACAAAAAGGATTAAAAAATTACAAAATCAAACAAGAAAAAAATCATCTATCAACCCTAATCTATATTCTCTAGCAATATTAAGGTCTAAAAAACCTCAATTTGACCCCCCCTCTTCAAATAGAACTCGTTAACACCAAGATCGGTCCTTTTTGTTATCAAATTGTGGTGAACTGATAACTTTCTCTTTCCTTTATCATTTTTAGTTGACTTTCTCTCTTCTCTATCAAGCTTCGGTACTAAAATATTAAGAAAATTAACCGTTAGACCAAAATTAAAATTATAAAGATTAAAGAGACTCTAAAGAATGAAAAAGAAAAGTAAGTGGACTAAACATAACTTTTTCTAGTAAATCTGAGATTGACTATAAGATTTCTTCTTGTTTTACTCTTTGATCCTCTTTTGTTAAATATTTTCTTTCCTTAACACATTTTAAGAAATTGGTAATGAATTTAGTCATAGAAGGGCTATAATTGAAAAAACAAAAAATTCAAGAACAAAAAAAAAAACTGTTACTGTGGATTATTTACTTAACTATTTTAATATACTTTGTAATTTATTTAATGTGTAGCCTTCTACTAGAAAATAACAAAAATCCCTAATGAAATGCCTCAAGATTAAACCTCGAAATTTTCACTGTGCAAACTTCAAAAGGCCTGCATGCAAATTTAAGGAGAGCAGTACAATTATTTTTCATTATGTTGTCGAAAACCTGCTCAACATCCCTTGAACAAAAGTAAGAAGTAGAAAAAACAAATAGTGATTGTAGACAGCCACATTCGAAAGGGGGAGAATTGTGCTTGTAGGTATCTATATGATATTAGACAGGTTTGCTTTATTAATTTGTTCTTTTATTGTGGTCCAATGAACTATCATCTCAACTTATCTGCAGAATAACTTTATCTTGCTCGAACTTAAATAATATTCAATAAATTAATTTAAAATATAAATGAGTTTTAAAAAAATTGATAAATTTACTTACTTGGTGTAACAAAATTTCACATGAAATTAAAATAAAAGAGAGACATTAACACTAATAATAGATGTAGAGATGTAGATCAACATTATTAATCTGAGGTTGCTAGATTTGTGAGGATAGTGGTTGGTTTTATGAGAAAACAGAGAGAGAACTTTTTTATTTCAGAAAGAAGAAAAATAAAGGGGGTATAGAAATGTTAGGTTTTAATTCATTTAAATTTGATGACAAAATATTTGTTGGTAGTTCCATTGAAAAATATTGACTTCTGATGAAATTGTCGATGGATTTTTTTATTTTTTATTTTCTATATTCCATCAAAACTTTCATAGAAAATTATCAACAAAACATATTTTATAACTATTTATATCAGAAATTACCTATAGAAATATTTCATTGGTATTTTCATTTTAAATTATTAATGAGATGTATTTTGGTGGTGTTTTCTAATAATTTTTTGATAATATGTTTTCTTTACTAAAATAAAAATTAGATTAATTTAAACGCATAACAAACATATCAGCATGTGAGAGAAGCCCGCACATGCTGAGTTTTGTATTTTTCATTGGTCAAAATCATTATAATTCATTTTGTATTGGAATAGTAATTGAGAGGACATTCATCCCAACTTATTTACAGAATAACTTTATCTTGCTCGACCTCAAATAAAATTATAAATTAAGCTAAAATATAAATGCAGTACAAGAAACTAAGATATGTTCGTACACAGAATATAGAACAGGGTATCGATATGATTGTAGTACAGAAGCTTGCTTTATTAATTTATTTTTTATTATTATTATTAATTTGGATTTCCGGACCTGTTTATGCGTAACTCGACTAATCTCACGGGTCCTAAAGTTAATGACCATGTAAATCTCCAGTGATCATCATATGAGCAACCACAGGGGCTCAAATCTGAAACCACACATAAATTTATTCTTTTATTGTGGTCGAAGAAACTATGATTTATTCTTTTCAATGGCCAAAATCAATATAATCCCTTTAATATAATTCCCAACTTATCTGCAGAATAACTTTATCTTTCTCGACCTCAAATAATATTCTCTTCTCAAGCCCCCAACAAGAAGGAGAGAAAAGCAGTTTATATCCAAGGATAATGGATAATCAAGTTCTAGTCTACGTTTAAGTTCTTTAAATAATTTAATTGTGAATTTGTTTTTAACTTGGACTTTTCCAAATTAATTCACACAACGAACACTTGAAAAACCGGAGAAACGGATAATTAATTCGAGTATTTTTATTATATAAAACAAAAAAAAATCAGGTTACCTTAAGTATATTTTTCATTATTTTTAAGTTTTATAAATTAATGATTTGTTGTTTTCTTTGGAACTCATTTTGGGTAATCAAACCTTCCGTCAGGCGTAATTTTTGCAAGTAAATTATAATTTCTTAGGTAATATTTATTCTTGAAAAATAAATTATTTTTTAATATTTAATAGTATTATATAAAATAAATTGAAAAATATTTTCCAGTATTTGACTATGTCATGAAAAATAAGTTAAAAAATAAATTGTTAACATTTATTTTCAAGTTTATTAAAATAATAAGGAACAAATCTTACAAATTAAAAAGTTGAATAAGAATAAAATTTAAAAAAAATCTAATTTCATAAATTATCTTAAATAAAATAAATATCAATCAAAATAATAGAGATCAATTTAACACATAAAAAGTTGAAAGATGATAAAATTAAAAAAAAATTATAAATTATTTCAAATAAAATAAATAACAATAAAAAGAATAAGGACCAAATTTGATAGATAAAAAATTTCAATTAAAAAAATGATAAGAGAAAAGCAAATAACAATCATAAAATGAAGACCAAAGTTGATTAAAATTAAATCAAATTCTAAGAGATGAAATTGAAAAAAAAAGATTCAAAACAAAATAAATAACAATCAAAAGTTTAAGGATCAAATTTGATATGATCAGTAAATAACATGACATTTCTAAACTTTTCACAACTTCTGAAAAGTATTTTCCACTCAAAATAAAAGGAAAATATTTTTCTAGAAACCAAGCCAAATTTTTCTTTGACTAAAAAGTATTTTCCATTGACTAATTTTTCTAATGACAAACAAATAAAGAAAAAGTGATTTCTAGAAAACTATTTTTCGTGCAATATACAGAATCTTAGTGTTTTAGACTTTTAGGTTAAAACTATTAATGAGACGACGGGTAAATAATTTTGAATTACTCAATCATATAAATCAAATTTTAATAAAAGAAAACTAAATTAAGTTGGATAGAGGGGAAAAATCAGGATAATTTAAATAACTATTTAAAAAGTTAATTTTTAAAACAAATTGCTAGAACACTTATCCTGGGGATGACAATTTCATGATGGGATAATTAAACAAGCTATCAAAGCAGGAACTGTGAACTCTAAAGTAATGATGGAATTCAAGTCAGATAATGGCTCTCAAATGAGGAATCTTATTCGATCGGATCTCATTGTGTTATCAGTTGCTCAAATGCCACCGTCAAATATTGATATACATTTACCACTCAAAGATATTTATCAGCATCTCCTGAACATTGGACATTTTACCTTGATTCCATCATATCCTATAAAATCATCATTCACTAGGTAGTACAATTCAAGTGAGAATTATGAACATCGTGATGGGATCCTCGACCATTTATTCAAAAGTTGCAAAACAATCCAAAAATATATAAAAAAAAATTAGAGCTAAAAAAATTAAAAAATTTCATAAGTATAGTTGAATCACAATGTTAAACACCACATTAGGTGTCAATCTATTCCACAAACTTCTATAATCTTCTTATATTTTTCAAAAGTCTAGTTTTCTCTAAAAATTTTGTTTATGTTTTAAACAAAAATATTTTTCCTCTTTTTTGTTTTAGAAATTCAAATACATTTGATTGATGATAATGATTATTATTATTATTATTATTATTACTCTTCTATAATCCTATGATGATTGATTAATGATTAATTGATTGATTGATTGATGATGATGATGATGATTACATCATCATCATCATCATCATCAAAAATTATAAAATGCCCAAAACTTGACCAAAATGTGGGAAAAAAAATTGATATTTGTTTTTTCAAAAATATTGGGATAAAAAATTGAACTTCTATGTTTAGGGATTTCAGCAAGGTGATGAAAATAAATCTACAACTTAAGATATGTTTTTGTTAGGAAATTGAGCTCGGAAAGAGTGATAAAAATTGTCTATGTTAAATCAATAAACAATTAAGGATTGCTAAAAGCATTCTTGAAAGATTTCACTAAAAGCATTGCTAAAGGAATGTGCATTAAGTTATTCTTTATTAATTAAAAAACTTCAATCAAATATGATAAATTAACAAATTGAACTCAATGGTTAGATTGTGATGCTAAAAGATTTTAGAATCGAAGTGAGAATAATTTAAAAACTTAAGGGTTAAAATGAAAAGAATGGAAGTTTGAAAATGTATCTTTTCAAATTTATGTTTTCAAAAATATGGTTGAGACTGCAGTCAAACAAATTTGAATGAACATCTAGTTGAGGTTTTAACCATATGTTCAGTTTTGGAGTTGATTTATTAATTTATTTTCTTTCATTCAAAAGTTTTGAAGATTTCATTATATTTTATGGATAAATAATGGTAAAATGTTAATTATTGGCTACTGAACACTATAAATACTATTCTTTGTTTCGCTATTTAAAACCTTTGGGGTCTTGATATTAGTTTGGGAGTTTGAGAATGCCGTAAAGTTGTTTTTTAAAGTTTTTTTATTTGAAAATGTATTAAAATAATATTTTTTTAAAAAAAATTATTTTTTATATCAACAAATCAAAATGATTTGAAAACATTAAAAAACATTAACTTGAAATAAAAAAAATCAAAATTTTTTTTTAAAACAAATTTAATCCAATATTTTTTTGTATGTTACAAAGGCATCAACAATCATCAACTCCCCAACACAATATGGTGTTAAATATGAAAAACAAAATTGTAATATGTTGTTATACTTTGATTTTTATTTTTGTAATAAATTAAGTTAAATTTGAGTTTCTTATTTCATGAGATTCAATGAGATCATGTGATAGAAGCATATATAAAAAAGAATGATTTTATATTTTGGGACAAATAAAAGCAATTAGATTCAGGAGAACAGATGGAATGATAAACATTTTTTTAATTAAATAAATTAAAATTAAAAAAAAATTATTAATATATACAAGTTTCAAACTTAAAAAACAATTACTTGAAATATAAAATCATTCTTGAATCCCCAGTATCTAACTCCATCTAAAGGCTTAGAATATAGATCAACTAATATTTTTTTTTGTTTTACCAAGAAAAACAAACTTGATTTCTCTAATTATAGGCTTAAACTTTTCAACAGTTCCAAGTACAATTAACAACATGAGCCGATAGAAAGCTACCATTGCAAATAACATGGCAAGATCCATCCACTTCGAGTAACGCATTTCCACCTGCCATATAATTCTCAAAATTTCTTCACCTTTGATGTAAGCAGGCCCGCCTCCTTGCAGTACTTGACCATTAGGAAATGTCAGTCCTTCAAACTCGTTTTTAAAGAGCCCCTGGTACGCATATCTATGGAAAGCAATGTAGTATAACGGATATCTCCAGAAAACTAAGGGAAGATCATGCGGCAGCCGAAAGAAACCGCCACTTAGTATCATTAACCCTTGGATCCCTGCTCCTGTTATTAGACCCATCAGGAAATTTGGCATGATGCTTGCAACAATCAGCATCAGGCTTTCCACCAGCATCATACAGGCAAGGAGTGTCAAGGCAAAGTAGATGAACTGTGCGCAACCTTGTTGGAGGCCAACAAGGTAGTAAGTTATTGCTCCGGGAATCAAAGATATAACAAGCAAGAAGGGTGTTGAAGAAACTGTGTTGCTGACAACAAATGCAGCCGACTGATAATGTCCGTTTAATCTTTCCCGTTGAAAAACCTGGCTTGAAATGGAAGTAATTACTTGCTAAATGCTACTACTTCCAGGGACAGAATACTTGATATGTTGTTATGAACTAACCTTCATGTCCTCCACAAATGAAGGGAAACCCCCAATAGCCATAATTGTCAAGAAGGAAGCAGTGAACATAAGCAGTGAACCTCTTGCCTATGAAGCACAACAATCATGACTTAATTTTTTTTCACAGGCAATAATTTCTCACACTAAAACAAACAATGACATAATACTTGCCTGTATAGAGCTGTAACCAGGGCCTATGTCATAGAAAACGGATCCTAAGCCTGAACATAACGCAATATAAATGGCCAGACGGAGCCAGTAGTAGCCTAGATCTCGATACATGTTCACAAAAGACCTTCTTGTGAGAATAAGGCACTGGGAAATGAAGTTAGCCTGGCTGCCCTTCTTTAGTTCTTCCCTGTCCTAAAATGCATATAGAGATGCAGACTAATACATTAACAAGTATAAAACTTTAGCCAGCTGAAAATATTATGTTTTCATTGCTACTTACTGTGTCTATAGCCTTACTCACCAGGCTACATATTTCTGCTACATGTCTTTGGATTTGCTGGCAAGTATGTGATGATTTATAAGATCTTACAAGAAAATTGATTGCTTCCTCGGTGGTTTTCTTTGCATGGAAACCTCGATCCATGTCCTAACAACAAATGATATATATTCAGAATATAAAAAGAAAACAGCAATATCTCCAAGCAAGATTTGTCACGATTCACTGTGCAAACCTCATCAAAATCTGTGTTGATTGTGTGGAGGTAATGATCAGATGGGTTTTGGTGACTCGGGCAAGGGAAACCGTTCAATTCAAAAAACTACAATCAAAAGTAAAATAAGTCATGAGCTATTTAGAGCTTTAAGAGCTGAAATAATTTTCCTAAAATAATTTGATGGCAAATGAAATATTGACATAAATGTACCTTATTAGCTCTATCAGAGCGACCAAAGTATATTGTTTGTCCTGAAGACAGAAGGCATAGGTTGTGAAAGAGCTGAAAGACTTGACTGCTAGGTTGATGAATGGATGCAATAATTGTCATTCTGTCTTGCTTAGCAAGATCTACCATTCGTTTCATGACATAATATGATGCAGCACTGTCAAGTCCACTTGTTGGCTCGTCCAGGAAAAGAAGCTTCGGCCGAGTTAAAATCTCTATGCAAATGCTCACTCTCCTCTTCTGCCCACTACTTAGGCCCTTGTTGGTCCATCCTCCTATTCTTGTGTCCATTGAGTCTTGTAACCCCATCTCTTTTATTGTCGTCTCTGCTCGCTCTTTTTTCTTGCTTAATGACATTGAATTGGGTAGTTGGAGTTGAGCTGAGTAGAAGACAGCTTCTCTTACAGTTAGTGTCCATGTTATAACATCGTCTTGAGTCACATAAGCCTAAGTTGACATGACATAAATGGATCGTACATTAGCGAGACCAAAGCACATTTTGCTTGTGATCAGAAGGGATCGAACATGAAACAAAGTTTATGTGAACACAAGGGCATGTACAAATTGAATGCCTAGAAAAGAAGCAAGAAGAGATTAATTCAAGTAAAATGTATATCAAGCTCAGTCTACTGTGCATGTAGCATTAGGATCAATTTCTAATATCAGTGATCAGAACTCTGCAACAATTTGAAGTTCGAAAGGCTAGTTTTCATACCGAAGTCCCATATGCCAATGGCTGTTTTCGACCATTGATTAGAACTTCTCCAGTATGCTTTGTGCTGGAATCTAATCTCCCTGGGAAGAGTACGGTATTATATCAGAGTTATGCTTACAGCACATTGAAGAGTGAAAATTCATCAGTAAGATAAATTCTTAATGCTGTCTACACGATCTCTATGTTCTTCTCTCTTTTTTTGCTCTGAACTGTTGATCAAGTACAATCCATCTCTCAACAATTACACAACGCTTTCTTGAACTAATATACAAGTTTCTTGACTAAATAATTTCCCTTGAACCTAAAAACAAATATAAGAAATGAAAAAAAAATATTCTTAATGCTTGGTGTAATAACTTAATGGATTCAATACGAACACACACAATGGAATTGGTAGTAATTTAATGCAATTTTTTTAATTATTTATTTTATGTATGTGATCATGCTGCTTTCGTTTAAAAATTTTCGTTATATATATCCCTTTACTCACAAATAATTTTATCTTTCCATTTCCAAACTGGGTTTTAGTGACAATATTGCAGAGGTCAAATCTTAAGTTGATTTTGGCGACACCGATTTGTCGCTAAAATCTTTTAGCGATACAATTCATCTTCATGCATAAAAATTCAGGATTTAGTAACAACACTTTGTGGGGAACATATTTCCTGACAAGATTTGATGTCAGCAAATGTATTTGAGAACGACATAAGATTGTTTTCATAAGGTAGACATGATTTAATTTTTTTTAAAAAAAAAAGAGCAAAGGGATTAATTGTACGGGAAAACTTCAATATGATCACTGTCCAAAACCTATATTTTCTATCCCATCCAGCCCTTAGGTCCAATCCAACCCACCATAGCATTTTCTTAGAATGTGTTGGAACTAGGGCCATTGGGCCTTGGCTTTAGGAAATTTAGAAGTCCAATGGCTTGGTTAATTGGCTTTGAACCAGTGTTTTTAAACCCTGGTAGTCGGCCCGGTTCAAAGCCCGAGTCACGGGTGTTGACCAGGTTACCAGGTTTTGACTGGGTCACCTGAATCAACTCTAATTTTTTTTTATAAATTAAAACGATGTTATTTTGGTAAAAAATAAAAAAATAGTCTACGGGTTGCAATCGATTTTTGACCGGGTCAACTGGGTTTTTGACCGAGTCAACCGGGTTTTTAACTACCCTTATTTTTTTCTAAACCCGGTCCGGTTCCAATCTCAGGTCAACCGAGACCCGGGTCAACCCGTCGGGCCGGATTTTAAAACTATGTTTTGAACTTGTTTGGCATCATAATAAAGATGAAATATATTAAAATAATATTTTTTTTAATTTTTAAAATTTATTTTTAATATAAATACATCAAAAAATTTTAAAAAAGTGAAAAAAAATCAATTTAAAATAAAACAAAATCATTTTTTTAAAATACAAACAAACGATGCCTTCAATCAATAATCATCCCTATAGAAGGGTTCAATGAAATTCACTTCGTGGAAATATAAGAAATAATTTTAAGTATTTTTGTTTCTGACAAAACCTAAAAGATGGCTAGAAATGTTTTTTAAAAAAATGGTGAATTGATGATTAAGACAGTGAAAGTGTGGTAGGGAGCTGGTGGTGAACAAAACATGGATGGAGTTTTAAAAAAAAATCAATTCAATCCCAAAATAAATAAATAAATAAATAAAGTTATTTGGTTCTTTCTTAATTGATTGTAGCAATCAAGTCTGAAACATAATCAATAACCACAAACACAAGGATTAAGATTCAAGAATCTGGATTTCTCAATTAATAATTAATATATATACAATAAAATCTATATATATATATATATATATATATATATATATATATATAGTTATCCCCTTACTACTCAATAATTGGTATAGAGATATGTGTGCATGAATATAATTAATTAATCATGCAGTATCTAATTTCAGGAGTGTCTAACACCCGTGAAGGCTGCAAACATTTCCTTGATTCCTTCACCGGAAAAAAGAAATCGATGCATGTGATCAAAGAGAAAATAATTGAAGAGTTTCTTGGAGAAAAGAAAGAGACAAGGAAAATTACCAGCTAGTGCGTCAAGAAGAGTAGTCTTGCCGCAGCCCGAAGGACCCATGATTGCCAACACCTCCCCAGGCCGAGCATAGCCGGTGAGTCCTTGAAGAATGGATCTGCACCCATGTTTCCTATCTGAAACCGTCACCCCAAGGTTCTCCCATGTTATTGAAACATCCTTCCGGTGGACATCCCGACAGCTTCCAAAGGCTGGGCCATTTTCCAAGTCTACTGCCTCCATAGATTCGTCATTTGGAGACAATGCACTGTGGTCTGTTTCGTAGTTGGAGCTAGGTGATGAAGAAGCCATGCAAGTCTTGCCGTCAGCAGGCAACTTAATCATGCTGTGTGAAAAGGGATTATGCATTGTGATTTAAGGATGTTCTAAGCTTAAAGGAATTGGCGTGTGGAATCTCTGTACAGAGCACGTAAAGACAACTAAGAGCCCTCGTAAATGGAGGAAAAGAAGGCCACTTGTGACTTTAGGGAGATTTTTACTCTCTCTTTTGTCAAGAGATAACTCCATTTTTGTTGAGAGTTAAGATATGAGCTGAATAAGAACAAAATCATGTGACATTTGACCGTAAATTCCTTACTAGGATCAAAATTTATGATACTTATATTAAGCTTATGACCTTCAAGTGTGACATTTTTAAGATATA
The DNA here is from genome assembly GCA_019202695.1 of Populus x sibirica. Taxonomy (NCBI): domain Eukaryota; kingdom Viridiplantae; phylum Streptophyta; class Magnoliopsida; order Malpighiales; family Salicaceae; genus Populus; species Populus x sibirica. The sequence continues at coordinate 1,050,942 of JAGMVL010000353.1, read as the reverse complement.
TTTTTCATCACAGAGGTTCAAGATATGATTCTTTTGAGTTGTCTCCTGCATAATGTTTGAGACATCATTATCAATAATGTGTTGAGAAAAGGCATTGATATAACCTAATTAAAGTCTCAATTCTTTTCTCCAAATTAAATAAGCACATAACATAAATTTTAAAATAGAAAATCCGGGTGTGGAAAAAACAACGAAATCATAGTCTACTTATTGTTTTTTACTAATAGGATCACAAAGTTCTTCTCTAACTTAGTTGGAAGATATATATCAAAATATTAAATTCATCATCATAAGAATGGATTTCATCATCAACAACGAAGAAAAATAACTAAATCTCATCAATTAGATCTTTGTAAATACCCAAAAGAGAAAGCTTTGAAACAATTAAAATTGTGTAGTTGAAGAGCTCATCATTCGGAATATTGTATCAAAATCTCATTAAATCAAATAACAAATCACCATCGGATAATCAGATAATCAAGGCACAAAGATGAAGAACACATATTTTCTTCACTCTATCTCACTTTTTGGCCAAAATCTCTTCTTCTCTTCTTTTTCTTTTGTATATATTAGCTCACAATGAAAATAAGCCAAAGTTGGCCTTTTTATACCTAGTTATTTACATGACCTAAAAGGTTTTAAGCCTTCATCCCTATTTTTCTTAGTTTATATGGGTTATGGCCCAAAAAAGAATGGACCAAAACCCAATAATTATCCCCCTTCTGAATCATTTGAGGGGCTCCACTAAGCTTGTTTGTCTTCTACAAAACTCAAACTTTTCTCTTGATAAAGGCTTGTTCATTATATCTGATATATTGTCTCGGTATAGATCTTCTCAACAACAAAAGACTTCATCTCTATAGTATCTTGAATCCATTGGTATCTAACATCAATGTGTTTTGATCTTGAATGAAAAATAAGATACTTAATGAGATGGATCACACTCCAATTATCATAGTGCAACATAAAGTTCTCATGCACTAGGTCAAGTTCATGTAAGAGTTTCTTCATCTACAACTCTTCAATAAGAGCAATGTATTTAGTCTCTACCATAAAACTGCTCCCTCTACAAAAGTCATTAAGCATCTTGATGTGGACTTTCTAGCATCAGTATCGCTAGTCAAATCTACATTTATGTATACATTTAGTATAGGTTCACCATTACCAAAATATAAGCTGAAAGTGAAAGTACCTTTGAAATATTGAAGTATTTATTTCACTATTAACCAAGTTTTTTACCACGATTAAAGAGGAGCTAATTGACCACACCAATAATGGTCATGTTTGTTAGAAATATGGTTAATGGACTTAAAAGATACTCATTTTCTTTCAAAATCTTCATTTTGCCTCCTTTATATTTTGGTAGGCTTCTTTTATTTGCATTTTAACACCAAAGCCAAATTATTGCAATAAAGGTGATCCTCCATCAATGTCTTTCATAGGAAACGAATAGAGAGTGTGAGTTTTATCATGCCTGAATCTTCCTTTTTCATTTTAGCTGCAGAAGAAAATCAATCTCCACAACCAAGCTTTGATACCACTTTATTGAGAAAAGGGGTCAATATAACTAAATTCACAATCCACAAGTCTTAATTATTTTCCCTCTTTATATAATTAAAATAGGGTTAACCAATCAGCAAAAACTAGATGCAAAAATTAAATAAGCACACAACATAAGGAATTTTTACAACGAAAACCCCAGTAGAGAAAAACAATGGGATTGTAGTTTAATCAAACTCTTCTATTGGTTCAAATAATGGGATCACAAAGTCCTTTCCTAGCTCAGCTAAAGGATATACACCAAATCACTAAATTCATCATCACAATGATGGACTTCATCAACAATAACAAAGAAAAATGGTTAAATCTCATCAATTAGGTATTTTAGAAATACCTAAAGGTGGAAGCTTCTCAATGATCAACATCGTCTAAGTTAAAGAGCTCATTGTCGAGAATAATATATCAAAATCACATCTTAATTGGGTAACAAATCATCATCCAATTAAAGCACAAAGATGAAGAAACTCTCTCTCTCTCTCTCTCTCTCTCTCTCTCTCTCTCTCTCTCTCTCTCTCTCTCTCTCTCTCTCTCTCTCTCTCTCTCTCTCTCTCTCTCTCTCTCTCTCTCTCTCTCTCTCTCTCTCTCTCTCTCTCTCTCTCTCTCTCTCTCTCTCTCTCTCTCTCTCTCTCTCTCTCTCTCTCTCTCTCTCTCTCTCTCTCTCTTGTGTGTGACCGAAAGCTCTCATTTTATCTTTTGTAAATGTTGGTTTATAATGAAAATAAGTCAAAGTTGGCCTTTCTAGACTTGGTCACTTATATGACTTAAAAGGGCTTGAAGTCTTGGTCTTTTTTTTCTTAGTTTATATGGGTTATGGCCTAAACAGTAAGGAATTGGACCCAACAATGTGTTCTCGTCCTTAGTTATAATAATACCAAGAGTATGGGCAATGTGGGCCTACTAAGTTGCAGGTCGGATCAAGTTTTTTTAATTTAAAAAAAAAATATCTAGGATGTAGGGAACTTTTTGGCATTGTAATTAAACCTGGTTAAAGGGGTCAAACTTTAAACATTCCAACCTGACTTTATACTTAACTTGGGTTTCAAATTAAATTATATAAGAGTTACCCTGACATGACCTAATTATTTTAGCAAGTCTAAAGACAATTTGAATGACCAGTAAAAACATGGTTTAACTTTAAAAAAAGTTCAAAATAACATTTTTTCTATAGAAACAAATACTGAGATGATAATATATTTGATTGATTCGGGCTTCACAACCTAACATGTCAAACCAATACCTAAAATCATTAAGGAAGGTTATGGTTAAAAGCCATCTAGTTATGCAGCATATTTTTGTAAGTTTCAAGTAGTTGTTTTTTTTTTTACTCCTAAACTATTGTAGAATTTGTATTTTTTTTTTATTATTAGCATGGGGTGTCCGGCCACTTACGCGCACCACGACTATTCCCCACGGCCCACTGGACATCCCGCAAGCCCGGTGAGCGGGTAAGGCACGCGGGGGTGACAGAGCGTGCACATAGAGGGTCGAACCCGGGACGGGGGTGGAACAAGTCACACGATTGACCACAGCGGCTAGGCCCTCAAGTGCGTAGAATTTGTATTTTGATTACCGTAATGGTATTTTAATTTAAAATTTTAATTAATAAATTATTTTGTCCATTGCTATGGCTAGCTATACAGACCACGATGAAGTCGAATAATCATATTACTTTTCTTTGGAGAAGGAATCAACAAATAATGTCATATATCATCTCTTTTTTATTATCCTCATTAAAATTAATCTTAGGACTGTAATTGTTAACGGGTATTGATATTTGTTCACAAAATGGTGTTTAATTTGGTGGGTGAATTTAACATTTGAGCATGGGAAGAAAGTTCTCTTCCAAACTAATGTTTTTTATTTTCACTATTTCCCTTTTTTTAAAAAAAACAAATATTTTTTTACTATTTCCCAATCAATCATTACTAGCTGGGATTTTAGTTTTTTTATTTTATTTTTTTATGTTATACTCGTTAGAAAATAATATAAATCATATATATCTTGAATCTCACATAGTAGTTTAAGCTATTGGATTAAGATGGTTCTTTGATATGGTATCAGAGTCTTGATAACCAAGCGGTCACGAGTTCAAATCTTATCATCTTTATTTATTTGACAAAAAATTAAGCACAAGATAATATGAGTCTGTGCAAGTTTCAAGCTCAAAAGGCTTTCACTTAAGGGGGTATGTCAAAAAATAAGATAATAATATAAATCATATCCTGAAACCTCACCTAACAACTTAAACTATTAGGTTGAGATGGTTGTTTAACAATACTTACAAGCTAATTAAACCTTGTATCTTTAACAATTGATCATAATTTTTATTTTTTATAAAACAAATCTCCCTTCAATTCAATATTTATTTTGTACCAAACGCAACTTGAAGCTAAATGACGAAGGTTGAATTTCAATATTCTTTCACCTCAAGGATGAAAGTTTTCCCTTTCTGTTTTTTCAATTTGAATGACTTGTACTTTTCTATGCTAATAAGAACAGTAGTTTTATTTAGATTGATGTGAAAATATATTTATGATATTATTTTATATATATGATTTAATTTCTTTTAATTTATAAATTAATTTAAAAAATATTCTTTAAATCTTTATAAATTTTATCTATGAATTTAATTAACTAGATAAAGGTATAAAATAATAATATTAAAAATGACATTTAATTTAAATTTGATGGATATAAACCTGACTTGAATGAGTTAATTGTTTTTTAGATAGTTATATTACTGGATCAATAAGGTATAAATTTTTTTAATCTCAACCCAAAACTTAACATAAACCTATGTGTCTGTGTGTATATATATATAATTTTTTTAATTTTTTTAGATATAATATAATATAAAGTACTATTGTCTGACCATAAGTGGTTGTCTACTTCCTTTTATTTTATTTTTATTTTTATTTTTATTTTTTTTCTGCTAACGGTACAAAATACAAAGATCTAAGATAGATCTGTCATTAAAGTGCAAACACAATGTCATTACTCTTTGTTTTAACCTTCAAGCAAAACATATCCATGTCCTCATTGTAATTGTGTGCCGAAGACCTTTTAAAAAAAAAAAAAAAACATTCAAGACCATATCAGAATCGTAAAAGCCCAACTAAGCCCTCAAATGGCTCACGATATAAAGATTGGTAGGGCCATGTTGACAACTGAGACTAGATCCTGATCCTCATGCTTACATGTTGGGATCTTATTGGTCCCTCAATTAGCCAAGACAGGATTTTGCAGAAGAGACAAGTCTAACTCCTGTCTTTTAGTTAGTTACTACTGTTCCCTTCTTGTTAAAAGAAAGCTTGTTATTACAGTTTTACTCTCTTACGATGATGAATTGGAGTTCAGTTTCCTTCTCTTATCTCTTCTTGCAGCCTACACAGACAGGCAGAGACTGAGAGATGCATGGGCAAGAGGGTTTACTGTTATCAAGGTTTTTCTCTCTCTTTTTTTCTTTTTAGTTTAATTAGTTTATCATCGCCTGCAGAAGGGATTAATGATTAAATGACGAACTGAATGTCTTGTCTTCTCTTTGTTCCTACTTGTAGATAATCATTAAAGAAAGATATACTTCATTTGATAGCAATAATGGCAGCAGCGTTTTGTAGCCTCCACCAGGGGTCTAGCCTCAAGAAACTCCAATATTATAATGTGAGGCAGAGTTATGCAACAAGGCAAGTTATTAAGTTCATTTTTGTACTTGATTTTTTGTTACTATGAGACTAATCTTAATTCATCTGTTTAACATCAACTCACTATTCTTAATTTTTTTACTTAAATTGCTCAGTATAATTTAATAAGTTCTTAGTTTACTTCAATTGATTCTGCTAAATTTGAAACATTGTTTGAACAAAAGGTTTAACAAATGTTGAGATGGCATGATTGGTGAGCTTTGTTGAAATTCACATCAGTAGACTGGATTTTTGTGTAATACAATCAATCATTCACTGAGTTCCATGTGATTGATGATGCTTCTTTTGCTAGCTAAGAGAGTTTGGAATCTAAAGAAACTTATTCTGGGTGTGAAACACAACTCCAGAATCAGTGCTGTTACGAGGTGTATTCCATGCAGTAAGAATATTTGGAAATGATATGTCCTTTGGCCTGATGTACTTAGAAATCTATTAATGATGGTGTTTTGGTGGGTAGCTTGGTTCAAACTGTATTTAATGTTTCTATTGCTTAGGACTGCATTTCTTGATTATGGTTTTACTCCTTAAACTGCTCTACTTTACCTTAGAACAGAAGAGAAAGTGAGCACATCATGCGTGCCTATTGTTTCTGCATTTACTAATAGTTTATTTCATCAAATCTCATCTTCTTCTTTTTTATTGTTATTTTTTACCAACTTTCTCAGGTCTTATCCGGGAGCTCGTACTTCAAATGCTTCCAAAAAATCATTAATGTGCTGCTGTACTGCCCAAAATTTTGTCTGTGGGATTCGTATAAGCCGGTTAGAATTCAAGAAAGGAATTCAATGTTGGCGGGCTTTTTCAGGAAGTATAGCAAATTATGCTGACAATGCACATGAAAGTGAAAGTGGGGAGGATGTTCCTAAAGCAACCTTGATATGGAGGGCAGTCAAATTGCCTATTTACTCTGTTGCTTTGGTTCCTCTAACTGTGAGTTTTTCCTTATATTTAGTTGCAAACAAATGCGTGGTTCTTTGAACATTGATTCTGTGACTATGCTTTTGAGGAGTAATGGTTGATGATGTGCATCACACTTCATTCATCTTTTCCTGGCTTACATATTTCATGGTTTGTGGAGCAGGTAGGTGGTGCAGCTGCTTATTTGGAAACAGGCATCTTTTCAGCAAGACGCTACTTTTCGCTCTTGGTTTCTTCAATTCTTATCATAACTTGGCTCAATCTAAGGTGAGTTCTGAAAAAAATAGGAGGGTGATTTGAAAATAAATTAAGTTGGAACAAGCTTAGCAATAGACCTTGTACCAGACTACTGTTTCATGTGGGCATTGATTTTCAAACTTCCATTTTCTTGTGGTTTAATCGAATGTACTACCCTGCTGATTCACTCTACTGAGTTTTTTTTTTTATTATTTGTATTTTACAAGCATACAGTTAGATTGTGTTTAGCTAACTCTGGCTGCTAAAGTTGTCATCGATTACTCTAGAAGCTGGTACCTAATCTTTGTTCCTGCAAAGGGATTTGCTGAACTAGCATATATAAGATCTTGTAGGACCTGGAGATGCCTAAAGGAGGTAGCTTCCTCTTTGGGGCTTCGATGAGTGGTGTTTTTTGTGTTCTCTCTTTAGAGAACTTCATTTTTCTTGCATCTTAAACCAGTAGCCTAAATCTCCTAGAATGAGTAATTTCACTGGCTGTCTGTTTGCTAAAAATAAAGTACACCATCAGAAAACTATCCTCGTGGGTATACTATGTTACAAGCTGTTAAGATTCATCTGTGTGATCCATGGGCAGCAACGATGTTTATGATTTCGATACAGGAGCAGATAAGAACAAGAAAGAATCAGTTGTGAATTTGGTCGGCAGGTAAATGGTTAATAGAAACTATGAACTTTTATGTTCTGATGAAAAACAAGATTATTCAAAGAGAAAACAAACAAGATCTAGCTAATTGTGCTTTGCTATCGCTTTGGGAAGCCGTTCAATGGCCTTTATTGCTGCTTACTCATCACTTCTACTTGGCTTTGCGGGCCTGGCATGGACATCTATGGGGGAAGGAAACATCCATGCAATATTATTCCTGGCTTGTGCAATTCTTTGTGGTTATGTATATCAGGTAACAAAAATCTCTCTAGTTTGTGGAATGTTTAAATCATTTTTGAAGAATTGAATCTCCTGTCTGTTACAAAATTTTATAGCAAGTTCTACATTTGAGGCTTTGAGCTGCCTCCTAGATCCAGCACTTGTGCTTGGCAAGTCATAATTGTAAATATAATTCCATGGTGGCATAATAGTTGCATGTTTCCTTTTGACATGTCCTTTCTTATCTTGAAAGAACTTCTGAAACTTAGTATCTGATGTAGTGCCCACCATTTCGGTTAAGTTACCAAGGATTAGGAGAGCCCTTGTGCTTCGCAGCATTTGGCCCCTTCGCTACTTCTGCCTTCTACTTACTACTTGGCAGCACAAGGTTTACTTTATTTCTTCAAATTCCAACACCAACTCAGCTTTACATAACTTTTGTTCTTGTTCTATACATAGCTGATATGCCTTGGTGTGTTTGACAGTGAGATGAGCATTCTTCCATTAACTGGCACAATTCTTTCTGCATCACTCCTGGTTGGCTTCACAACAACATTAATACTCTTCTGTAGTCACTTTCACCAGGTAGCCTTCTTTTTATTTTTCTCAGTTTAGCATCATTTAGCAGTGGATTTTTTGCAAAACTCACATTAACTAGCATTGCATTATCAAAATAACATGAAAATGTTGTGCAAGTCAGGTGGAAGAAGATAAGGCTGTTGGGAAGTTTTCCCCTTTGGTGTGTACATTGACTCATCCTTATTCATTCGTTTACTTGTTTTTCTTAAGTTATATAGTGCATCAATGTCTTGTTTGAGCTTCTATGCAGGTTAGACTTGGCACTGAAAGAGGTTCTGGAGTGGTGAAAGTAGCTGTCGCAATGCTGTACTCTCTTCTATTTGCTTTTGGTCTAAGCAGAGCTCTTCCTTTAGCTTGCATTGTAAGGCAATAACAAATTGTTCAAAACATCTGCTTTTCACCATCGAACTCTTATAGCTTTAATGACTGAATCATGGGTATTCCAGCTTCTCTGTTCTCTGACCTTACCTATGGGAAAGCTGGTGGTCGGCTTTGTCGAAGAAAACTACAAGGTGAGATCTAAACTAACACGATAGTTGAAGCCTCTACAGTTCCAGTCTCCCTCCTCTGGTCCTGAACTCCTGATGCCACATAATGCTCATATCATTCTAATGGGATGAATATTACAGGACAAAGGGAAGATTTTCATGGCGAAGTACTTCTGTGTGAGATTGCATGCCTTATTCGGGGCTGCGTTGGCCTCTGGACTCGTGGCAGCTAGAGCATTTCAAGGATATTTCTCTTGAAGTCTTATTCCAAGCATCACTCAAACCAAAATGAACCAGAGATTAGCTTCTGTAGATGAAAGGAAATGAATGCAATGAACAAGGTGCTACTGAATATGACTTGTCACTAATTGGTTGGTTAGATGTAGTATTGATTTTTTTAATCTAGAATATATTTATTATTAATAAAGATTTTCTTTATATTTAATTAATAAATCTAATATTTGATTAATTAAAGTAAAAGATAAAGGATGTAGAATAAAAATAGTTTGCATGAAAAATTATAAAGTTGTTATAATTATAAAATTTTTATTACATCAAAACATTATTTCTAAATATTCTTAGTTAATATTTTATTAAAACTGAATATTAATTAGAGTTATTGAGATTAATGCATATCATGTTTATTTTTTTATGAAAGAAAGCAATTGCTTTCATAAATCAAGAAATGAGGAATACCTGAAACTAATATGTAAGTACTTGTCAAATGACATAGACACTGAACTGACCTGTAAAAAAATTTATATGGAGAGATCATTTATATTTATAAAAATGCTCACGTGATAGTTGTGTAAGTAATTATTAGACTTGAGACCACTAAGTTATCTTATATAAAGAAAGTGTTATATTTTGATCATAATACTAAACTGCCAGCTTGTGGTTTGTGATTTACGATAATCTAGTTTTAAAACAATGATACAAAGCCATAAAAAATATCCAATTTTTAAGTAATTTTCATATAAACATTAAACAACTCTAGATTTTTTAATATGGGTCCTTGAAACTCCCTAAAAAAATTGAATTTATCATTTTCTCTACGTGTATATGTTTTAGAAAACCTAACTTGTCATTTAACAAGCGTTTACATATTAGTTTCTGATATTTTCAATATCTTAACTTATAAGAATAAATGTTACCTTTTATAAAGGAATGAATATAATTTATATCAGTTTTAACAACTCTAATTAATATATAGTCTTAATATAACATTGACAAAAATATTTAGAAATAATGCTTTGATATAATCATATTTATAATTATTTTACAATTTTTTTATAAAATATTTTTTGTTCTCTCGACTTTATATTTACTCTAGACTCGTAAAGCAAATTTAAATGAATATTAAAAGTAAAAAATATATTTATATAAATATATTTTTTACATAAATAAAATCGTTATCACATATTTTTTTAATATTTTTTTGAATATTTTTTTGAAAATCACAAATATTTGATACGTAAAGTTTTCTTAATTAATTGAATATTTTTTTCTTTGGGAAGGTTGGCATCAATTGATAAACTAGAGGGTATGGTCAAGAAAGAAAACAGAAAAATTGATCCTCTTAGCACTAGGCCCCACGAAACCCTAATCTAGTGGCCGAACAAACCCAGCTCATAAATAAGCCATAACCCCCAAAACATCCAAACCCACAGCCATTGATCTCTCTTCCCCTCTGGGCCTCTGGCTCTGTACTCTGTAGTCGGTTCCCATCGAAAGATATAATCACACTAGCTAACCTCTCACTCAAGAATCATATCTCCACTAACCAGAAACCCTAAGATCCCAAATTGACAAACCACCATAACCAACAATCAAACAAAAACCCATTTCAATTCATCAAAAACCCTAACAAAATGGACCCCGAAATCGCCAAAACCCAAGAAGAGCGCAAGAAAATGGAACAACAACTTGCCTCTTTAACCTCTTTAACCTTCGATCGTGACTTGTATGGTGGAGTCGACCGTGATGCTTATGAAACATCGATCCCAGCTACCGATGATGAAGAACCCGAAGTGGGTCTTAACGAGGTTGCTCAGAAACTCGCTTCTTATACTGCCCCGAAATCAGTTCTTAAAGAAATGCCTCGTGGCGGTGATGATAGTGAAGAAGTTAATGGGTTTAGGAAGCCGTCGAGGATTATTGATCGTGAGGATGATTACAGGAGGAGGAGATTGGATAGGATTATTTCGCCGGAGAGGCACGATCCTTTTTCTGCCGGGGAGAAAACGCCGGATCCCAGTGTGAGGACTTATTCGGATATCATGAAGGAAGAGTCTTTGAAAAGGCAAAAGGAGGAACTTCTAAGGGAAATTGCCAAGAAAAAAAGGAAGAAGAGGAAGCGAGGGCTGAGAAAGGTGACAAGGGTGAAAAGGAGGCCAATTCGATGGCTAAGAGGAGGAACAGGTGGGACCAATCAACGGAGGATGGTGGAAATGCAGCTAAGAAGGCGAAGACGGGTTCGGATTGGGATTTACCTGATGCTACACCGGGGATTGGGAGGTGGGATGCGACACCTACTCCAGGGAGGATAGGGGATGCTACGCCAGGTGCTGGGAGGAAGAATAGGTGGGATGAGACTCCTACACCGGGGAGAGTGGTTGATTCAGATGCCACTCCTGCGGGTGGGGTTACACCAGGGGCGACTCCTGCTGGTGTTACTTGGGATTCTACTCCCAAAGGAATGGTTACACCTACACCAAAAAGGCAAAAGTCTCGTTGGGATGAGACTCCAGCCAGTATGGAGAGTGCAACTCCTGCTCTTGGCGGGGTTACTCCTAGTCTTGGTGGTGCGACTCCTGGACCTACTCCTCTTGGTGCAATTGATATGGCTACTCCAACTCCTAATGCACTTGCCATGCGTGGGGCTATAACTCCTGAGCAATATAACTTGCTGAGATGGGAGAAGGACATTGAGGAGAGGAATAGGCCTTTGACCGATGAGGAGTTGGATGCTATGTTTCCTCAAGAAGGGTACAAGATTTTGGAGCCGCCGGCTTCTTATGTGCCTATCAGGACACCGGCAAGGAAGTTGTTGGCTACCCCGACACCAATGGGGACTCCTCTTTATTCTATTCCTGATGAGAACAGAGGCCAACAGTTTGACCTGGGGCAGGAGCCTCCTGCTGGGTTGCCATTTATGAAACCTGAGGATTATCAATATTTTGGGGCTTTGCTGAACGAGGAAGATGAGGAGGAGTTGTCACCAGAGGAGCAGAAAGAGAGGAAGATTATGAAACTGCTACTTAAAGTGAAAAATGGGACACCTCCACAGAGGAAGACTGCTTTAAGGCAATTGACTGATAAGGCTAGAGAGTTTGGCGCTGGGCCGTTGTTTAACAGAATTTTACCGCTGCTTATGCAGCCTACCTTGGAGGATCAGGAGAGGCATCTTCTGGTTAAGGTAATTGATAGGGTTTTGTATAAATTGGATGAGTTGGTTAGGCCCTATGTTCATAAGATTCTTGTTGTTATTGAACCACTCTTGATTGATGAGGATTATTATGCCCGTGTGGAAGGGAGAGAGATTATTTCTAATTTGAGTAAAGCAGCCGGTTTGGCCACCATGATTGCTGCTATGCGTCCTGATATTGATAATATTGATGAGTATGTTAGGAACACAACTGCAAGAGCTTTCAGTGTTGTTGCTTCTGCTCTCGGGATTCCTGCACTGTTACCCTTTTTGAAAGCTGTGTGCCAGAGTAAGAAATCTTGGCAAGCTCGCCACACTGGAATCAAAATTGTTCAACAGATTGCTATTTTGATTGGCTGTGCTGTTCTTCCCCATTTGCGATCCCTTGTGGAAATCATAGAGCATGGTCTGAATGATGAGAATCAGAAGGTGAGGACAATCACTGCCTTGTCCTTGGCTGCTCTTGCTGAGGCTGCTGCCCCATATGGTATTGAAAGCTTTGACTCTGTTCTGAAGCCATTGTGGAAGGGAATTAGGTCACACCGTGGCAAGGTCTTGGCTGCCTTCTTGAAAGCAATTGGTTTTATTATTCCTCTCATGGATGCTATGTATGCCAATTACTACACCAAGGAAGTCATGTTTATTCTGATACGTGAGTTTCAATCACCTGATGAAGAAATGAAGAAGATTGTGTTGAAGGTGGTTAAGCAATGTGTGAGTACAGAGGGTGTGGAAGCTGAATATATACGTTCTGATATTCTACCTGAGTTCTTTAAGAACTTCTGGGTTAGAAGAATGGCCTTGGATAGGAGAAATTACAGGCAACTTGTAGAAACGACTGTTGAGATTGCTAACAAGGTTGGTGTTAAAGATATTGTTGGCAGAATTGTTGAGGATCTGAAAGATGAGAGTGAACCTTACAGGCGTATGGTCATGGAAACAATTGAGAAGGTTGTGACGAACATGGGTTCATCTGATATCGATGCTAGGTTGGAAGAGCTTTTGATTGATGGTATTCTCTATGCTTTCCAAGAGCAGACCAGTGATGATGCTAATGTGATGCTTAATGGGTTTGGTGCTGTTGTCAATTCTCTTGGACAGAGGGTGAAACCTTACCTTCCCCAGATTTGTGGAACCATTAAGTGGCGCTTGAACAACAAGAGTGCTAAAGTGAGACAGCAAGCTGCTGATCTTATATCTAGAATTGCTGTTGTCATGAAGCAGTGCCAGGAAGAACAACTGATGGGCCATCTTGGTGTAGTGTTGTACGAGTATTTGGGAGAAGAATACCCTGAAGTTCTTGGATCGATTCTAGGAGCTCTCAAAGCAATTGTCAATGTCATTGGTATGACCAAAATGACTCCTCCTATTAAGGACTTGCTTCCAAGATTAACACCAATTCTGAAGAATAGGCATGAGAAAGTCCAGGAAAACTGTATTGATCTTGTTGGTCGTATTGCTGATCGTGGAGCTGAGTTTGTTCCTGCCAGGGAGTGGATGAGGATTTGTTTTGAGCTTCTTGAGATGCTTAAGGCCCACAAGAAGGGTATTAGGCGTGCTACTGTCAACACTTTTGGTTACATTGCTAAGGCCATTGGGCCTCAGGATGTTTTGGCTACATTATTAAATAACCTCAAGGTCCAGGAGCGCCAAAACCGTGTTTGCACAACTGTTGCAATTGCTATAGTTGCAGAAACCTGTTCACCTTTTACAGTCTTGCCTGCCTTGATGAACGAATATCGTGTCCCAGAGCTTAATGTGCAGAATGGTGTCTTGAAATCCCTCTCTTTCCTGTTTGAGTACATTGGCGAAATGGGTAAAGACTATATCTATGCAGTGACTCCATTACTTGAGGATGCCCTCATGGACAGAGATCTAGTTCACAGGCAGACTGCAGCTTCCGCTGTTAAGCATATGGCTTTGGGTGTGGCTGGTTTGGGTTGCGAGGATGCATTGGTCCACTTGCTTAACTATGTTTGGCCCAACATTTTTGAGACGTCCCCTCATGTGATAAATGCTGTCATGGAAGCCATTGAAGGAATGAGGGTGGCCTTAGGCGCTGCTGTTGTGTTGAATTACTGTCTCCAGGGGCTGTTCCATCCTGCCCGGAAGGTCAGGGAAGTATACTGGAAGATCTACAATTCTCTGTATATTGGATCTCAGGATGCCCTTGTGGCAGCTTATCCTATACTGGACGATGAGCAGAGTAACATATATAGTAGACCCGAGTTGATGATGTTTGTTTAAACTGCAGTTTATTTGTAGTCAGAGAGTATCAAGGGATCCATCTAGAACACGTGTTAAGCCTTTTGTTTTTCTATTTAGTCGCTGTAGTTTGACTAGCATCCATATGCTTCTTAGACAGGGTTGAATTATCTGCTCTGCTTTGGATTTCTAGCTTGTTTTCATATTGATCATTTATGTGTAGTAATGCTATGAAATAAAAGCCTTGTTTTCTTGAGATCTCAAGCTTTGTGTGTGCTCTTTCAGCTCAACAAATACACATTTTGTCCTTTTGTTAAAAAAAAAACTTATTAATACATGCTTTATTGGAGTTCAGGTCTCATGACAGCATTATTGAGGCTTTCGGTAACATGCATTTTTCGTGATTGATTGTCCTGGACGATGATCTTCATTCTGCATTATCCATGTTGTCTGTGTCTTTTAGATGGCAAAGGAAGCAGCAGACCATAAGCATTTTGCTGAAATTCAGTATCTTTCACTGAGGCTCAGAATTTGAAGGCCACTTGAGACGTACTAGAGATCTGCTAGTACTGCGTGTTTTGCGTTGTGAAGTAGGTTTAAAAATAGCTTTTTCATAACCAAAGTCTTCAGAGTTTTTAGTAGGATTCATATAAAGGTGTGTTGAATCAATACTCTTAAAACTATAGTTAGGGCAGAACACAATTTCAACCATCTAACCACACTGCCATTTCAATGTATTACTGGCCATTCAAGTTTTTAACCAGCTGCTGGCTGATTTTCAGTCTTACAAATTATGTATCCGTACCCCTTGTGTTCGTGCACCTGTAATTGTAATTCTTAGGCCTTTGGTGTGCATTGCATGATACGATGATAGTCATCATTGGCACCACCTACTTGGTATGATGGTAGCCGTGGGTATACGTGGCTATATTTCACGTCTTTTGGCTCTGCAGATCCTTGATTACTATCTGAATACGCAACACAAGTGAAGTTGATCAAACATGTGAAGGAAAGTAGAGAACTAGAGAATACTACTTCCTTGTAAAGAGAGATTTAAGGCTTCTTTTTCACACACCATATCGCAAATGCTTCCCAGAAATTTTCTAAAACTACCGCTGGCTCTTGTAACATTTGTATCAGATAGTCCCCAATGATTGATAGAGGAAGAAACATAATGAACGCATAAATGCATATTGCATAATCACCTATTTTTATATTTATGTTATTTGTTAATTTGTTGTCCTTGCCACTTCCGTCCCTTTTCAAAGCTGTTCTGCTGGTGTATCTTTATCATGTCACATCCATGTTCAATAAATATGTCCATAACTTGGATGGAGGCTCAAACCTCAATGGTTGTTCTTCTATAAGGACTGTATACATTAACTATATCAGTGTTTCCAAGATTTTTGGGAACTTCGATTCTATTTTCTTTACATGATTCTTGTTAATATGCATCAGGTTCTCTTAGTGCTTGAACTTCCTGGAAAATCCTGCTCGTTTCCTTTATTTTTTTCCCAGGCTGACTTCATGTTGACTCTTTGTACTAGATCAATTGGTCTTTCTTGTGACAATCCAAAAAGACATTTTACTGCTTTTCAATTTATAAATTCCATCAGTTAATTTGTAGTTACTGATCATGCAAGAATTCTCACCTGGGTATGTAGGAAGTGAAACGTACATGTCCGCTTCTTCTTTTAAATATGAGGTTGATGTGAAATATAACTGTATATCATGCTCTCCAATCTACATCGTTCTCACTGCATGCCTCTTCTTTTACTTGAAAGCCTACGGTTGATTGAATTTCTCCCAGGGAGGCACACCCCAGGATCACATTTCCATCTTTTCTTGACCCAATCTAGCTCTCTGTCAACATTGCACTCTCAAGTTTATTGTCGAGCTGATTTGATGAAGTTCCTGTCTTCTTTGACATTTGGAATCCTGATCCGGATGTAACTGTGTCATATGACATTCTTGTAGATATTACTACCATCTTATTGCTTTAACAGTTCATTTCTGGTCATAAAGCAGCAGTTCAGTACTAAATTACGGTTACTTTGGAAAACTAATTTGCTGGGAGCATGGAAAAAATGCAGTCATGATTGGTATATAGCTAATTACTGTCTCTTTTTTATCAATCGAAGTTGCATCTGCGCCATCTGGCTTATATTCCAATCGACGTGCATCGCATTTTGATGTATATGCTTCTTGCTGTTCCTCAAGTCTGTGGGCGTAGTCTTCATTCTGAAGAGCTGGTTTCAGCTGTCAATTCTCTTTAAAATGTGGTAAGTTGTCCTCTATGGCCTGTCAGTTATTTCTTGCCCTTTTCTGCTCCTTCCCTCCAACGTACTTTGATGCAATTCTTAATTTGAGTTCTAAGTGGATTTGGCCTGTCCTTGTTTAAACAGATATGAATTATACGGATCAAATTCTATTTTTTAACCCCAGAAAAAACAGAGTGGCAGAGAGGGAGGGAGACAGAAAAAAAATGCCTGAAAAGGGCGATTATCTGAGAGATATTTGTGAGTGGTCAGGGGAATCGATGTCAGCAACTCCCTTTACATTTCTAGGCTAGAAAACCCTACCATTCTTTCGAATGCTTTTGAATAATGAGCATGTTTAGCAACCAGAAAGGCTCAAGCGCTTTGAGGGAAAGCAGTGAAACTTCCATAACCATCTATCATAAAAGACATGACCAAAGAAAACCACGTTCTCTTGGTTAATTTCTCTATTGCATTTGCATTGTTTGCATGTCTTGTGTGGTTTAGGATCTATAATTGACAAACTGAACGAGTGAAAGCATGAGAAGAAACAAGAGATATATTACATAGAATTTCCCAAATTTAAATTTACAAAACATGTCAAGGGCCACCTTCCTTGTCAGATCTAGCAGCCATTATGATTGTATCCAACGCTGTAACTTCGACAGAAAATGGAGCTTTTCTAATGAAAGAGGTATTTCTCCTGATAATTTATTATGGGACAAGTCCATAGCTTGTGAATGAGCCATGCCTGACAAATGATTCTCTTTCCTTTAAGATTCCCAGAACTTGGCCATATTGGTCCTGTGAGCTTGTTGTAACTCACATCTAGGGCTGGTAGAGAGCTCCAAATTCCTATATACTTGAAATGTATTATTTGCCACTGTCACTTCTTAATCCTCTTATATAACGATCACATTGTTTTTCAATAAGACTTAAATTTGTTTGAAAATAGTAGCGACTTTTCTGAGAGCTTACTAGTCAAGTTTACAATACTTCTCAACATTCTCATCGAGCTTTATAGCCATGCTCAATCCACAATGATTAACTAAGCCTTTCACTTAGGCTTAAAAGTTCTCCGGATAATGATTCTTCTAGTAGCCAAATAAATGTTGGTGGGACAACTTATCATTAATGCTATTTGTGTCATAGTCCAACATGATCAAAACCTGGAAGAATTTAGATAATTGACAAAAAATAATTTGTCACACAACAAATTTCTTGGTATTTTTATTATCTTTTTTCAAGATGATATGTTGAATGGGAAAAAATTTGAATCAAGACATTAGAGAAGTGTTGAACAGATAGTTGAGCGGGTGAAGTGTGTTTAATATTGTAATGTATGATATTTTTTAAAAGCATTTTTTATTTGAAAATATATTAAGATTATTTTTTTGATTTTTTATATTAATACATTAAAATAATAAATAATATCAATTTATTTATTTTTTTCAAGAAAAATACGTTTAAACACAATCTCAAACATAAAAATAAATGATGTTGAAGTCATGGTGAAAGATTAGGCATGTAACCATACCAGCTTTTCGACGCACTTGTCTAGTTTCTACTTTTCAACCTCCATTTCTCCATCCTCTAACAAACGAGGAAAAAAAACAAAAAAAAAAAAAAGATGAAAAGGTTAGAGAACAGGAATGCTTAAACTGAAATCATTTATCTGAGAAATAGTGGTGACTGTTTAAGAAATCAAGTAATGATAGTTGTTAGAATATCTCTTTAGATCCTTAGGGTCGATACCAAACATGGTAATTGTCCATTTTTCCTGCTGTTCTCTAGATTTATTTGTATACTACAAGCTACTAGAAGAAACGATAAGTACTTAGCAGGGATCAAAATGCCCTCTCCAAGTACTATGCTTCATTGATTTTGCTTTCTTTTCTATATGCTTTAAGATTTGTGATTGTCTAGCTGAATTCATGAGGAGATGAAAAGAAAGGAGACACTACAAGAACTGCTCAAATTCTGAGTTTTGACAGAAAATATCAAACACGACGACAAAGGCCAATTTCCTTATTACTTCTAACTGGCTTGGTGTCAGCATTTGTTCAGGTATAATTATTTCTATATGTGCATGGGGATTCTTATTCTGGTGGCTTTGACATGTGTTTATTATGGCTTTAGGAAAACCCAGCCTCTTTTGAAGCAAAGGCCAACTGTGCAAAATTATTTTTGACATTTACTGTCCAGAAGCATGATTTTCGTCTTTGTTTAATTTTGGTTATAAATTCTGCTACATTTTGTTGAACAAATTCAAGGCAGCATTTTTCCATAAACACAGCATATCAATCCTAGAATATTTGTTTGAAAAATAAATCAGTGCATATTTACATTAATGGAAGGTAACAAAAGTAGCAACTAGAAAGAAAAAAAAAAGAAAGAAAAGGACTCCTCACATGCATGTTTTGAAGCATCCAGAAAGTGGATTCTCAGACATTTTACCTCTAGCGGCCGATTCTAGTTACTCTAACCTTCCTTTTTTCTGGCTTTGGAAAAATCCAGCCAGTTACAAAGCAAAAGCCCACGGTGATGACAAAACCGGTTGGAACGCCAAATACAAATGGCCAGCCCATGATTGTCATTTTGTCACTGGGAAACACAACAGGAGGAGGAGGGGGAGGAGTTTGTGCAGGTGGACTATAGGCAACCAATCCACAGGTTAGACCGGGATTTCCAATGAAGCTTGTGCAAGGAAAGGTCTGTAACTGCCCTTTTTCAGGGACTTCCCCATGCAGTTGATTGTATGATACATTGAAATTTGATAGAAAACTGAGCTCTTCCAATGTATCAGGAATTTATCCTGATAGCTTGTTATGAGATAAGTCTAAGGTTTCTATGCTTGTCATCCTTGATAAACTACCAGGAATAGGTCCTGATAAACTATTGTACTTCAGATTTAGCATATAAAGTATTCTCAGATTCCCAGTGCTTGGAGGTATGTGTCCTGTGAGCATGTTGTAGCTCAAGTCCAAAGATGGAATGGGGCTCCAAATTTTGGTCGCAAACCTTTCCAATGAGATGATCATGTCAATGAGGCTCGGTAGTTCAGTCAAGCCTTTTGGAATCTCCCCGGTCAAGGAGTTACTTGACAAGTTCGTTCAAGTGCAAGAGATATTTGAATGTTCCTATCCTGTATGGGATGGATCCTCCCAAATGATTCTGTGAAAGATCCAACACCTGCAAATTGCTGCAAGAACTCAACCATGATGGAATTGATCCTCTTAGTTGACAATTGGAGACAAAGAGTTCCTTGAGATTTCTGAACTGCAAACTCATATCAGTTGGTAATTCCTCAGTTTGAAAGTTTAAGCTAAGGTCTAGCATGGTTAGGTTTTCGCAATATTGCAGAGTTGCAAGTGCTGGTGTTAAGTTAATAAGACCGGTGTTTGAGAGTGACAGGTATCTCATGGACTGGAGATTCTTGAAGGCAAACTGTAGTCCACCTCTAAGGTGGTTGTGGGAAAGATTCAAACTATTTAGTCCTTGGCAAGATGGTAAACTATTAGCTACCAGATCATGGAAATTATTGGAAGCAAGATTTAGGGTGGTAAGTTGAATCATTGCAGAACAATTGAGATCGATTAGACCAGTGAAGGAGTTGTTTTCCAAATCAAGAGTCAAAAGGGATTGAGAATTTACCAATGACTTGGGCAACTGGCCACTGAATTTATTTGATCTGGCAGAGAAGTGCTCGAGCGTTCCAAGCTGGTCAAACACATCTGGAAGAAATCCATTAAACCTGTGAAGGAGAGGTCCAATTTCACAAGCTTAGAAAGGTTACCAATTCCATCATTTAGTGATCCAGTAAACAAATTTTCTTGAAGTTTCAACGTACGAAGATCTCTCAGTTGCAAGAGACTTTTCGGAAAAGTTCCTGAGATCTGATTGCCATTAAGAAAGAGATGCTGCAGAGTAGAACATTTTACAAAACTTTCTGAAACTTCACCAATCAAATAGTTGTTTGCAAGATTAAGAACTTCAATAAGGGGTGACATTGACCAATATGTTGCATCTATACTGTCACTAAATCTGTTCATCGAGAGGTCAATGTTAAATAATATTTATGTAATGTTATTTATTAAGGATAGAATAGTACTTTCAATTTAACCTATATATACTTTATTTGTATTTAGGTTAAGACTAAGCACTCATAATAAACATATTATTGAGAATTCTAGCCTCCTTTTTGTGTTTGTTCTTAGTTATTTTAACATGGTATCAGAGCTAGTTTTATGGAATGAGGCTTAATCCCGAACACAACTTCACGGATCCAACTATTACAGAAACTAAACAAATTTTTTGGAGTGATATTTTGTCTTCCGCTTCTGCAAAATTTGGTATTTCGTCAGTTTCTGCAATTATTTTGGTATTTCATCTTCCCTTCAGCTTCTGCAATTTGGTATTTGCATTTAGTTTTTGCAAATTTGTTTTGTGTTTTGGAGTAATCGTATAATTTCGAGAAGATATTTGTTTAGTTTCTGTAATCTGTGTTCAGTTTCTGCAATTTGGTATTTTGTTCTCCGCTGCTTTTGCATTCTGGTTATCTGTGATTGTTGATTATGGCTACTGAAAGAGATGATTCGCTTCAGTCTGTGAGTGTGAGGTTGGATGGGAAGAACTATTCGTATTGGAGTACATGTAATGAGAAATTTCCTTAAGGGTAAGAAGATGTGGGGGTATGTTAGTGGAACTTATATGATACCTAAGAATATTGAGGAGGGGGATGTTGTTTTGATAGATACATTGGAAGCAAATAATGCAAAGATCATTACTTGGATCAACAATTATGTTGAGCATTCGATAGGTACGTAATTGGCAAAGTATGAGACAGCAAAAGAGGTTTGGGATCATCTGCAAAGGTTATTCACACAATCAAATTTTGCAAAACAAGTATCAATTAGAGAATGACATACAAGCTCTTCATCGAAGAATATGAGTATTCAAGAGTTTTATTCGCTATGACAGATCTTTGGGATCAATTGGCTCTTACGGAATCGACGGAATTAAAGGCATGTGGTGCCTATATTGAGCGTAGAGAGCGGCAACGATTGGTGCGGTTTTTAACAGAGACTTCGCGGTGATTTCGAAGGACTTAGAGGTTCAATTCTGCATCGTTCTCCACTGCCTTCTGTTGACTCTGTTGTCAATGAGTTATTGGCTGAAGAAATACGTCTTCAGTCTTATTCTAAAAAAGGAATTCTTTCTGCTTCAAATCCTTCAGTACTAGCAGTACCTTCTAAGCCAGTCTCTAATCATCAGAACAAGTCATACACAAGGGTTTACGTAGCGGAAAGGTCATTGAAAGGCTCGGTGTCCTAAGTTGAGACATCAGAATCAAGCTTGAAAGCCTGGCAGTCAGTCACAATCTAATGCTCATAGACCACCTCAGGGTTATAAACCACCACGCCACAATACCGCAGCAGTAGCTTCCCCGGGCTCTATTACTGATCCTAATACCTTGGCTGAGCAATTTCAGAAGTTTCTCTCCTTGCAGCCACAAGCAATGTTCGCTTCTTTTTCCATAGGTCGGTTGTCTCATAGTTCCTCGGGTATGTCACACTCGAATGGGTCTTGGATTCCGGTGCTTCCCATCATATGTCTCCGCATTCCTCATCTTTTACCTCTGTGTCCCCTTTGTCCTCCATTCCTGTTATGACTGTTGATGGCACTCCTATGCCCTTAGCAGGTGTTGGTTCTGTTGTCACACCTCACTTGTCTCTTCCTAATGTTTATCTTATTCCAAAACTCAAATTGAATCTTGCGTCTGTTGGTCAAATATATGATTCTGGTGATTATTTAGTCATGTTTTCTGGTTTTTTTATTGTGTACAGGGATTTGCGGTCTCGAAGCTGATTGGGACGGGCCGTAGGGAGAATGGACTATATATTTTGGATGAGTTAAAAGTGTCGATTCTTGCTTTGCCTTTGCTACCACTACTGTTGATTTGTCTTCCTTTCGTTTGAGTCTTTCATTTTCTAGTTTTTATTTACGGCATTCCTGTCTAGGTCATGTTTCGTCTTCTCATTTGAGATTTTTGGCATCCATAGGAGCTTTAGGAAATTTAAAAACTTGTGACATTTCTGATTGTAGTGGATGTAAACTAGCAAAATTTTCTGCTTTACCTTTTAATCGAAGTATTTTTGTTTCTTCTTCACCTTTTGATTTGATTCATTATGATGTATGGGGACCTTCTCCTGTTGCCACAAAAGGAGGGTCTCGATATTATGTCTCTTTTTTTTATGATCATACTCGTTATTGTTGGGTTTATTTAATGAAACATCGTTCCGAATTCTTTGAGATATATGCGGCTTTTCGAGCTCTTATCAAAACTCAACATTCTACTGTGATCAAATGCTTTAGGTGTGATTTGGGTGGGGAATACACTTCTAATAAATTTTGCCAATTGCTTGCCTTAGATGGAACCATCCACCAAACTTCATGTACAGATACTCCTGAACAAAATGGTGTGGCTGAAAGAAAACATAGGCACATTGTCGAAACTGCTTATTTTTTCTTGTTGTCTGCTTTTGTTCCTAGTGAGTTTTGGGGAGAAGTTGTTCTTACTGCTGTAAGTTTGATTAATACAATTCCATCTTCTCATAGTTCGGGTCTATCTCCTTTTGAAAAGTTATATGGGTATGTCCCTGATTATTCCTCATTTAGAGTCTTTGGTTATACTTGTTTCGTTCTTCGTCCTCATGTAGAACGCAGTAAGCTATCCTCTCGATCCGCTATTTGTGTCTTTCTTGGTTATGGTGAAGGTAAAAAGAGGTATCGTTGTTTTGATCCAATAACTCAGAAACTTTATGTGTCTCGTCATGCTGTCTTCCTTGAGCATATACCTTTCTTTTCTATTCCATCCACCACTCATAGCCTGACTAAATCTGATCTTATTCGTATAGATCCCTTTTCTGAGGATTCTGGTAATGATACCTCTTCCCATGTTCGATCAATAAATACTCATAACTCTGAGTACCTGGTACTTTACTCTCTGGCACACCTGAAGCTCCATTCTCATCTACAGCCCCTCAAGCTTCATCGAGATTGTGGATCCACCTCCACGTCCCGGTCCATCCGTATTTGTAAGTCCACAAAACTACCAGATTTTGCTTATTCTTGTTATTCCTCATCATTTACTTCCTTTTTAGCTTCTATTCATTGTCTCTTTGAGCCCTCTTCCTATAAAGAGGCAATTCTTGATCTGCTTTGGCAACAAGCTATGGATGAGGAACTTTCTACTTTGCATAAGACAGATACTTGGGATCTGGTTCCTTTACCTCCTGGTAAGAGTGTTGTTAGTTGTCGTTGGGTGTATAAGATCAAGACTAATTCTGATGGGTCTATTGAGCGATACAAAGCTAGGCTGGTTGCAAAAGGATACTCTCAACAATATGGTATGGACTATGAGGAGACATTTGCCCCAGTTGCAAAAATGACTACTATTCGTATTGTCGTAGCTTCGATTCGTCAGTGGTATATTTCTCAGCTTGATGTTAAAAATGCCTTCTTGAATGGAGATCTTCAAGAAAAAGTTTATATGGCACCCCCTCCTAGTATTTCACATGACTCGGATATGTTTGTAAGCTTAAGAAAGCATTATATGGTCTCAAACAAGCACCCGTGTGCTTGGTTTGAGAAATTCTCTATTGTGATCTCGTCTTTTAGCTTTGTTTCTAGCGATTATGATTCTGCTCTTTTTTATTAAGTGCACTGATGCGGTCGTATCATTCTGTCTTTATATGTTGATGACATGATTATTACTGGTGATGACATTGATGGTATATCAGTTTTGAAGACAGAGTTGGCTAGACGATTTGAAATGAAGGATTTGGGTTATCTTCGATATTTTCTGGGTATTGAGGTACCATACTCACCTAGAGGTTACCTTCTTTCTCAGTCGAAATATGTTGCAGATATTCTTGAGCGGGCTAGACTTACTGATAACAAGACTATATTTACTTCTATTGAGGTTAACGCAAGGTACTCTTCTTTTGATGATTTACCTTTAATAGATCCTACTTTATACCGCACTATTGTTGGGAGTTTGATATATTTCACCATTACTCGTCCAGATATTGCATATGTTGTTCATGTTGTTAGTCAGTTTGTTGCTTCTCCTACTACATTCACTTGGCGATGTTCTTCGTATTTTGCGATATCTTCGGGGTACAGTTTTTCAGAGTCTTTTACTTTCATCCACCTCTTCCTTGGAGTTGCGTGCATACTCTGATGCTGATCATGATAGTGATCCCACATATCGCAAGTATGTTACCGGTTCCGTATCTTTTTAGGTGATTCTCTTATTTCTTGGAAGAGCAAGAAACAATCTATTGTTTCTCAATCATCCACCGAAGCAGAATATCGTGCCATTGCATCTACTACCAAAGAGATTATTTTGTTACGTTGGTTACTTGCTGATATGGGAGTTTCATTTTCTCATCCTACTCCTATGTATTGTGACAACCAGAGTTCTATTCAGATTGCTCACAACTCGGTTTTTCATGAGCGAACTAAGCATGTTGAGATCGACTATCTTACTCGTCATCATCTCAAGCATGGAACCATTGCTTTGCCTTTTGTTCCTTCTTCCTTGCAGATTGCAGATTTCTTTACCAAGGCGCATTCCATCTCTCGTTTTCGTTTTACGGTTTGGCAAATTCTCGATGCTTGTAGCTGCCGCATCGTGAGTTTGAGGGGAGATGTTAAATAATATTTATGTAGTGTTATTTATTAAGGGTAGAATAGTACTTTCAATTTAACCTATATATATTTTATTTGTATTTAGGTGAAGACTAAGCACTCATAATAAACATATTATTGAGAATTTTAGCCTCCTTTTTGTGTTTGTTCTTAGTTATTTTAACAGTCAACATACCAGAGTGAGGGTAAATCATCACCATGTAGTAATTGACCGTAAAAATCGTTGTTGCTCATATCAATGACCTCCAGCTTTTGCAAACTGAAGTGGTAGGGGTTCAAGTATCCTGTAAGAAAATTAGCAGGAAGGTTCAGAATTCTCAGCTCATCTAAACCTTCAAAGGACATGCAGATTGAACCTCTGAGTCCTTTTCTTGCGAGTTCTAACTTGATCACCCTTTTACTTGAAGTGGTGGAGCTGTCACAAGTGACACCTTTCCAAGAGCAACAATCAGAACTAGAGATATCCCACCCATCAATCCCTGATTCTATGCAACTGGAGAAGTTAATTAAGGCTCTGAGGTCAGTTGAGTTGCATGTCACATTCTGGCATCTCATGACAGGTGCCTTGAAACTGATCGTGCACAAAATGAAGGTAAAGTAAAGGTATGGGAGCTGCATCTTCATCAAGTTTCAGGGAGTACGAAAGGATGAGGAGTGAAGATATGGTGTTACTATAGCGTGAATTGATCACAAGTTAAGGGTTTTTGGTTTTACTTTCTCTGATGTTCTGATCTTCCAAGCTTTTTGTAGAATCCTCATCTTCTTTTATAGGATCTTGAAAAGTCATTGTCTTCATTAACTGCCTCCCATGCTCGACTTTGAATCCTTCTATCTTTAGACATCAGCAGGAAGACAATTGAGCTCTTTCTTCTTGGTGGAGTTCGAAGCATCACTTAGTCCATTGGATAGCCTCATTTAGTTCATATGATTAGGTTACCTTCCAAACCTTCGAATGTTTGTTTCATAGGATATGCTATGTACTGCAAGGCTGTTCTACAGTACAGAATGACTAGGGCAGAGGAGCCTGCAGCCTGCAATTTGGCTCGGTGATTCCAAGAAAAAGCGTAGTGCAACTTCGAAGATGAGGATTGGGTGGCTGATTAGCTCGGGCTTGTGTAACCAGGAACACCTCCTGCCTTGGCCGAAAAGAAAAGGCGCAGCAATTTCTTATCTCAGGTATGGTTTTTATCTACCTATTAGATTTACTTTGTTTATCATACAAAATCTGACTATAGCTAGCTACGCCTCAACCCCATTTTGTTTAATTGTTGTAAATTGTGTTTGAATTCCTGCTTGAATTAACTGAATTAAAAATGGAAAAGAAATGGATGTTTTTCAATGACGCAGCAATACATCTACATCGGGCGAACAAGAAAGATCAACCAGCATTTGAAGACTGACTTCTTGAAATAATTCAAGGTTGCTCCGCCCCCAAGGCGAGTAATGTATCAACCAGCATTTGAAGACTGACTTCTTGAAATAATTCAAGGTTGCTCCGCCCCCAAGGCGAGTAATGTATCAACCAGCATTTGAAGACTGACTTCTTGAAATAATTCAAGGTTGCTCCGCCCCCAAGGCGAGTAATGTATCAGTCTATTTTGTGGCATGTCCGCATCCTCATGCCCTTGTAGTTGCCAAAAAATGATGCTTGACTGTATACATTGAATGTGAATTGCAGCCCATCAGTTTTTGCTACTCTTTTAGCTCTTGTCAGTGTAGGTGGATTAGAGGATAATGGACCACAATCAATGTCAGGGCTTGTCACTTGGACTACTTATAACTGAACCTCTTGTTTTGTACTTTCAGCGGGCAAAGCTTTCCATCCAATCAAGGAGCTATTACTTTGTCCTAAACTGAAACATCTAAATATCCAATTTCAATGGTCATCAGTTTAATTGGGGCAACAGGGAAAGCACCTTACAGTGAGATACAAATATTTCCTACAGTCGCTGAAACCTTCAACAACCTGGGATTGCCCATTTATAATGTTCAGTCTCTGCAGTATAACAAAAGCAAATTCCAGGTGGGGACATTTGCAGATCTCATGGAACAAATATACCATAAGATGAGTCACCAATGGTGATGAGCAACAGTGGGTTGCCAAAGATCAAACAGAAAGTAGGAAAAAATTAGAAACAAAATAAAATGATCAGTACACAAGTTTCAATTTCTTTGATTCACTAAGAAAATAACCAAATCTTTCCATTAGCATTATTAATCTCATAATGTTATACCTGTAAAACTAATAGAGATCCAGGCTAAGAAGTCAAAATTTCTTTGCAAAGTTGTAAGCTCAGCCATTCTCCAAATCACTATATCGTTTCAGAAGGAACCCCAACAGCTACTTAAAGTGCAAAAGCAAATCAGTAGAGGCCCAAAAATTTCCACCAGAAAGTTCCAGTAACTCCCCAGATGATGGCATTAATAAGGGCCATTGTAAAGCCCATCTTGAATACATCAGGAAGGTCTACATAACCAGCTGTTACAAAAGGCAATTAAAACACTATCAGATGCCGTGTTAACAACTCAAAACAGATAATGCAGAACAGAGATCTCAATGTGATCATGATAGATAGATCTAAGTCATAGAAAACCCTAAATCAGATCAATTTGAAGAGAAAAAATCTAGTTTGATAGGCTGTCAATGAAGATAAAGTTCATGAAGCAAGATTTAAAACAGAAATGCTTCACAATTATTTGCTTAATTTGGGAGAGCAGATGCATACCTCCATAGTATACAGCAGCTTGACCACTGCTATAATGTGTAATAGCACCAAAAAGATTCGTATTGTAAGCTAAAGCCAAAGCTGCCAATATACCAGGCACCCCAGCTGCCACATGCATTGCAAGGAATGCAGAGTACAAAGCACCAACATGACCAGTTTGACTGGCAAATAGGTAATGGATCAGGAAATAAGATGCCTGAAGAATCCCGAATGCAGCAGGCCAGCTCAAAGAGACAGATTGAAGGACCTTGGCTACACAGCTAGACATCCAGGTTACAACACCAAGGTTTGTCAACTGGCCTGCCATTCCCACTAGAACAGCAAACCAAACCAAAGTATCCCATGCTGATTTTTCAATTAAGCAGTCATCCCAATCAAGAACTCCCAACAGAAGAAGTATTGATAAGCCAATCATTGCAGCAACTACACTTGGTATTCCAAGAGCATCTCTGCAAACAGACCATCCAAGCAGAATCCAAACCCATGAACACATTTCAGAAAGAAAGCATAAAAATATCAACAGGGAACGTAATAATATCTGAAGTTTGAACATCATGCCAAGATCTCTACCAACCAAATATAACAACTATTTTGAGCTATCAGGTACATGCAAAACAAACCAGAATCCCTTGTCCAGGCTGAAGAATCCAAAAGATAATGAAAAAAAAATTAAGCTACCATGAACAAGATAAGAGGATATATCTTCAACTCCAAAAAAGCACTAAACTCCACCAATTTATACCAATATGATCACAATTAAAGTAACCCAGGTCAAAGCACATTTAAGTATTGCCGTATTCCACAGAAATGACCAGTTAACATTTATTACCAAGTTGTTTTGAGGCCACAGTTAGCTGGAATGAAAACATCTAATGTATTAAATGAGAAATCACCTGCATGTTCATAGCTTTGAGACAATAGTAGATTAACATTGTCCAATTCAATAAACCTAGTCACAAGTTTCACAATCAACTGAATTTAGTGCCATAACATTTTTTGTCAGCGATAATCAAATATCATAGACAAATCTTCTATGTGATGACCTTGCACCATTACTTGAGAGTCATGACAACAGAGTACGCAACCAACTAGTAAGTTGTAAGGACACAACATGCTTTCTTTATGAAAATGTATATGTTTTATTTCTTTAATTAAAGTTGCAAGGTAAGCAACAACCACTTTGAACCAACCCATTCACAAACCTGTTCTTCCCCAATAAGTGTCTTCCCCCATCCATGAACTCAACCTCCGTGTTCATTAGGACCAGTAAGTAGTGTTCTAACAGGCACCTAACCTCCGTGTTCATTAGGACCAGTAAGTAGTGTTCTAACAGGCACCTATTATAACCAGAAACCTAGACAAGGTTTGTTTGGGGAAATGTTGGCAGAGACAGGTAGTATTACAAGGCCTTCTCTTTGCAAATACGCAAGGATCTGGGGATAGAAAGCAAGCATTAACTTCAAGAGCGTGAAAACCGAAAACAGAAAAAAGGGAACAAAAGATTGCCCCTTCATCCCTCAAAGCATAATGCATATGCCAAAAGCCAATATAACTAGAGCTGCAATATGCAAAAAAAATATCAGGCTTATTGGCTTTTTAAAAAAAAAAACAAAAACCATGTATGGTCCTTCTACTTTTCACATTTGGCCAAATCAACCCTCTACTTTATAATGGATCAAATTAACCAATTAACTTCCAATAAAAGATTATTTGAATCCTCCATACAAGCAAATTATAACATGTGGCATTCATAATAATTGGATAAAGGTGCTCAGATCACCAATATTTGAAAATAGAAGGGTTGATCAAACTCAATTTAAAGCGAACAGTTTAATTCGACCAAATGTAAAAAGAAAGGAACCACATGTTATTTTTATCCCATAAACAAATTGAACTTGATAAATCAGAAATCTACACCTACAATTGAATTCCTTCATGATTCAGAGAAATCTACACCTACATTTTTGGTCTGACAAAATTATTATTGAGGCTTTTCTAGATCAGTAAAACCAATAAAAACAAGTTAGCAAGCTGCAGATAACACTCCCTCAGCAACCTGTTACCTTAATTTCTGTTAGGACTGCAGAGAAGGGAGAAGGGAGAAGGGAGAAGGGAAGGTAATCACAGAGGGTGTCATGGAGCTAAAGAGGAAAAAAAGAGACAAAAATCAATACTTTAATACATGTGATAATCATGCTGGTATAACTATCCCTAGCATACTGATCAATTTATAATCAGATGAATGACCAGAAAGATGCACTAGATCACAACAAATTAACTGAACAACATTCTAATCTAGTGAATCTTCGGCCTACTCAATCATGATAACATCCACATGATGAAAAGTCCAGAGTAAACATCAGGGTTCAAAATTCCACAATAGGGAGCGGAAAGTTCCAAGGACATTCTGTTTTCTCTACATTTCATTTCCATTAACTCATGCTTATGCATTGTCCAGAATTGGTGTATTACACATAGATATCCTGTTCAAGTTATATCTAAAAAAATAATATATATATTGTAGATGATATGAGATATTTGACTTACCCAAATACCCACAAAGAAACTGCAAGAACCATGGTACCAACCATGATCCATTCATTTCTTGTGACAGGACCCATAGTCTCCAGCTTCTTTGCAGCCACTGCTGGAGCATCTGGAGTGTCTTTCGTTTCAGGAGGATAAAGCTTATATAAGATAAGTGGAGTAGCTAGAATAGAAAACAATGCTGGCAAGCTAGCTGCCTTAAACCAAGAAACCCAAGGGCTTGAAATTATCACCCCAAGTTCCTCAGCTAATTTCAGACACAGCAAGTTTTGAGCCGCTGCTGTAAGAAAAAGAGCACTGGAGCTGCTAGAACACTGTAAGACATTGCAAAAGAATGATGCTTTAGGTAACCGACACTAGAAAATTAAAAGGAGCTAAAATTTGGGAACAAACTACTAGAAACCAGTAATGTTCCACATAAGAAAACAATATAAGAAATACAACAAAGAAACCCTGCTTATGGTTGATAACATGGTACAGAGATGGAAAGGTCTTGAAAATAACAATCCAATCAAAACCTCATGCAGGACCTCTCTGAACTTTCCAGATAGTAATAATGAGGAGACGTCAGAAATTCAACTAGTATGCATCTCCCTTCACAATTAATCCCGCAAATTCTTTACAAGATGCCACCAAGACAGGTGGTAAAGCCTCAACAGGGTGATGGCAAGAGTCAACCTGTCTTCAAGACATTTACATCAACCTAATTAATAATCCATCTCAGTTCAACCAAAAGAAGGCAGTTTCCCATGGAAAAACAATCCAACCACCCATATTTTTCGGATTCACTGATGAATCTTCTAAATTCGTAATAAAGAAAAGAGCTTGTCAACTAGCAAAATCCACAAATAAATTATCATTCTTTTAAGAAACAATATCCTCAACATTTATTCACTCCAATTGAAACAACCACTCACACACAGATAACATCACAGATTGAACATTCCATCCACTGACAGAAAAATTAACTGCACCTACACATCCACACAAATAGCAAAACCAACATGATATAAAAAGAAAACAAGATGCACCATGTAAACAGGAGATAACCTGAAATTGTGACTGAACTAAATAAGAACCGAGCTTTTTCGAAGAGGTATCACCAGGCTTACTCCCAGCTGACAATGACAATGACTTGATAATAGGCAAAAAAATACCACCGGCCCTAGCAGTAGTACTAGGCATTGCAGGCGCGATAAGCGCCTCACTAAGAGTCAATCCGTAAGACAATCCTAAAGTACTCTTCCCTAACCACTTAACAAAATAGGTAGCAATCCTATCACCTAATCCAGTCTTAACAAAACCACGAGCGAAAAAGAAAGAAATAACAATCAACCAAATAACTTCACTAGTAAAAGCACTAAAAGCCGTCGAAAAAGTTAAAGTTCTAGTAACAACCGAAGTAGTTAAACCCAAAAAAGCCCATGCCCCAACTGGCAAAGGACTTAAAACAAGACCAGCGATAGTAGAAAGGAAAATAGACAACAATTGCCAGGCTTGAGGGGTAACTTCTATTGGTTTAGGCACAGCAAACCTCACAATTAAGCCTATAGAGACAGATATTAAAAGGGGTATCAATTTTGCTCCTTTTAGAGATGGGGTTGGTTTTTCTGGCGACTTTGATAACGGGCTGTCCTTGGATTCTTGATCCAATGCGAGAATTCTGGATTTGGACGTGAAGATTTTGTTTTTGTTGTGGAATGGAGAGAAAAGGAGAGGTTTTTGAGTGGATGATCTGATGGTAGAGAGTGAGTGAGCGGTTGATGAGGATTTGGTGATGGAGATAGGTCCCGGTGATCTGTGGAGTAGAGAATTGCGGGTGTAAAGAGAGGTGGAGAAGGTGGTGGTAGCGGAGAGAGAGTGGAGGGCAAAGCTCTCCATCTTTTCACTCTGTTTTCTTGTGTGTTTTCTGTGTAAGAGAG
Source organism: Populus x sibirica (assembly GCA_019202695.1). NCBI lineage: Eukaryota > Viridiplantae > Streptophyta > Magnoliopsida > Malpighiales > Salicaceae > Populus > Populus x sibirica. Next base: position 1,018,776 of record JAGMVL010000353.1, on the reverse strand, counting down.
ATGATGAGAACGAGAGAATTAGTCGACAGGGAGAGAGCGGACATAACAAGGAGTTTCGTGAGGTGTTTTGTGATTATGGTAGTTTAAAATATTTTTTATTTAAAAATATATTAAAATATTATTTTTTATTTTTAAAATATTATTTTTAATATAATATACCAAAATAATAAAAAAAATATTATTTTAATAATTTTTAAATATTATTTTAGTGTGTTTGGGATGTGAGGATGGAAATTACAGGAAGCAACAATGGCCACTAGATATTATTTTAGGATCTTTTCTTGAAAGTTAAAAGCCAATGGCGTTTCAAAAATCAAATGGACATGAAAATATTTGCCAAAGGGTTTCAAGTTTGTTATTTGTTTTATTTTTTTTTATAGCTAATCCATAGGCACATAACATCAATGATATTGACACCACTTCAATTATATTCCATCCACTTTTTTATTATTTTTGGTGGTATTTTAGGATGACATTGACATGTGAAACTAAAGGACTAAATTGAATTGAAGTTGATATAGGTAGGGGTGATTATTTTTGGTTTAGTTTGATTTTTATTAAAAAAATTAATCAAACTGAAATTTCAAAAAAAAACTGAAACGGAACCGAAACTGGTTCAAACCGACCGGTTTCGGTTCGGTTCAGTTTTTTTGGACAAAAATCAGTTCAAACAGGTTTGGCTTGGTTTTTTCGGTTTGGCTCAATTTTTTCTGGTTTTTTTTGTTTGGGTTCGATTCGGTTTTTTCAGTTTCAGACTTATAAAACCAAAAACGAACCGGTCGGTTTTTTCAAAATTTTAATCGGTTTAATCAGTTTTTTTCACAGTTCGATTTTTCGGTTATTTTTTTTTCTAGTTTTCTCGGTTTAATCAGTTTTTTGGTTTTTTTCTCACCCCTAGATACAAGGGCTCAATGAAAATACTCAATAGTTTAGGGTTGAAATCAAAAAAACAAAAAAAAAAAAGAAAAAAGAAAAAAGAAAATCAAGGGGTGTTGATCAAGATCTCTCTCATTCAAGGGGGGATATCTTGCCATTCCTATTAAAAAGGAAACTTTTTTGATAAAATTAAAAATTGCCAACTTTTGAATTTCTTTCTATTTTCTTATATATATTTCCTTTTTTTTAATTTCAGTTAGATATCCCTAGTCCTATAACTTGTGCTAAGTTACGGGTATGATTTCAAGTTAATTTTCAACATAAGAGAAGAAGACGCCGTCATTAAAATGTATTTTTGAGTATCCTGATTTCTTTTAATTGAGAAACAAAACGTTGTTGTTTACATTTAATAAAATAAATTAATTAATTAATTAATTAAAAATATATGTTTCAACACAAGAGAAGAAGACACCGACATTAAAATGTATTTTTGAGTATCCTGATTTCTTTTAATTGAGAAACAAAACGTTGTTGTTTACGCTTAATAAAATTAATTAATTAAAAATATATAAACTGATATATCAAAAAGAAGTTATTAACATTAATTAAATACTAAAAAAAAAAAGGGGGATATTAATTAAAATTAAAAAAAAATCAAGAATAAAAACAAAATTCAAGCCCGTGCACCTGGTTAGGCATGAAAAAGCCTAAGCACGCTTGGGTCTAGAAGGTCAAGCCCACTCACATGACTAATTTTTTTAATAAATAGGCTACACATTATTCACTTTGCTTTTTCTTTAACGGATAACATGTCATTTACTATTACATATTAACATCTACTAGATAATTTTTTTATCTTCTCTGGTGATCTAAAAACAATGTCTGAGTTTTTTATTTTAAAAAGTTAATTTTTAATTTATTCTCACCTGAAAATAACTTGAAAATAACTTAGAAACACCCTAAGAACCCTCAATAAACCTATTTTCAAACCAAAATGCCCTCTAATCACTCTAAAAAAAATAAAAAAAATTATGGACTCAAATGTACTTTTTCCAACATGGCTGAAGGCAATACCATCTTCATTGAAATTCACTCGATAAGATGAAACCATGACATCAAGATCAACTTTTTTAATGGCTAAAATATAAGCATCCAAACATTTTTCTTTTTTCTCAACATATAAAAACTAAAACGTAAAATAAATAAAGTCGAAGATCAAATTATAATTTCTAATTAATAGAGATTAAATAATACATAACCTGAAAGTTCAACCAACCAAGTGAAGTTTTCTATGGAAAAATCTATATGGGGTCTATTTTTTCTAATAACCTTGGTCCCTCTTCTTTTAATATATATTTTTTTAACTATAATCTAAAGTTTTATTTTGCAAAATCAATTTTTAATATTTGTTCGATTATCTCTCTACACTTCATATACAAAAAAGCATGCAAATTAAAAAAAAAATCTAAACACATAAACCATACTAATGTAATTTAAAATGATGAAATTAAAAAAAAATCAATGATAAAAAAAGTAAGAGGACCGAAATGAAAACAATAAAGAATTACATTGTTCACTTAAAATTGTACAATGAACAGTAAATCCACCCAAACGTTTTTAATTTTGTTAGTAATTCAAATTTGTTGATGAATGATTAAAAATAAAGTTATTACAAATGACTCCACTAAGAATTTGAATAAAAAAAGCCATCATGGATTTTACATTCATCTAAATAAAAGAATAAAGAATGCATAATATTTTCCATTTTAGGCAAGTGTTAGTTTTATTAAAAAGCCATCATGGATTTTACATTTATCTAAATAAAAGAATAAAGAATACATAATATTTTTGATTTTAGGTAAGTATCTGTTTGGTATTATGGTAACAATTCTTTTTTAAATTATTTACATTTAAAAATATATTAAGATAATTTTTTTTATTATAAAAATTTATTTTTGATATTAATATATTAAAAAAATAATAATTTTAAAAACAATGTTTATGTCAAAAACAAACAAATATGCACTACCTATAAAAGGCAAAATAACCATGAGACATGGTTTTCAGTGAAACTAGAAATTCCATAATCATAAAATCTCAAGTTCAATATTTCTAAACTCTTTTCATGAGCACCCAAATGCCTTCTTTTTTCCGAGGCCTGGAGTGCAAGAGTCATCCACCTGTAGATAGGGATGGCAAAATACAATGCATCGATCAAATAGTTTTGTGCCTCATCTTGTAGCTTTAAAAGTAAAAAATTAAGCGGTATGTTTTCCTTGTGATTTTCAGTTTGAACATGTGGTTGCTAATATAATAGTTATTAAAAGTTTATATAGTTAATAATTTCAGGATTTTTAAAATTAGTCGAGATGCATGTAAGATGACCCGAACACCCATGTTAATAAAAAAAAATCAAAGATTAAGTAAGCTTTGCTTGATTTAAATCTAGAATTAGATTTTAATTTTAACTTCTTGGACTGTATTTAATAATAATTTTAAAAATAAAATCCTTGTGGGCTAGAATTTTTTTATATTAAAAAATATTAATCATAGCAAAAGAAATAATCCAATTCTAACCAAATCAAATTAATGCCCTTTCAAGAGTTGGAGTTTAGACCAATTTCAATGAAAGGCATTGGATCATAAATAAGTTAGATTTCATAAAACCAAACAAAAAATTAAACACGCTATAATCTTGTGGGTTAACTTGGTGATTCCATTAACTCATTCTTTGATTCGAGTTGAGTTTTTTTAAAAATTCAAATCATAATTCATCGTATTTTATATTTGATTTAATCAACCCGATCCAAGGAATAGAAGGACTATAGTATAATATAAATTATAATCAAATCATGAATTATAATTTTTCTTTATAATTAGGTCCTCTAATATAATATAAATTTATAATGATTTTAGATAGAAGGACTCGATTAAGGAATTTTAATAAGATGGAGACATAATTGAAAAAAAAAGGGGGAAATAGGTGACAACTTCAAAGTTTATGTAGAAATTTTAGTTTGGTCCTTATACTTTCTTTTTTTCTTTCTTTTTGATCTATTTGATTTTTAAAATTTCAATTTTGATCTTGAATATTATTTTTTTTTATTTTTCAGTTCTTAATTTAAGAGAGGAGAGAGAGAGTCGTTGAATTTTGATAGTAAAGAAAATCTCGATTGATATTGATTTAGGCCATGAAAAAATATCAATCTTAATGTCAATAAATTTCTTTTGATAAAGAAAGTCTTATCTAAGTGTTTTTTGTCATTTCCATCCTCTAAAAAATGATCAAACAACTTAGCCGAATAAAGCATCCAGATCTAGATATGTATAAATGCATAAAATACTTTTAATCCAACATGCTCTTTTTTTTTTTTTTCTTGTATTTTGGGTTTGCTATCAAGTTTAGCATTACTCTGTTTGCACTACATAGATGGCTTGCACTATGCCACAAGTTGTTTGATTAATTTGATAACGAAACAAAAATCAAATGAGAATGTGATAACTCATACAAAATAAAATGAAAAAAATTCAAAGCTTATTACCAAAATAATATATTCAAAGCTCAATTTTCAACAATCAACTGTGAAAAAATAAAACTGAAGGAAAAATCAAATTAAAAAAAAAATAACTTGAGTCAGCCAACCAAATACGTGCGTATGAAAATTGAATAAAACAATGAAGCTCAAATATATATATAAAAAAAAAACACAATGTTGAAGGGCAAAACTGAAAAAAAAATCTCATCTAAAAAAACAACAAAAATAAAGACATGAGTCAACTTTAAGTTAATTTATTAAACTCATGACCCAAGACATAAGATCAGGATAATTCCATAGAAAGGAAGTGAAAAAATTCATGAAGCTTAATTCCAAACTAGCTCAATGTTGAAGGATGAAATTAAAAAAAATAAATTTTAAAAAAGAACCTAAAAAAGATTGAAGTCAACCCGGGCTAATCTTCGAAACCCGTGACTCATGTCATAAAGCCGGGACCAACCCTATATAAAGCAAGCCTGAAAAAGCATGAAGCCAAATCCTCCATCAACAAATTATCGAGGGATAAAATTAAAAAAGAAATTCAATTAAGAAAGGAATAGAAAACAAACAATAATCAAAATAATAAGAACTAAATTTAATATAAAAATTAAATAAATCTAAATACTAAGGGATAAAATTAAATAAATCAATCAATAAATAAAAATTCAAAATAAATACATAACAATAAAAAAAATAGACCAAATTTAATACAGAAAATAAATGATAGGACTATTCTCAATTTTAACAGGCTAGCAAGAAGAGAGAAAAAAATGAGGAAGAGAAGGTAAAAAGTTTGCGGGGGCTCAACTGCTATGCCGTCATCAACACACACTACACCATCAAAAAAGTGCGACACGAGGATTTGAACGCCGTCGTTGAAGTCACCATTTGTCCGACAAGAGATGCTGCAAGAATCGCCTGAGCATCGTCAACGCAATTTTTCTATTGAAACCCACAAATTGCATTAAAGTATAAACCCGCAACTTTTCAATGATTTCCAGTTGCATACTGCAATGCAAATCTAAATTCTAAACCCACAGATTTCCCTGTCATAGTGTTAGATTTTCCTATTGAAACCTTCAAAACAAAACCTGACAAAATATAGCGATAACGACAAAGAAAAAACCATACAATAACATAGTAATCCATGGCAAAAAGTCCACCAATTCACCAGTCCTCCTGATCTCAAACCAACAAGTAAGACTTTTCACAGTCAATCTGGAACTCGATTTGAATAAGAGAAGAGTTCCAAATCAATGAACAGAAGGCACTTGCCTACGTTATATATACATGAATACGAACAAATTTATCGTCCAAACCAAGCCTCGATGCATACAGATCATACGTTATGGCCAATATGAAAACACTTCATGTAATGGAACGAACATCGCACAATGGAATCAACATTTTGTTCCTTGAACATGGTTTTGTGCATCCATTGATCATAAATTACAATATTTAAATAACTCGACATCAGCATGGAACAAAGAAGAGTTGTCAAAGATCCTATGCATCCAAAACAAAAAAATTACAATGTTTTTTTGTATAAAAAATTATCAGATTGTTGTTTTTGAATAATTTTAAGGTGCTGGTATTAAAAATTAAAAAAAAATCTAATATATTTTTGATTAAAAAATACCTCGTACCTTGCATTAAAATACCATCGAACACTAATAGACTATAAAAATATTACAGTAACTCACAGCTCGATCCCTTGAAGAGGTATGGCATAGCCAATGACCATCTTTCTGTAGTCTTATTTTTAATGGCGACATTTCATTCAACGAATAGAGACACAGATCAGAATCAAAAGTCCAGTCCAAGTTTCAATCTTCATGCCCTTTCGTGGCTCTTTTGGCTTGTGCAAGACCACCACGTTCTTGCTGTCATCTGGTTATTGGATCACCTACTGAGGACATTGCTAGGTCACAGCTGCTAGCTGTGGTTGGGCAAAATTAGCTGGCACTACTTGCATTTCTTAGAACTCCAACCTCAAAGTTTATCCAATTATGAAAAAGACGGGCGCCGCGCCGCCCTTTTTTATCCTCTATAAAACAATGGCATGGCTAGCTGTGGTGACCCTCCCTTGAGTGACACCATTGCTTGCGGTGACCATTTTATCGCATTGCATGGCCACATTTTCATGTCTTGTTCTTGCTAATACCAGAAGGAGCTTGCCAGTTGTGACTGACTCCTCAACCCAGGCCGAGACGCTTTGTATACAACCGTTCTACTATCTGCCTAGCCACCACCACATTGCATGCACATTAGTGCTGCCGTGATCCTTCCTCTTCCCTCCATCTAAACATGGAAAAGAGAGGAGAGAACCGTTCTACCACCACCACATGGCATGGACATGGTTCTACAATGGTGCTATGCTTCCTTTTCCCTCCATGTAAATAAGAAAAAGAAAAGAGAGAAAATGGTTGCGTTTGTGGGATTTTTCAAAGTGGAAAATTCTTTATTCGTGTATCAACGTAGAAGTTCTAATTGGATTTCTTTTCCAATTAGAATTCAATTATTTATTATTTAGATTCATGCACAAAGTTCATAATGAAAAAAAAAATATTTTGGGAGCTTTGACATATCTTAGTCAATAATTTGAAGATCTTGCTCTTATCTGTAAAGCCCTTAATTATTTGACTAATGTCTTGTTGGCAGAACAAAATTATTATTTATCGTAAGAAACATTTTTATATTCCAGTGAGACTATTTTCAAATGTTTTTTTATTCTTCAGTTTTTCTATTTTTCAATCTTCTTCTCTTCTTTTTTCAGTTCTTTTAAACTAGCTCTTTGATCTATGACTATAATAGTTGTAATGGTGGCTAGAAAATAAATCTTTGATTCAAAAAAATATATTAAAATAACTGTTACAAATATTATAAATTTTTGACAGAACACAACACCATTGGTTGGGGACATGTCAAACTACGTCACCTGCGGGTAACAACCTTATTCGCCGTTGCTTCCTTCTTGAAGACCTTCTCTTCATTCTTCAATTTTGCCGCTTCCTTGATCCTCTCTTCATTATAAATACAAGGAAAAGAGAGAAATGGCTTCATGAGTATAAAATCTTAAGTTTTTCTTCTTTCTAGAAATGGCTTCTTTCAATGTTTCTTCTTGCCCTTCAACAACCACAAGAGCAGCTCGCTCTAGTTCCCAGTAAGTTTTTTTATTATTTTTTTATGCTTATTTTCGTGTTTTGACGGCTCTCTTAATGGCTTAACGTGTTAAAGTTTTCTACTTTTGGTTTTGTCTGCTCTTTTTTTATTTACATTTGTTTTGAAGGGTGAATGGTTTTCCATTTTGGTTGTGCAATCTAGAGTACCGGTGTTTGGATCAATTGAACCTTGTGTTTGATTTTATATTTTTGTTTAAGAACTTGGTTTTTTCTGTTTTTCTTTATGGTGTGATTAGATCAAGAGTTTTTCGTCGTGTTTGATTTTAGAAGAGGAGCTAAAGAAAGGATAGGAATGATTGTTTGACTGCTAATGTCTGAGATTACTTGAAAAGAATCGAAATTCTTTATTGGTCATTCCGGTGACTGCATAGGATAGTTGACATGAATAATACTTTATCATGATTCAAAGTTCTGATTTTTTTGTTGCACTTCTTAGCAATCCAGTGTAGTATATGTATGTTGCAGCTTGATTAGTTTATTGTTTTGGGTTGTGAAATTTGTGATTATATGAAATTATCAGCATAATGGCCATGCTCTGTCTATTGTTTCTTGGTATTTAAAGTAGTTATTGAGCGATATTTATGTGTAGGGCATGCAGGAACTTCAGATTGTTCAATGGATTACATTGTGTGAATTCATTTTCTGCAAATGGGAATGCATTGAATTTGGCATTGATCCGGCTGGATGGTAGTAAATCATCTTTTGGTATTAAGGGTGCTAGCAAAACTCGAGCCACGCTGATATCTGGTGATGAGCTACTGTCCTATTCCAATGACAACGGTGTTGTTGCAAAGAGTGCTCTTCTAGATAATGGTTCTGTTGGGGTTGACTTACAGCCTGAGGCAGTAGCATTTGGAGCCCTATCAGCGGATAATGCTTTCATCACTAATGATTTTGCCAATGGTAATGATGACCGTCAGTTGGATCGCCCCTCAGAAGGGTTTTCTTCCATCCCTGACGCCATTGAAGATATTCGCCGAGGAAAGGTAGTTTTTTCCTGGATTTTGTTGGTAGTTTATAGTAGCATTTTCATGCCTTGTTGCTTCATAAAGATTTTTCATTACCGGTTTTCATTGCAGATTGTAGTGGTTGTAGATGATGAAGACAGAGAAAATGAAGGGGATCTCATTATGGCAGCAGAGTTGGCAACACCTGAAGCTATGGCGTTTATTGTAAAGCATGGCACTGGAATAGTTTGTGTGAGCATGAAAGGTGAAGATCTGGACAGGTTACAGCTTCCTTTGATGGTCAGGCAAAATGAAAATGATGAAAAACTTCGTACAGCTTTCACTGTGACTGTGGTATGTACTTTTCTGGCTTTGAGATTTCATATCTAGAATATTCAGTCTCTCTTGTCAACATCGTTTGTCAGGATTGCAGTTCACCAGAAATATAATAATTTTTTTCATTTCACTAGAAGTATATAAACGCCCTGTATTTAATCGTTTTAGCCTTGGAAAACACTTTCTTTGTAGAATGATACATTTGAAAAGTATATAAAATGATTATATGCAAAAGAATGTTTGAATTTTTCTATTTTTATCCGTGATGATTCTGTTTCGAAGAAACAGAAATACCACACTAATAAAATAGTTCATTGCTCTACTTTCTGCAAAGCTTCACATTCAATGGTTTCTTCTCTGTCATGACAGAGATTCTTAAAGTCATTCGCAGTCATTTCCAGACATGTGTAGCTACACAAAGATATTATTACTAATTGATCTTCTTATACACTACACCGTCATAGTTCTCAATTTTTCTTTTGCCTGTAAATGACGTTTTATTAGGATGCTAAACATGGTACAACAACTGGGGTTTCGGCTAATGATAGGGCAACAACAGTGTTAGCTCTTGCATCCAAAGATTCAAAACCTGACGATTTCAACCGCCCAGGCCACATTTTTCCATTGAGGTATAGGGAGGGTGGTGTTCTGAAAAGAGCTGGACACACAGAAGCTTCTGTTGATCTTGCTGTTCTAGCTGGATTGGATCCTGTTGCAGTTCTGTGTGAGGTTGTAGACGATGATGGCTCCATGGCTAGATTACCGAAGCTTCTTCAATTTGCAGAGAGGGAGAACTTGAAAATTATATCTATAGCTGATTTAATCAGGTAAAGTGTTTCCATCTTCCTTCTTCTGTAGCAGCTTTATGTTATCATCATCACACAAGAGATTATGGTTGAGTAACTTCATCGGTGTCAGGGGTTGATCTGGTTACTTATGTAATAAAGGAATTATTTGCCATTCTGGGGTGTCTTAATGTGATTCTGTGGTAATATCAGTTAACTGAAATACTATAATTGACAGGTATAGAAGGAAGACAGATAAGTTGGTAGAATATGCTTCTGCTGCTCGGATACCTACAATGTGGGGACCGTTCACAGCTCATTGTTACAAGTCAGTCTTGGATGGCATTGAGCATGTTGCAATGGTTAAGGTGAGCAATTATCATAATTTAGAGATCCAAAGTCACAAATGTTACCCGAGTTGGGAAAATAATTGTGGTCATTTTCTCACAGCAGAAGACTAACTGCTTGCAAGGTTTTTGTGCTGTCGTTGCTACATTTCCCTTCAAACTTATAAATGGCTTATAGAAATAGGATCGGGGAAAGGTATCTGAACCCCATGATATCCAATTGTTAGAATTATTATGATGTAGAATAGATTCTCTGGAAAGAACCTTTTCTAAACCAGGTTTGAGACCACATCTTGAAAGAAATGGAAATGAAAGAATGAACTTTAAACCATGGAGGAGGTCTCCATGCTAAGCCGGTTTCACTGGAAGCTAGCTAATCCATAGCTTAATGTAGTTCGGTTGTTAGAACAGGAATACCTACACACACACTCTCATGCAATCCTTCAAACAACATATGATTTCGCTTCTAGTCAATAATGCAGAGAATGGGGAGTCGAATGTTTTCAATTTTCTGGTTTTTGAAACGCGAGAAGTCAGATATTTGGCCGTGCAGAGGCAAAAATGAAAGCAATTGTCATTTTACTTTTCCAGCTAGATAGAGTTTCTAAGGTCAAACACCCATTTTCAAACCTCTCACAAAAAAGAACTCTTCAAGTATTCCATACTTTCAAATTATTTTTCTGGTTTATACAGGGTGACATTGGAGATGGGGAGGATATTCTTGTGAGGGTACATTCAGAATGCCTCACAGGAGATATATTTGGATCTGCTAGATGTGAATGTGGGAATCAGCTGGCACTTGCAATGCAGCAGATTGAAGCTGCTGGCAGAGGTGTTTTGGTCTATCTCCGCGGGCATGAAGGGCGTGGCATTGGTTTGGGTCATAAACTCCGTGCATACAACCTACAAGATGATGGACGTGATACCGTGGAGGCAAATGAGGAGTTGGGGCTGCCTGTTGATTCACGAGAATATGGCATTGGCGCCCAGGTATACCCTAAACCACACAAAATGAAAGCATTCCATTTGTAACTCTAGGCTTCCAGGAACCGTATCCCATGATCAAACTGAGGTGATAAAGGCAGCTGTGTTTTCTCCTAATCTTACAAGGATATGCTCTGCATCCAGAGGTTTCAATCCTAGTTTCATCATGTAAATATGAACCACTTGGTTCAACCCATTGGCCCATACCCTTTAACCATCTCAAGACATACTATCTCCACATTGATGGAAATGAGTGTGGATCAACAAAAATGCAGGGGATCTGGCAAACCACCTCCATACCATCTAGTGTTGCTGTTTTCCTCTTTTGTTTTTCTTAAGGTCAGAACAGCATGACATCAATGGAATTTCTTTGCAGATGTTACGAGATCTGGGTGTCCGAACAATGAAGTTGATGACAAACAACCCTGCAAAGTACATCGGGCTCAAGGGTTATGGATTGGCAGTTGCAGGAAGAGTTCCGCTATTAACTCCCATCACAAAGGATAGCAAGAGACAGCAATGGTAGTGATAATGGCAATGGTAATGGTAAATCCAGTGTCGACATTCCACCTGGTGTTGCTTCTGACTGGTAGACCAGTTGCATCCTCGCTTCAGACAGCCAGGAGTCAATTATGAGGTTCCAGTTGGGTTCTTTAACATGACAGAACGGCAAAATCATGAATTGGATTATGAAAAGAGCATAGATTCTTTCAGTGTACTCAACTCAAAATCAAAAACTATGATTACATTGCTTTGCGAGAGAAAAAATCAATGTCTCAGCGAGTGTATTGAACAGCCATTCATTCTTTGTTTAATGTGTAAAGTAGACAGAACAAAATAAATCTCATTTAATGCATTTCTAACTTGATCATTGTAAGGAAGTTGAAGCGATCCTCTCTTGTTCACCCCATCAATTTAACTAGTTTAAACATGAAAACATGCGAGGCAGAACTTGATTACTGTATCAAGATAAATTAAGTTTTTTTTTTTTTGGTTTTTTGCTTATTAAACCAAAACCGAACCGGCCGGTTTTTTCAAAATTTTAATCGGTTTTTTTTTCGTTTTGGTTTTTTCGGTTATTTTTTTCCGGTTTTCTCGGTTTAATCGGTTTTTTGGTTTTTTTCTCACCCCTATTCGGGGTTCGTGGCTGCCCCTCCCAATAAGTGCGCTTCCCGGATTCCCGGATAAATTTAGTATGGATAAATAAAACATGTTTTTGTGTATTTTTTGTTTTAAAAATATAAAAATTAACTCTAAAATTGTTTTGGAAATAGGTTTATTTTATATCTTTTTTCTTTAATGAATCACGTTTTTATCTCATTGTATTAATTTATTTTTTCAGTTTTGAAAAATTAACCAAACACATCTCAAAAGTTTAGTTTGATCTTGTTTTGGTATAAAAGTTTTGAATAATAGAGGAAAGTGGGTAGCACAACAATTATGAGCTGGAGTGAGCTTCCAAGCAGGTACAAAATTGTGATTGTACAGATGTGTTTTTAAAATATTTAAAAATATTTTTTAATTTTAAATTAATTTTATTTTTATTTTAATATTCTAATATTAAAAATATTTTTTTAATAAAAAAACTATTATTTCATTATATTTTTTAATAAAAAATATTTTAAAAAAACAAACTCTACCCTACCCATAAGAGTTAAGATCACCAAACTCATCTAATTCCTACAAAACAATCGTTCATGCAACTCAGTTTAAACCTAAAGAAATATTACCCAAAACAGCAATTCTCCCATGAAAAAGTTTTTTGGTTGACTGTCTCTATACTGTTAAACAGAGTTATTCACGAACCAGACCCAAGAAAATAAAAATAGAACTCATAGCAACGTGCAGCGTTTTCTTGATTATGGTTAGGGTTGGTCATGATCTGATTTGATTGGGCTTGAAAAAACTAACCAAATCAAGTTGTATTAATTTTAAAAAATATAAACCAAATCAAACTGAAAATCAAATCAAACCGAATTGATTCGTTTCAATCAAAGTTGGGTTTTTTATATAAAACCAGAAAATCTAATCCTCAACTTAAAGGATTTGACTCACCAAACTGAAAGGGAAAAATACATAATAAAAAGTATAAAGAACAAGTGAGTCATTAAATTATATTAATTTTTAAAAGCAAACCGAACTGAGTAGATTTTATAATTTTAAAAATCAATTTAATCGGTTTCTCTCTCAGTTTAATATTTTTAGTTAATTTTTATTTTATTTTCTCATTTTTCTGTTTTTTGAACACCCAAGGTAAATATTTCTTTAGCTAGGTTTATATTATTATACTACTTCTATTTTAAAAAAACTTGGGTATCATTGTAAAGGTAACCGATCATATAATCAATGAAACTCCTTTCTTTCTATTTTTTTCGATTCAACCTCTTATTTTTCTTTTTCCCTTCATTTTTTATTTTAATTTCATTGTTTTCTTTCAAATTTTTTTTTTAGATTTTTTTTAACAGTTGTTTGAGTTGTCTTTAGACCAACCAATTCTATAAAATTCCATTAAAACAACTCTTACATGACTTAATTTTAAACTCGGGTTAAGTAAGAAATTGAGTTGAGAGGTTTTTTATATTACTTTCATCATTATTTTTTAATTTCATCTTCAAACTTTTTTTACCAGTTAGTCAAAATATTTTTTTATTGATCAAGTTGATTGGATCAAGTTAGGATAATTTCCACGTTTAATTTTAAACATGGGTTAGGTAAATAGTTGAATTAGGAAATTTCAAGATTGATATCTTGGGTTAGCTTAATAAAAATACCGAATAATTCTCTATAATCTAAATATTTTTTGTTATATTAAAAATTAATATGACCTGCAAGGTATTCATGTAAACTAGAAATAAACTAAAAGATTGAGGTTTTCCTATCCATCAATTATAACCTCTTTCACATTACTGTTTATAGCCAAGTTTTTCCTTTCATAGTCCCTTAGTTTTTTACTATTTTATGATGCGGTCATTCCTTTAAAATTCTATTTTTCATGGTCTTGTAATTTAATATATATAAAAGAGATTGCTTTCTACTTTACTATAGTAGTAGATAATTGGTCTGCATTATATCATAGAAAAATTTTAAAAAAAAATTAATGTAAAAAAAAATATCTAGGTGTTGTCAATGTTTCTTAGTTAAAATAATTTAACTATATGAGAATTGATTTGATGTGACTCGATCATCTTGTCGAGTCAAAAAACAAACTAGATAACTGATAAAAATATAGTTTGAATTAAAATAACTATTTTAATATGAGATTTTTTTTATTAAACATTGAGACAACAACATATTGGATTGATTCAGATCAATCAAAGTTAACATGTTAATTTATATACTGAGTTATAAGATCATGATAACCTCAAAGAAAACAAATAAAAAAAATTATGAAACTCAATTTTCAATAAACTCAATGTTAAAAGATGAAACTGAAAAAATTAATTTAAAAAAGACCTAAAAAATAACTTGGATTAATCTGGATATGTCAAACTCGCAACTTGAATCATAAGGCCAGTATAACCTAATAGAAAGCAAAATAAAACAAATTATAAAACTCAATTCTCAATCAATCTAATTTTGAAGAAGTTTATAAACATTGATTAGAAAAAGGACATAAAAAACGACTTGAGTCAACCAAGGTTAACCCACCAAACCCATGACCCGAGTTATGAGATGGGGATAACCATATAGAAAGTATACCGAAACAAATCACGAAACCTAATTTTCAATCAACCCAATATTAATAATAATATTAAGAAAAAATTAATTAGAAAAAGAGAAAAAAAAAACTTGAGTCAACGTAGTTAACTTGTTAAATTCGTAGGTCCTGATTATGAGTTTGGGATCAACTCATAAAAAGTAAATTGAAAAAGTTAAGAAATTCAATCTTTAATAAATATAAAGTTGAAAGATGAAATTGAGATTTAGATTGAAAGAAAAAACATTGAAAAAAAACCAAAAAAAAAAATATTATTCCAATAAATAGTATTATATAAAAAGAGATACAATAAAAACCATTTTCTTTTAGTTTTTTAAGTTAATGTTAATGTAATTTAGTTTGTTGTGAAGAAAAATAGTCATAGTGTATTTATATAAAAATTTTGTATGGTTTCTATACTTTTATTTCTACTCATAATGAACTGTAATTTAAATGGTATTATTTTCCACTATTTTCTTGAGAATCTTAAGTTCAAAGTCTATTTATAGCAAGTGAATTAGCCAAATCATTTGTACCCTAAAAAAAAATATTACTACGAGTATCTTATAATTTGATTTTTTATTTTTATTTAATAATTAAATTTTTAAATATTATTTTTTGTAATTTAAGCTTTGAAGGCGAGTAGCACTTTATATCCTCTTGAGTTAGCACCAGAAAAATCAAAAAAATATATATTTATTTATAAAGTTGTTATTATTATATTTGAAATAATTATTAAAGTGTCCCAAGGTCTAAAAAAAAATCTACCAAAAAAATAAAAAAAAAAAAGTGAAAGAGAGAAAGCAAGAGGAAACAAAGAAAAGAAAAAGAAAAAAAAAGGCAGTCCTTCTCTACTCCACCATTAATCACTCTACGAGGTTCTACAGCAGTCTTCCTCCCCACATTACCATATAATTTTGGGTCTTTGTGTCTTTTAATGGTGTCTTTAGAATGGTCCATCACAATTTATTAAAGGAAAAAACTTGTAATGAGAAAAAGCTTCATCGAGGTGGGGGTGATGCCACATGACATGGCCATACTTTAAAATTGCTTGGATTATAATGCTAAATATGTTATTTATTCTTTCACTAGCATTTATTTATTTAATTCATATATTTTTGGCATTTAAATGATTTAAAGCCAGGTATTAAGAAGGTGATTGACTTAGAGGTGTGGGTGGTTTTTTTTTTTTTATGGAATCCACATAAAAAATATATATTTTTTACTTTTATGAGATGTCGTTTGTACTTTAAAAAGATTGTACTTAAAAAAAATAACAAATCACACCTTCAAACTAAACACATATTAAATCCAGCTCGACCATAAACCCTTCTCCGAAGTTCTATAACACCCACCCCCAAAATCTCTCCCACTCCACCATACCTAAATCAATGGCAAGTGGAGCCTTTCTAAAAGATAAAAGATAAAATTAACCTTATTATTTTAATTAGGACCTTGCTTCTAGGCCAGAGAAAAGAAAATCTAGAATTTTTAGGTAATTTTTAATAAAATTTATAGTAAAAACTCGTTTTGAAAAACAACTATTGTAACAAGATGTGAGTTTAGAGAAAATTAGCATGAAAAAAAAGAATAAGTTGTGTGATAATAATTATTTTTAATATTTTAATATATATAATAATATTATTGTTATTTCGTTGATTTTTAAAATTTATTTTGATTTAAATTTTAAAATATAATATTCAAAAACTTGATTTTTAAATAAAAATAATAATCAAATTACGAGATACTTAGAGTAATTTAAAAAAAAAAAAAAAAAACTAACCAAGTAATAGATGCGCTGTCCTCTAATAAATCTTACTTAATAAATTTATTTCCGAATAATGACCACGCGGCACCCTACGCGAACACGCTTTCCTTTTTCCGACCGTTAGCACATGGCAAAAGTTCTCTAATTATCTTTACTGTCCAAATTTCTCCGACTTTGAAAACTCCTACGTACGTGTACGTTCCTGATTCATTTGACAGCTGTACTTAAAACCGTCTGATTGCTTGCTTGGCCACCAACCCAAAAGGACTTACAACCGTGTTTTTTCCTAATCTTCATGCTGACGCTAGATAATGTGAAAATACAGATTATTAACAATTTTATTTAATTCATAAATGATAAATATTAGGATATTATTTAAATTTACTTATTATATGCTTCTCTTCTTTTTTTTATAATAAGATTTCTTATATTACAGTTTACTAATGTTTGATAGATTTTTAGTAATTTTTATATTTTTAAATAGAAAATATCCAAAAACATGTTCGTTTTGTTTTTATTATTTAAATTTCTACGTATTCTAAAATAATAATCAAATATTATCTTAAAATATAGTTTATGGATTATGAATTTAATGATAATAATATTATATTAGAGTTTTAATAGTCATATTCAAAAAACAAATTCTGATTATAGCAATATAGCCTTCATTTATTTAGAAGACTATACACATGGTAAGACCTACATCATTTCTTTTTTTTTTAATTTTGAAAATGAAAATATTTCTACAATATTAAGGAATGTATCAAAAATTTTGGCATTGATTTACTTATGTTTTCTGTGGTTGCGGTTGCTTTTTAAAGTATTTTTCACTTAGAAATGTATCAAAATAATATTTTTTTTAAAAAAATTATTTTTAAAATTAGCACATGAAAATGATTTAAAAATATCAAAAATATTAATTTAAAGCAAAAATAAAAATAAAAAATTTTCAAGTTTTTTTAAATACATTTTTGAAACGCAAAAATAAACAGGAAGAGTCTATACACATGGTAAGACCTCCATCATTTCTCTTTTTTATTTTTTAAAATGAAAATATTTTTACAATATTGAGGAATTATTAGTACCCATAATAAAATTTTGATTTCAAAGCTGGATTTTTTATTGAAAAATAAAATAATTTGTATTGATATTAAATTAATACAAAACATATTACTATCATTACATCACTTAAATAAAAAAAAACCTTTAATAAACTCTTTAATGTTGGATATTTAATCCTAAAACAAGCTAACTCATAAAAAAATAAAAAAATAAATGATGTAGTGTAACATGTTTTTATCGTCATGCAAACTATAATTACAATTGTATTCATAATAATACATTCCAATTAAAAAAATAAATCATTACCGTTAATCGCCCTCGAAATTCGTGTAAAAAAATAAAGAAAAATCCTTGTAAAAAAAAAACAATAATCCAACCAACGGCTCTTAAATTAACCAGAAGTGCCACTCTCTCTCTCTCTCTCTCCAAGCCCCTATATATACCCTCTCCATCCTCTGTTTCTTCTCGCACTTCACCAATACAAGCAAATCTCTCTCTCTCTCTCGCTCTTTCTCTCTCTCAGCCTCAGCTTATCACAGCCATTATCTTCCTTAGTTCTCTCATAACTCTTCAAGAAATGGCTGGAAACAAGAGCATTGTTTTCTTGATGCTAATCACATTCCTAGTGAGCTCCACAATTGCACAATCTCCAGCATCCTCCCCTGCAACCTCACCCTCCAAATCACCACCAAAAGCCTCTTCCCCAGCACCAAGCACCGTGAAGCCACCGGCATCTGCGCCTTCTCCTTTGACAACTCCACCACCCAGTGCAGATGCACCATCCCCCGTCACCACCACCTCTCCTCCTTCTCCTCCTCCAGAGACCGCTCCTTCATCTTCCCCGTCTGGTGTCCCAACTTCTACCATCTCTGACACTCCAGCTGCAGCTCCCGGCCCCAACAGCGGTGCCGTTTTGAACAGATTTGCTTTCGGTGGATCTGTTGCTGTCGGTGTTTTCGCTGCCGTTTTGGTGCTTTAAAGTGGAGAGAATTTAGGCTTATATCTGCTCTATCAATTTTAATTTAATATATTTTATCCTGATTACATTGCTTTATTTATTTGTACTTATTATATTATTTATTCAATTAAAGAGATTTTTATCATCTTTGGTGTGGTTGCTAGTTTATTTATTTACCTTCAAGAGCCATTGTTTCTCCTGAAATTAACTAAGAAAAAGATCAATCATGAATATTCTCTAATGGAATTGAACGAGATGAGAAATAATTATGATACTTAAATGAAACTATTAATTAAATTCCATGACCCATTTCGCAATATTGCAATTTGATCCTTTATTTTTAGATATATTTTCAATTGGGACACGCCTGTGCACTTTTATTTTTGCTATTGATTTCTCGTTCTTCAAATTTGCAACTTCGATATAATGAGTTTTTGTGTATCAATGCCCTAAGATTCTAGAAGCAATGTGTTCAAATAACTCGTAGTGAGTGAACGGTGGAACATTCGGATTAACCCGCAGGTCAGTGAACCAACTCAGTATTTGTTGTTTTCTTTTTCTTTTTTGTTAAAACAACCGGTTTAAAATGAAACCTAATCCGAGCTAGAAAATTATTGGTTTATTCAATGAGAAAAGTTTCAATGAGATGTTTTTAGACATCTTTATTACCCAAGATGATAGATCTAAACTTAAGAAGTTTTTTAAATTCGGGTTGATTTCAAGTTTTTAGACCAATTATAATATTATTTAAAGTAAGTGTATCAAAATCTCTATAATTTTTAAAACAAGTTGTTTAAAATGAAGCCCGGTCCAAGTTAATAAATTATTTTTAGACCAAAAATAATGTGCACGGTTGATGGTCGTTAACTTTAACATATGTGGGATTAGTCGAAATACACGCAAATTGGTCTACACACTGACATTAAAAAAAAACAAAAAAGAAGAAGAAAGAAACACCATCAATCATGCACATTATTTTTGCCCCTTAAACAAGGTAACCCTTATCATGAATTCAGTCCACGAATTTTTACCAAATACAAACATTATGGTTTGTGGAGAGTGGGACACTAGGAAATATGAAAATAGGGAGAATACCCCTTCTTCTTTTGGGCTTGTACTTAATCTTGGCCTTGTTTATATTATCCACGAATATGTTTGCAATGCATTCCATGTCAAAATATCAGCAATTTACGTGAATGTGGTGGATGATATTGTATAAGTAATTTATATGATAATTGCAAGAAAATTATATAAATTTGTTATTTTTTAATATAATCTATTTATTTGCATAACCATCTTCTTTAATTACCAATAATGTTATGTTCAAAATATAAATATATAGAAAATGTTAATAAGAAAAAAAATCGTCTTCTTTTAAATAATTTTATAAATTTATATTGGGAAAGTTGTTAAAAATATTTTTTAATTCGAGCAAGCAAACACTCTATATATACCTTTTTAAAAATTATATTTTATATCCTCTCAATTAATGTTATCTTATAAAAAAAAATTAAAAATATAAAAATCTTCTTGTATATTAGGTAGTTGATTAACCCGGGTTAATCCAGACAGATCCAAAATGTCATTTTCTTAATATTTTAAAAAAAAAGTTAAAACAACATTGTTTTGAATTTTGTTAAGTCAAGTCAGGTTTTAATTGGGTTGAGTGGGTTGCATTTAGACCTACCATGTTGATCGAGTCACATCATATTTAACTTGAACCTGATTTAATTTAAAGCTCAGGCCATACAAGTGGTTGGGTTAGGGGTATTTAAGAAAAATTAAATTGCTCCTCGTGACATAAGATCACATCTCTTAGTTTATATTTATATTTTAGCTTCTTGACATAGTTTTTAGTTATTGTTAATAATTTATTTTTAACATTTATTAATGCATGTAATTATTAATTTATTTTATTAAACAAAATCATCATATTTTAAGTTTATAACTAAATTTTTATGTTAAGAAAACATGATTATACCTGTATATTTTTTATATTTAAAAATAATTTTTAATCCAACAAATAATATACCTGGTTAATTTGGCTAGTATAAAATAAATCTTGTTTAAGCGGGTCAAGTCTCAAAGCCGTAAACAATAATCAAGAAATAAATTATCTAGTAGGTAGCTCAGTGGTAAGAGTTTGGGATCAAGGGGTTTGCTTTCTTTGTGGTTTCAAGTTTGAGCCATGTGATTGTTAATATGATGGTTACTGGAAGCTTACATGGTTATTAACTTGAGAGTTTATAAAATTAGTTAAAATACACGCAAACTGATAATAATAAAAAAAACAATAATCTAGAAAAGAAGACACATATCACGCAATATTCAAGAACATAAAATCACTGCCACGGGAAAAAAGAAAAGGGGATGTGCGTACATTGGTGCTCTTTGATTTTGTTGACTTTTTACGAGAAAAGAAAAACGAAAAAGACAAAAGAGTCCTAAAACGTATCACTTAGGTTTCCAGCTAGTAACAGATTTCCACGTTCGTGGTCCCCACCAGTTGTCGTTTTCTATTTCTTTGCCGTTACAATATCGATTTGACTAAAATATTAGTATTGCAATGGACGGTTTACGATAATTTATCATCACCGTTCCATTGCACGTGTACGTTCGTGATCAATTCACATCTGTATCTTAGTGGCCGTCCACGAACCAGGTTGGATGCCTTCCCAAATTAACGCATGCCAAACCGTCCCTTACTAGTTGGCCACCCATTATGATGTAACATTACCTCCTTTATTCATTTAACTATATATTTTTTGTGCAAAAT
Organism: Populus x sibirica; assembly: GCA_019202695.1. NCBI lineage: Eukaryota > Viridiplantae > Streptophyta > Magnoliopsida > Malpighiales > Salicaceae > Populus > Populus x sibirica. The sequence continues at coordinate 997,522 of JAGMVL010000353.1, read as the reverse complement.
TAATGGTGGTATCCTCAAAAAAAAAAAAATTTCTTCTTATAATTTTTATCTTCTATTTTTATTTTTTTTTTCCTTTAAAATATATTCAGAGATAATAACCAATAAAATACTATTAGTTATTTTTAGAATACTATAAAACCTCTTCTTGTATCCTAAAAAAATTATATTTTTTTATTTTATATTTATAAAGTCTTAATATATATTTCATGAACTTTTAATTATAAATTATTTATTTGGGATAAAAACTCAAATATGCTGTAATAAAATAAATATTCTTATTATGGCTTCATATGAGGTTTGAGTTATAACTAGCTCTACGGTACTCTTGTTTTCAACCGATCTCCATATAATAAGATTAAAAGAGTTTTTATTATAATCTTGAAGAGTGCAGCTTAATTGATCATGTTATAAATTTATTCTTTAAAGGTTATTAGTTCAAGTTCTATAAATCTCAGGGCCACTGGAAACTTATATGGTTGTTAACTTTAGGACCCGTGAGAGTAGTCGAAATACACGCAAGCTGGCACGAACACCCACATTAATTAGAAAAATATAGTTTCTATTGTTACCCTTTTTAATTCGAAATGGACTATTTACAATTCAATTTAGGAGATATTTAGTCACAATATATGAAAATTAGTTTAAAAATAATTAATTTCACAGTATATATATATATATATATATATATATATATATATTCTGTCATTAAAATCACTGCTAATAAATAAGAAATAAAGAGAAACCTTCAACATTTGATTGGAGTCCAATTCAACGGTGCACTAACAAAGTCATCAAAGAGACGCCCACACACCGCACTATATATACCTCCGGTCACCCTCTCCTCCTTTCAAGCCACTCCTACACTTCTTTAGCTCTTTACTGTCTCTAAATTCTCTCAGAGACAACTCTTAGCTTTTCTCTTCAACAATGGCCAGCTCAAACGTTCTAGCCTTGGTGGTGCTAATGGTATTGTTCTTGACCTCCACCATGGCACAATCTCCAACCTCCTCTCCAACTTCTTCTCCCACAAAATCTCCAGTGCCACCAGCCAGCACCCCAACATCTGCACCACCACCTACTGCTACTTCTCCTCCTCCAACTTCCAGCCCTCCTGTCTCTCCACCTGCACCCAAGAAGAGCCCCACCACTCCTCCTGTGGCATCTCCACCATCTCCCACAACCGTCAGTTCTCCTCCTCCAGCATCCAGCATCCCTCCTTCCAGCATCTCCAACTCACCATCTGATGCTCCTGGTCCATCTGCTAACGATGCCGTTTTGAATAGAGTTACTGTTGGTGGGTCTTTGCTTGCTGGTCTCTTCGCTGCCGTTTTGGTGATTTAGAGTCGTTATTGAGAGTCGGTTGTCTTGTTTCGTGAAGAGTGGTGGCTTATTTTCAGTGTTTTTTTTTCTTTTTCTTTTAATTGGTTCCGTGATTGTAGTTAATGTAGTCATTTCATAATTGACTAATTGTTGGTGTTGTTCATGAGTAATTGCCTATTTTCTTTTTTATTTTCCTAATCTTAATTTTTAATATATTTTTAAATAAAAAATACCATAAAAAAAACAAGAGAGTTAATTTTCGTGAAAAAAGGGAACAGCCTGCTGAGAATTGGAACTCAGCGGACACGGATTCCCTTGGACCGGTCCCACTCTCTAAGTCTCCTTTTCTTGTCAGAATGGACCCACTTAAAACACACCTGGGCCTTTTCCTGGGCTTTAAAGTAATTTATGTTAGGATAATAAAATTACTCAATTGATTAAAAAACTTTAATGGTTTAATAAAAACTCATTTATGTTTAAGTAAATATTAAAAACTTCGATTTTTATTTAAAACATATATTTTTTAATTTTAAAATAATTCTTTTTAATGTTAATGATATTTTTGTTACCAATTATAATGTCTTCAGATTTCTAAGAATAAGTTTATGATATTATCAAAATGATTACTGTAATTTATCATTTATATTTTTATACGTGTCCATTTAAAGTCATTTCTATTGTATTTTAAGAAATTTATTTAAAAAATTAATAAATTTATTAAAATCTAGATAATAAGATGGGAAATAAATTAAATGGTCTCAAATTACTACCTGCAAAGTTATTTTATGTAATTATGGTTTATTTATTTATTTATTTTTTCCTTTAAAACTAATGTATATTTGTAGTTGGTTGTTAGTGATAGAAGGAAAAAAAATTCCAAAATTAATACCTACCATAATAAAAAGATAACACAATAAGAATAAAAATAAAATTTAATTTTGGCTGCCTTTTACATGTATTATAAACAATTTCAATTACTAATATTCACTAAAATATTAAATCCATAATTCTTAGATATCTACGAAGAGATCACAATTAAAAAAAAAAGCCCCATATATCACTAATTCGAGTGTTACAAACCTCAGAGTCACTAGAAACTTACCTGGTCGTTAACTTTAGGGTTTCGAGAGATTAGTCGAGGTGCATCTAAGTTGACCCGAACACCTACGATTACAAAAAAAAAAAAAGATCACAATTAAAAAGTTAGTGTACGGTGAGTTAATTGAGAGTGTTTGAGAATATGGTAGTGATTGCTTTTCAAAGTATTTTTTACTCGAAAATATATTATAATAATAATTTTTTTATTTTTAAAAAATTATTTTTGATATCAACACATCAAAACAATCTAAAAATATAAAAAAAAATTATATTTAAAAAAAAAAATCAAAATCAAACCCACCCATTCAGAAGACAATACCAAACAGGTGAAATAGCGATGGTGGACTGCCGTGGTGAAGAATCCCGGTCAAGATTGGGCGTTGGGTTTGCTTTCCCTTTTCGATTTTCCAAAGCTAAGCGAATGATTTTCCATGGCCCCATGTGCCTGTAAGCTGGAAACGATTCTAAAGAGGAAGAATAGTTGGGGACATGAGGTTGTCTTGTGCTTTGAATTCTAGACAAGTTGTAGCATGTTTAGGCTAATGTTCGCCCAAGAATCTCAAGTAAACTATTAAACCCTCCTTCATCTACAGTAATATTAGTTTACATGCCGCGCTACGCGCGCGTTGTTCAAATAAAAAAAATCAAACAAAAAATAAAAATTAAATCATGAAAAATTATCTGATGTTATTATTAAACTCGATATAATATGTTAACTTTGAAATTTTTTAACCAGTTTTTTGCCTAACCTGAATTTAAAATTAAATCGTGTAAAAGTTGTTCGTCGTGATCCAATTATTTTAAAGAATCCAAAGGCAACTTGAACGATTGGTAAAAGGCGTTGTTGCTTCTTTGTTTTTTTTTTAAATAATCAAGATGATTTTTTTTTAATATTGAGACGACGACATATTTAATAAATCTAGATTTCACGATTTAATTCATCAAATTCACATCTAGAAGATGGACTCCACTGGTTTAAGAACTTTATTTTCTTAAAAATACTATATATATATATATGTATTTATATAAATTCCTAAATAAAAAACAATATCTATATTAAGTTTAAGTTTGCATTAAGTATAAAATAAAAGATTATATATATTGGGATGTTTGTGTTGAATGAAAAAATCCCAAAAACTATATATATATATATATATATATATATATTCAATTCATGGATATTCGTTACCATCCTTAGCCCATATTGATAGCATTTTGAGAGCACACTATTCTACTGTAATTAATTTTTCTTTTTATTAAAGTTTAAGATATTTATATGTTATGTTTTGTCTATTAAAATTAAATCTATCTATTTGGTTCACAAAGGATAAGCTACCTTACCACTCTACAAAAAAGAGTGTAATTACTTTCTTTATTGTTCATATAGAATGTGAAGAGGTACCTTTTTTTTCTTTCTATTCTCTCTCTTTCTTAATTTTTTTTTGTTATTTTTTTATAATTTTATCCCTTAATATTTGCATCATTTTAAATTTATCTTCATAAATTATTTCAGTTTGTTTTTTATGAGGTTATCACAATCTCAAACAAATATTCTAATATTTGATTTGTGCTCGATTTTACGAGCATATATATTTTTTAATCATATAATTAAGTAAAAACTAGTTTTAATAATATAAAGTTTTTAAATCAAATGAAGTTTATCACCCGGATCGTAGACTAAATGGGTTAAGCCTCGAAACTTGGATCGGTTTAATATATTGTTGTCTCAATATTAAAAAAAATCATTTTTTTTTAAATCAAACAACATTTTTTACCGGTTATTCGGATTATTTTTAGATCCACCAAGTAAAATGAATCATGTTAATACAACTTTCACGTGTTTTAATTTTAAATTAAAGCTAAATAAAAAATTAAGTTAATAAATTTCAAGATTGACTCATTAAGGATTTAATAATAATACTAAATATCTTTATATAAACTAATTTTTTTATTAAAATTATTTTTTTATTTGAGCCTCAATGTAAATCACCTTTTAAATTTAAACTAGTTCATATGTCTATAGGAATATTAATTTCAAGACTCTAGATTAACCCTTGTTTCAATCAACAATTGACTTGACGTTATTTTACCATAATTTCCAGAGGGGGCTTTCTTGGAATCCTAGATTTTTCTTATCAAATTAAATATTAAAAAAAAACTTTAAATAGTTTTTTGAAATTGAAATTAAAATGTATCTGATACTACAGTTAAAACATTATTTATTAAAAAATTTAAATTATTTTTATTTAAATTTTATATTTTTAGTACTGTTATATTATTTTCATGTGTTGATGTTAAAAATAAATTTTAAAAAATAATTTTTTTTTAATATTTTTATAAATAAATTTTTTTTTTTGAAAAAAACAAAACAAAACATGCAATTATAATCCACATTAAGATCCAATCATAAAAAGGTCTCGTAAAAAAAATTCTTATGAATGCATTAATTACAAAAAAACCATTCTACTTAAAATCAATTGATGAAGCCTATTTTCAACCGGTGCATTCAGCACAAATTTCTTCACTTAAATTTTAATTCAAAATAATAATAATAATAATAATAACGTGAAGAACAAATCCATTTGTCATCGGAATCAAACCCGGGCAAGGCACGTGTATTCTTTAAGCCTTTTAACACGCTACCGGCCACGAGGCACGCACTCCACTCCCAGCAGAGACAGTAGTACTGTAGTAGTAATGCTAGTAGTCAAGTTCATGCAAGCGCCAGAGAATTCTAAAACCAAACAAATAGCGTTATGATCAATTCCCTAAAAAACGAACCAAAATCAAAGCATAATATCTTGATAACTTCGTATGCTCATAAAGCTTCACCATGATCAACAGCAATAACCACCACCCCTCCACACGCCACCACCACCACTCCCAACACCGTCAGTCGCAGCATTTCAACCGTCACCGGAACTTCCGAAACCACCAAAACCAAAGCCTTTTTGTAGTCAGGCTTTTGTGCAACCACCGTAATAATAACCGCACGCAATCCCCACTCGAAACCCTAATTTCCCAATGTAACCCTAAACCTGACAAATCCGATACAAACCCCACGTCCGCCGTCGCTGCTCGTTTGTTTTTCCACGATCAGAGCGATGCTATCGCCGCCGTCGTCTTCCTCTGGGAACGGAGGCTGGCTGGGGATCATGTGTATACTCCGGTGACGGATTTTGATGTAAATGAAGGGGACTTGAATGAGAGGATTAGAGGTTTGTTTAAATTGTATGCAGAGAAGGTGTTGGAAGGGGAGGTAGTGAAGAAATTGGAGAGAAAGATTGAAAATTTGGCCGTGGAAATTGGTAAATTTACGAGCTTTTTCAAGCGGCCGAAAGGGGTTAGGGTTTATAGTGAGAATAAGGTGAAGATGGAGGCGTTGAGGGTGGAAATGGAGGTGGTTGTGAAGAGGGTGGAGGAGTTTAGGAAGGGAATGAGGTGTTTGATGGATTGCATTGAAGGGAAGGAGATTGGTGATTTGGGGGTTTTGAGGGTTTATGATGAGGGTAATGGGAGAAAGATGGGAATTTTTTATTATTGGAGCAGGATTCATTTTCTGATATTGAGAGAGTGTAGAAGGGTAGAAAATGGGTTGCCTATTTATGGGTTTAGGAGTGAGTTTTTGAAGATGCTGCATTCACAGCAGGTATGATGATTAGTGTCTGAATATGTTAGCTTTTATTGTATTTAAAGGAATATGCGTTGATTGTTTCTGATGTGATTTTGTGCTTCAAGCTTAGTGTTATATGCTTCTTGTATTTAAAGGAGTATTATGATTTGAAATTCAACTTTAAGCTTAGTTTGTGTGCTTATGCATATTCTTGTATGATCTTTTATGAATGGTTGGTATGTAGTTTTAGGAGCCGTTTTATGCAGGTAATTTTGTTTGGTGATTGTGTCTTAGGGGGTGTTTGGCCTTTCGGTTAATCCGGAGTTTCCAAAAATTTTGAAATCTTTTTTTGCTTTAAAATAATTTTTTTGGGGTGTTTTTGGATTATTTTGATATGTTGATGTCAAAAATAATTTTTAAAAAAATAAAAAAAATTACTTTGATGTATTTTCAAGTGAAAATACACTTTAAAAAACAACCGTAACTACTGTTGCAAACAACCCCTTACAGTCACATATCGTTTTTTACCGAAATAAATAGTTGAAAGCGCAGTTCATCTTTAATACTTTTAGCGGGTCTTGGGTTGTAAAGCTTTGAATAATTAGAAGAAAGTATCTGGAGCTATGATGTTTTTATTATTCATTTAGAAGGTTATGTGAGGCTCAGTTGATTAGGAATGTGATAATTGATATGTCTATCCAGTTGAGATGCGGATTTAATTGATTCGGAATGTATTCACTGACATGCCAGACTGGTTAAAGATAATTATGACGATAATTTACATTATAATGTGAACGGGAATGGTGTAGTTTATATATTGTTATCTAATTTGCTCATCTGGACTGTTTATCTGGCTATTAGCTTTCCAACTCTAGAAAAAGAATCAAGTACGTAGAAACTTAAAATAACATTTGAATCTATACCTGCAAATAAAGACGCACCTTGACTGGCATGTCTGATGGAAACTAGAGCTGTTTTTTGTAGCTGCAGTTTTCTTGGTCTTGTTTCATGTCTTTGTTGGGATTTGGAATGATAATTGAATTAGTCAATGGTTTTTTCTTTTTCTTTTTTTTGCTGTCTGGCTTCAGAACTTAAATTTTGTTAAAAGTTGCATTAAAATAAGTTTATTAGTTTGTCTTTATAACTTTTTGGTGTTGATAGATGTTTTGTCTTTCTCTTTTGACTTCTCCCACAGGTGATGGTCTTGATTGGAGAGACAGGTTCAGGGAAGAGTACGCAGTTGGCACAATTTATTGCTGATTCAGGAGTTGCATCAAGTGGTTCAATTTTGTGCACTCAACCCCGCAAAATTGCTGCTATATCCCTGGGAAAAAGGGTCGGTGAAGAATGCAATGGATGTTATGAAGATAATTCAATTATCTGCTACCCATCTTATTCATCTTCCCAGCAGTTTGGTTCGAAGGTAATATATATGACTGATCACTGTCTACTGCAAAACCTCATGAAAGATAAAAATTTGTTTGGAGTTTCGTGCATTATTGTAGATGAGGCTCATGAAAGAAGCTTGAATACTGATCTTCTTTTGGGCTTGCTTAAAGAATTACTTCAGGAAAGGCCTGACTTACGGCTAATTATAATGTCTGCAACAGTTGATGCAAGCAAATTATCCAGTTATTTCTTTGGTTGTGGAACATTTCATGTGTTGGGGAGAAGCTTTCCTGTTGAAATCAAATATGCTCCTGCTGCATCTAGAGAGTCCCTTGACCCCTTGCCAAGCTCCAATAATGCAGCTCCATATGTTTGTGATGTTGTTAAGATGGCAACGGAAATTCATGCAGCAGAGGAGGATGGGGCAATACTTGCTTTTTTGACTTCACAGGCAGAAGTAGAATGGGCATGTGAAAAGTTTCAGTCTCCCTCTGCAATTGCGCTCCCATTACATGGGAAGCTTTTCCATGAAGAGCAATGTCGTGTTTTTCAGAATTACCCAGGAAAGAGAAAAGTTGTTTTTGCTACAAATTTAGCGGAAACATCCATAACAATTCCAGGGGTCAAGTACGTGGTTGATTCTGGTTTAGTTAAAGATAGCAGGTTTGAATCTTCATCTGGTATGAATGTGCTCAGAGTTTCCAAGATCAGCCAAAGTTCTGCAAATCAACGAGCTGGCCGTGCTGGTAGAACAGATCCTGGCAAGTGTTACCGGCTGTACTCGGTTTCTGATTATCAGTCAATGGATTTGCATCAGGAACCTGAAATTTGTAAAGTTCATCTTGGCATTGCAGTTTTGAGGATTCTTGCCTCTGGTATTAAGAATGTGCTAGAGTTTGATTTTATTGATGCTCCAAGTGTGGATGCAATCAACAAGGCAATCAGGAACCTTGTTCAGTTAGGTGCTGTTGCCTGCAAACATGATGCCTTTGAATTAACTGCTGATGGGCACTACTTAGTTAAATTGGGTATGGAGCCTCGACTTGGGAAAATTATTCTTGAAAGTCTCCATTATGGTTTGCTCAAGGAGGGAGTTGTCCTTGCTGCAGCTATGGCAAATGCCAGTAACATTTTTTGCAGAGTGGGTACTTATGATGAGAAACTGAAGTCTGATTGCCTTAAGGTCCGGTTCTGCCATCATGATGGAGATCTCTTCACTTTGCTCTCTGTCTACAGGGAATGGGAGAGCATGCGGCAAGAGAATAGAAATAAATGGTGTTGGGAAAATAGAATCAATGCAAAAACTATGCGAAGATGCAGAGATACAGTATTGGAGTTGGAAAACTGTTTGAAAAATGAACTCAATATCATTATTCCAACTTACTGGCTTTGGGATCCTCTTGTTGCCTCCGTGCATGATGAAAACATGAAGAAGATTATACTTTCTTCACTAGCAGATAATGTAGCTATGTATTCTGGATATGATCGCCTTGGTTATGAGGTTGTTTTAAGTGGTGAATACTTCCAACTTCACCCTTCATGTTCATTACAAGTGTATAACCAGAAGCCACATTGGGTTGTCTTTGCTGAACTCTTGTCCATATCAAGTCAATATTTGGTTTGTGTTACAGCAATTGACTTTGACAGTTTATCTACCTTCATACATCCTTTATTTGATGTCTCAAAGATGGAATCTAGAAAACTGCAGTTGAGGGTGATAAAAGGATTTGGAGGTGTTGCTCTGAAACGGTTTTGTGGAAAGTCAAATAGTAGCTTGATAGCACTTGTTTCTCGCATGCGTTCTATTTACATGGATGAACGCATTGGAATTGAAATCAATGTGGGTGACAATGAGATTCAATTGTTTGCATCGTCCAAAGATATTGAAAAGATTTATGAATATGTCAATAATGCCTTAAGATATGAAACAAAGTGGTTAAGGAATGAATGCTTGGAGAAGTGCTTATATCATGAGGTACGGGCTGGTGCTTCCCCCCTGTTGCACTTGTTGGAGCTGGTGCTGAAATTAAGCATCTGGAGTTGGGAAATAGATGTTTAACAGTGGATGTGCACCTTTCCAATGTGAATGTGGTAGATGACAAGGAAGTTTTGACATTCTTAGAGAAATCTGTATCTGGAATTTGTGGTTATAACAAATTCACGGGCATTGGACAGCATGGTGATGATGCAGAAAGGTGGGGCAGGGTGTCATTCCTTACTCCTGAAGCAGCTAGAAAAGCTCTATATTTTAATGGATCCGAGTTATGTGGATGTGTACTTAAGTTGTCCCTGTCTCGGTCATCTGTTGGAGGTATTCGAAAGTCATTATTTGCTGCCGTAAAAGCAAAAATCAGTTGGCCACGCCGGTATAGCAAAGGGTATGCAATTGTTAGATGTGAAAGGAATGATGCCCAGTTCATTGTTGATGATTGCTTTAATGTTCTGATTGGAGGCAGGTTTGTTCAGTGTCAGACCAGCACAAGAGACATGAACTCTGTAGTTATCAGAGGACTGGATAAAGAAACTTCTGAAGCAGAAATTTTAGAAGTTCTGCACAAGACAACAAATAGGAGAATTTTGGATGTATTCCTAATCAGAGGAGATGAAGTAAATAATCATTCTGTTGATGCTTTTGAGCAAGCAATTCTCAAGGAAATTGCTCCTTTCATGCCTAGCCAGGGCCCTTTGAGCAATTACTGCCATGTTCAGGTCTTCGCCCCTGAGCCAAAGGATAGTTTCATGAAGGCTTGGATCACTTTTGATGGAAAATTACATTTGGAGGCAGCTAAAGCTCTGCAACATATGCAAGGAAAAGCACTTGCTGGTTGTTTTTCATGGCAGAAGATGCAATGCCAGCAGGTGTTCCATAGCTCTGCATCATGTTCTGCTTCTGTTTATGCATTCATTGAGAGGCAGCTGAATATTTTACTGAAAAGCTTCAAGTTTCGACCTGGTAATTCCTCTCACTCTGAAGGAGTTTGTGGTGAATTGTTTTTCTTTTTTGACTGAATGGATAAATTCTTAATGCTAGATCTATCCTGGTAAATTTTTAAATAATCATTTCTGAATTAACAATCAAATGTTCTTTGAATTAAATCTCTTTTATTATGACCTGATATCCTGTATTGAGGTAATGTGAATTGTTTTCTTGTTTTTCTTGACTGATGGCCTAATTCTTTATGGTGGACCCGTCCTGGTAATCTCTTGAAACCATCTTCTTTAAAAGCATTTTTTTTTCCTTTTTGGCATCAAAGGATCTTGAGTTTGACAATCAATTTTTCTGTGAATAAATACCTTTAATTATAGCTGGTTCATTTCAGTACTGATACAGAATTTCAAGCATATGTATGGGTCAAAACCATGAGCTTCAGGCGAATAGTGAAACTACATGAATGACTTTTGGATGAATGACACACTTTGGTCTTAGGAATATGGATCTTTAAGCATCTTTTGTTTGGGATGCACCGGTCCTCTTTCTTTTCCTTTTTAATTTTACTTGGTCCTGATATTGGTTTATTCTAAATGGGTTGTTTCTGTTTTATTTTTTTACTTTCATCCCGTCGAAGCAGTATGTGCAATGTGGCTCATGCTGTGAGGCTGTGAAGATTCAGTCCAAAATAGGAGAAATTCCATTAAAGCCTGTTTATATGCTTTAAGATTGATGTAGATAGTTTAATGTTTTTTAAACTTGATTGGGATTTGAGATTCTAGTGTAACCATGATAATTTTAGGTATTACTTTCATTTTGGTTGATTGGATACAGTGAATTTGACCTCGAGTATTGGTCTGTATTGTAGGTGATGATAGGAGGAGTTGTTATGCAGCCTAAATTAGATTAATTAAGAACCAGCTTTGATTAGGGAATGCCAACTTTAGAGAGGTTGCTTTTAAGCTTGAGGTTGGAGTAGGCGGAAAAGTTACTTATAGTGTGTGTCAGACTTCAGAGTCATGGAACCTCATTCGACCGATCACAGGGATCTAGTTTGTTTCCAGATCTGGTCCTGTTTTTTGTAGGATTCGCCATGTACCTGTGGAGTGACATGGAGGAAGAAAGAACTGATAACTTTAGAATTAATTCATAGCCTAGGTCATATTCATGTGAGCAAGCCACTGCTTATTTTTTCTACCGGCCTGGAATTCTTTGGATATATGCTTGAAGCATGGAGCACTAATTTTTACGATAAAATGTTATTTATAATTAGAAGCTTTTGCTTCAACAATGGAATCTGACTTACCAGGATCTTTATGTATATTACTCCATACAGTAACAAAATAACAAAATTGGGGTTTTCTTTTATTGAGTAGCTACTTTTTGGATGATTTAATTTGGTTTTTATATAATTTTTTTGGTTTTGTTAGGTTGTTATTATTGAAAACCCAAAAGAACAATTCTAAATCAAACAAATGGAGAAACTGAACGCACACCCCTAGGCTTGGCAATTTATATGGACGGGAATTATGGAGCTGATCAGTCCAGTAACAACTTGTTCCTCATTTTACATTATTGTTTAACCTAACTCCATGATTTAATACAAAATGTGCCAATTGTTTATTATTTCCTGAACGTTGTTTGATAGTAATCAGGTGCTGAAAAATTTGACTATGCAGGTGTGTGTTGCAATTTAGAAAGGAATGAGAATGGCTCTTATAGAGTGAAGATATCTGCTAATGCAACAAAGACAGTAGCTGAGTTGAGAAGGCCGCTGGAGCAACTGATGAATGGAAAGAAGGTAAATCATTGTAGCCTCACCCCAATGGTTCTGCAGCTTCTTTTTTCCAAAGATGGCATCATGCTTATGAAGTCACTGCAGCAAGAGATGGGAACATATATTCTCTTTGATAGGCAGAACCTCACTGTTAGGATCTTTGGCCCCGAGAAGAAAGTTGCTCTTACTGAACAGAAGTTGATAGCATCTCTTCTAGCCCTCCATGATAAGGAACAAACAGATATCCGCCTTCGAGGTGGAGCAATGCCGTATGATCTTATGAAAAAGGTGGTGGAGAAGTTTGGTCCTGACTTGCATGTGCTCAAAGAGACGTTCCCTGAGGCTGAATTTATGCTTAATACAAGGCGACATGTTATTTCTTTTTCTGGAAAAAAGGATCTGAGACTCCAAGTGGAGCAGATGATTCGTGACTTTGCGCGGTCTGTTGGTGTTAATGGATCCATCAAACGATATGAAGATGACAATATTGCCTGCCCTATTTGCCTTTGTGAGGTTGAGGACTGTTACCAGCTTGAGGCTTGTGGGCATAAATTCTGCCAGTCATGCTTGGTTGAACAGTTAGAGTCAGCAATGAGAGGACGTGATGGCTTCCCTGTAGGTTGTGCTCATGAAGGTTGTGGCATGCACATTTGGCTTACAGATCTGAAGTCTCTCTTACCATGTGAAAAGTTAGAGGATCTCTTCAGGGCCTCCTTGTCAGCCTTTGTGGCATCTAGTGGTGGAACTTACAGATTTTGCCCATCTCCTGATTGCCCTTCAGTATATCGCGTAGCAAGCGGGATGGTTGGTGATCTATTTGTTTGTGGAGCATGCTATGCCGAGACATGTACAAGGTGCCATGTGGAGTATCATCCATTCGTATCATGTGAAAAATACAAGGAGCTCAAGGAGGATCCTGACATGTCCTTGAAGGAATGGTGCAAGGGAAAAGAGCATGTTAGAAACTGCCCAGTATGTGGATACACAATTGAGAAGGTAGATGGCTGCAACCACATTGAGTGCAGATGTGGGAAACACATCTGCTGGGTCTGCTTGGAGTTCTTTATGAGAGGTGATGACTGCTATGTGCACTTGAGGTCTGTACATCCTGCTACATTATAAAACCTGTACTGAATACATTGTAAGTTATTTGTATATAAAAGTATATGATATCCACACATGTGTAATTTAGAAATATTACATGCATATCAGTTGTTCTGTGCCTCATGTTTTTCATACTTGCATTAGCCTTCTTTCCTATGAATCTAGCACATTACTGTTTCTAATTTTGAGGTCTTCAAAACTCGTTTTTGCTGCTCAAGATTTGGTTTCTCTTTTTGTAAAATGAAAAAATAGAACCACTGAAGTGAGCCCCCCTTTTTTTTCTTTCTTTCTTTCTATTGTCGATTACTGACTGGAAAATTGTCAACTGAAACTTTTGTATCCCTTGTTGATAAATCCAATTTCACACTGATACTGCAGTATATTTGTTTGTCTTGTGGCTGAAAACAATCAGAGTGACCTCCTTCTCGACCACAATCCATGAATCTTCTGTAGGCTATGTGTACCTAGAGGAAAAAATATCTAGGAATATACTATCCTCGTCATTTTGAATAGATTATCTTTGTTTTTTGCTTTGTTTCAACTTTAGTGGGTTTGATTTTATAGTTAGCTGCAGTTGTTTACAAGTTTAGTGAATTCTTTTGATTTATAGTTAGAATCAGTTTCTCAGAAGTTTAGTCACAATTCTATTGCTATTTGCTTTGTTCAGGCACCTTTGTTTTATAATGAAATTAACATCATCTCTGATAAGCATTCTCAAATATGAATGATTGCATAATTACAGAGAACTGGAGGAGGTCCATATAGATTCATTTCTTAATGCAAAGAAACATATGCTTTTGCTTGTGTTAATAGTGGCAACTGATAATCTCTCCCTTTTTACTTTCCTCGAGAGTTTTGCTGCACAATCTTTTCTATTACAGGGTCAACCATTATCTTCAAGTCATCAATGTCATGCTTCACAGCATCCACCTGCATGTTTTATCTAGAAAAAGAAAAAAGATTAACATTTGTTCAACAAATGCATGCATGTTTTCAAGTTTTGTTCTTCCAGTTTCTTTGAACTTTATGCTATTAATGGCAGTTGAAATCTCTTGTAGCAACTCACCTTGTGAATAAAGTCTTGAGTTAGTTTAGCATCATGTGCAGTTGCTTTCGTAACGTGTTCTATCAACAAAGCTGTTTCCTTCAGTTTTCCGTTTTCAGGCAGCACTTCTGCCACCTCTTCTGATACCTTCTCCGCCACTGCTGCCACCTTTTCTATCTCCTCAGCTACATGTTCAACCTCGTCTACAATAATATCCGCCTCTCCTAAAATAAAATTCTCCCGAGTTGATAAAGAAGACTTAGTAAATTAATGAGCATACATTAGGAACTCATGTACCTTCTATCCTTTTCAGCTCCTCCCCTTTTTGCTTCCAAAAAGGCAGGAGGATGGACAGTATAGATCCCAAGATCCATTTTGCCCTGCATGGAGTGACGTTTCTTGCAATGTTATTCCTCAAATAATAATTCCTCAATTCATGTGGTGGAAGCTTGTGGCTTAAAATCCCAAGTGCAAAGTGAATTCATACCAAGTGGGGAAGTTGCTCCCAGGAGGATTTGGAACCGGTGGTACAACCTTGTCGCTCTTCATCCTAGATCATAAAACAAAAAAAAATAAAATTGCATCAATATTTGTTAGATAAATAAAATCAGGCTATTGAAATAAATAAAAAATTTGAACTAAGACAACAAAACAATGAACTTCAAAAAGGATAACAACATGTTGAAATGAGATCGTCTCCATTTATTGCTATTGGCAACGATTAACTGTAATCCTTGGTGCATCGATAAACCTTGTCCGATCTTGGACACTGTAGAACCAGACCCGCGGCTGTGAGAAACATTGCCGGAGCTGCCTCTGTAACGATGAATTAGTTCCAGAAAACTTCGTAAATTGTAAGAAGGCCAAGAACCTTTAGCAGACATAGTGAAATGATAATATTTGAAACGTTCAAAAACCCTTCATTAAAAGCTGCATAAAGGGCAGATTGTGTGCTGTATTTAGGCAGGTGATTGATGCATTTTTCATGTGAGGATCCTTGCAGGATAAAGATTTTGAAATTGCAGAAGATAGAATACGAGCACGCCAAGTAATGATGTGTATTTGGTCACTTCAAGCTATTGTTTTACATCTAACAAAAGGCTTAGAGTGTGCCGTTCTCCTGACTGTTCCTTGCAAGTTAAAACTTGTTATTACTCATTCAAGCCTTTTTTCCTTTGGGCTTTCGCGAACTTTTCTTACCTTTTTTGTGTTGAATTTCCATGCGACGGAGAAGAGAGAAAATGATAATCCTGAATCTTAGACTCTCGTAATTTTCTTTCAAAGTAGGGAAAATCCAAGAACCTAATCCATATTGTGGTCTTGCATAAATTGAAGGCATTTGCAAATCGTGTTCTCCACGTCATTAAGAAACTGCTTGCCCATGAAGTTTGGACTATTAAACAATCTCAAGAAGTAAAAAGAAATAAAAAAATTAAGGAAGTTAGGTTTGATACTGCATAATACAATTAAAATAATAAAAAAGAATAGATTTAACATAAATATAAAGAAACTATATATAAGCTAAACAAAGAAAATTAAAAAGAAAATATAAAGACTATTTTATCCTTAATAAATAATAAGACAAAATAACCTTATATTTCTTAACATCTCACCTCAAACTCACGATGCAACAACTATAAGCATTGAGAGTTTGCCAACTAGAAAATGAAAGTAGGAAACAGAATGCCACTTGATAAAGAAATTTACAATCTGCAAAGAAAAAGAAACAAAGGGAAAAGTAATGGTGTTATGCTTGAGATCATGACGAGTAAGATGACAATCGATCTCAATGTACTTATTTTGTTCATGAAAAACCGTGTTGTGAGCAATCTGAATAGAACTCTGATTGTCATAATACAAAAGAGTGAGATTAGAAAGAGAAACTCCTATATATGCAAGTAACCAATGTAATCAAATAATCTCTTTTGAAACAATAGATTGTTTCTTGCTCTTTTAAGAAATAAAAAAAATCACCCAAAAAGATACAGAAACCAGTAACAAACTTGCGATTTGTAAGATCACTGCCATGATCAACATCAAAATATGCACGCAACTCCAAGAAAGATGTGGATGGAAGTAAAAGACTCTGAAAGACTGTACCCCGAAAATATCGTAAAATACAAAAAACAACTGCATAATAAACAGTAGTAGGAGAAGCAACAAACAAACTAACAACATGAACAAGATAGACAATATTTGGACAAGTAATATTGAGATATACCAAGCTCCCAATAATAGTACAATATAAAGTAGGATCTGGCAAAACTAAACCATCAAAAGAAGAATACTTTGTGTTAACCTCAATGAGAGTATCTATAGTTTTATTATCAGTAAGTCTAGCCTGCTCAATAATATCTGCAACATATTTTGACTAAGAAAGAAGATAATCTCTAGGTGAGTAGGCAATCTCAATACCCAATAAATATTGTAGATAACTCAAATCCTTCATTTCAAACTGTCTAGCTAACTTTATCTTCAAAAATAAAATATCATCAATATCATCACCAGTAATAATCATGTTATGAACATATAAAGATAGAATGATACGACTTGAATCAATACGCTTAACAAAAAGAGTAGAATCATGACTACTAGAAACAAATCAAAAGGAAGAGATCACAACAAAAAATTTCTCAAACCAAGCACGAGGTGCTTGTTTGAGACCATATAATGCTTTTTTAAGCTTGAAAACATACTTAGAATCATATGAAACACTAGGAAGGGGTGTTATATAAACTTTTTCTTGAAGATCTCCATTCAAGAAGACATTTTTAACATCAAGTTAAGAGATATGCCACTAACAAACTGAAGTTACTACATTAAGAGTACGAATAGTTGCCATTTTTATAATAGGAGAAAACCTCTCCTCATAATCCATACCATACTGTTGAGAATATTCTTTTTGCAAATGACCTAGCTTTGTATCGTTCAATAGATCCATCGGAATTAGTTTTGATCTTATACACCCAACGACAACCAACAACACTTTTACTAGAAGGTAGAGGAATCAAATCCTAAGTATTTGTCTTATGCAAAGTTGAAAGTTCCTCATCCATAGCTTGCTGCAAAAAAGGATCAAGAATTGTCTATTTATAAGAAGAGAGCTTAAAGAGACAATGAATATAAGCTAAAAAGAAAGTAAAAGATGAAGAATAATAAGAATAGGTAAAATCTAGTAACTTTGCAGACTTATAAATGTGTATGGATTGATGTAGAGGTGGATTCACAATCTCAAATGGAGCTTAAGGGACCATAGAAAAAAAGGGAGCTTTAGATGTACTAGAGAGTAAAATGTTAGTATCTGTAGAATGATTAGTATGAATTGGTCGAGTAACATGAGAAGAGGAATTTGAAGTACTAGGAACCTAATATAGTAAACTATCAGAATCCTGAAAAAATGATCTATACGAATAAGATTAGATCTAGTCAAGCTATGAGCAATGGATAAAATAGAAAATAAAGGTATATGCTCGAGAAAGATAACATGATGAGACACATAAAGTTTATGAGTTATTAGATCAAAACAACGATACCCTTTTTGACATTCACATAACCAATAGATACATAAATAGCAGGTCGAGAGGACAACTTGCTGCGTTCTATATGAGGATAAAGAACAAAACAAGTACAACCAAGTACTTTAAAGAAAGAATAATCAGGGACATACCCATATAACTTTTCAAAAGGAGAAAAACCTAAAATATAAGAAGATAGAATTGTATTAATCAATCCTACAACAGTAAGAACAGCTTCACCCCAATACACACCAGGAACAAAAGCAGATAACAAGAGAGAACAAACAATTTCAACAATATACCTATGTTTTCTTTCAACAATACCATTTTGCTCAGGAGTATATGTACACAAATTTTGGTGAATAGTTTCATCTAGAGCAAATAACTCACAAAACTTATTAGAGGTGTATTCTCCCACCCAAATCACACCTAAAACATTTGATGTTAACAAAATGTTGAGTTTTGACAAGAACACGAAAGGTTGTATATATCTCAAAGAATTCAGAACGATGTTTCATTAAATAAATCTAACAATAACGAGTATGATAATCAATAAAAAAACATAATAACAAGACTTTTCTTTTGTGGCAATAGAAGAAAGTCCCCACACATCAGAATGAATCAAATCAAATGGAGAAGAAGAAACAGAAATACTTCGATTAAAAAGTAAAGCGGAAAATTTTGCTAGTTTGCATCCACAACAATAAGAAATATAACAAGTTTGTAAATTTTCTAAAGCTTTTATGGATGCCAAAAATCTTAAACGACAAGACAAAACATGATATTGATGAGAATACCATAAATAAAAACTAGAAGGACTCAAACAAAAAAAAAATCTACACTAGTAGTAGTAACAATTGGTACATTAAGCAGCAACAACAACTAACACTTTTAACTCGTCTAAAATATATAGTCCCCTTTCCTACGACTTGTCCCAATTAGCTTTTGAGACTACATATCTTATACATAACAAAAAAAAAGAGAGAAAAATATGACTAAATAATTACCGGAATCATATAACTGACTAATAGAAGCAAGATTCAATGTGGGGTTCAGAATAAAATACATAT
This sequence comes from Populus x sibirica, assembly GCA_019202695.1. NCBI lineage: Eukaryota > Viridiplantae > Streptophyta > Magnoliopsida > Malpighiales > Salicaceae > Populus > Populus x sibirica. Next base: position 978,662 of record JAGMVL010000353.1, on the reverse strand, counting down.
TAGAAAGAGACAATTGGGGTGTGACAACAGAACCAACACCTGTTAAAGGCATATGAGTGCCATCAACAGTCATGACAGGAATTGAAGATAAAGGAGACACAAAAGCAAAAAATAAAGAATCTGGAGACATATGATGTGAATCACTAGAATTCAAGACTTATTCAGAATTTGATATACTTGAACTATGAGGAAATTGACCTATGAAAAAAAAAAGACAGCTTGTAACTGTAAGGAGAGAAATTTCTGAAATTATTCAGTCAAAGTATTAGGATTGGTGAAAAGACCTGATAAAACTATTGTTGCAGTATTAAATTATGGTGGTTTTGTAACCATGAAGTGGTGTAAGAGCATTAGATTATGACTAATTACTAGGCTTCTAAGCTTGAGATTGCTACTACGATTGATTCTGTTATCTCAACTTAGGACACTGAGCCTTCCAATGACTTTTCTGTTCATAGAAACTACACTCGTCGAAGGCAACCCTTGTGTAATGTTTATTCTGATTATTAGAGAGTGGTTTAAAAGGTACTAGTAGCATATAATGATTAAAAATAAAAATAATACCCTTTTCAGAATAAGACTGAAGATGTATTTCTTCAACTAATAACTTATTAACAACTTATTCAATAAAAAAAAGTGGAGAACGATGTCCTTCAAAATCATTACGAAGTATCGTTAAAAATTATACCAATCGTTGCTGTTATCTACAAGCAATATAGGCAACACATGCCTTTAATTTTGTAGATTTTGTAAGAGCTAATTGATCTTAAAGATATGTCATAGCAGAATAAAACTCCTGAATACTTATATTTTTCTGGTGAAGAGCTCGTATGTCATTCTTCAATCGATATTGCTTTATAAAATTTGATTGAGTGAATAACCTTTATAGATGATCTCAAACCTCTTTTACTATCTCATACTTTGTCAATTGTGTATCTATGAAATGCTCAATAAAATTATTAATACAAGTAATAATTCTTACATTGTTTGCTTTCTAGACATCTATCAAAGCAGCACAACCCTCATCAGTATTCCTAGGTTTCACAAAAGTTTCACTAACATAACCCCACATCTTTTTACCCTTAAAATAATTTCTCATCACATAACTCTAATATAAATAATTATTTCCATCCAACCTCACACTCACAGACTGAAGTGAATCGTCTCTTTCAGTAGCTATAATCAACAAACAAAGAAAACTAGAACGCAAAATAAAGGAAAACAAAATACCAGATTGTAGAAACAAAATAAAATAAAATACCAGATCTATGAAAGTTGTGTTTAAGGTTAAGTCTCGTCTCATAAAACCTAACTCTGATACCATGTTAAACAATCTAAAGAAATAAAAAAAATACAAAAATAAGAAAGAAGGAAGTTAGGGTTTCATTGATACTGCATAATGCAATTAAAATAATCAAAAGGAATAGATTTAACCTAAATACAAAGAGATTGTATATAGGCTAAACAAAGAAAACTAAAACGAAAATGTAAAGACTATTTTCCCCTTAATAAACAATACGACAAAATAACCCTATATTTCTTAATATGGACAAGTAATCTATAAAGGATGGATAAACATTTCTTATTATGTTCTTGAGACATTAAACGTCTTCATGTAGTTTTCACCTAGCTTACAAGGAACTTTCCACAAGAATCAACCTCTCATTTTCTCCATCTTGTAAGAAATGTCATGGTATTGAATAGACATCATCCTATGATCCATTTCTCATCAATGACAACTAACAATGCGGTATGTCACATTACAGTCCCTTAGACTCGATCATGTATGCCTCCATCATGAATCCTTATGAATAACCCTTTACTGCACAAGAATTTATTTTAAGAAAATCATATATAGAGAGAAAGGATATACAATTACTTGTTAATCTTGAAGGTTAAATATGTGGAGTCTACTAAAACTGAGAGTATGAGATTTTCTTTTGTTTTTCTAATTCAAACTTTATTTATACGCCACATAAATTCCCAAAAACATAAACTATAAATACCTAATTGATTTAACACCTTATTGAAACTTTATTTTGACTACTAAAAACTTTAAAGTACTAAAAACATGAGAAGGGTGTTCGACATTAAACATCGAATCACAAGCATATGCCATAACTTTATCCTTCAAAGTGCTCATTGTTTCTCCATTGAAAAGTGATGAAGTCTAAAAAATCCAATTAGCCTAGTAATAGGGCTCCCGGGTTGGATAATTAATTATTCAATTGGTCCTAACAATCTCATCCATTCTTCATAGCTAAGGTAATTGATAGTTTATACTTGGTACTTGGTAGACCAATGTGACTTGTGACTAGTATCTACAAAAGGTCCTCTTTGATGAAAGTGAGAACTCTCTGATGCTTAAATAAGTATATTTTTAGAGAGAAAAAAATATAAGAATATTCTAGAGAGAGATGCTTTGAAAATATATATGCCATAGAGAATGAAAATTATAAACCTTTGTTTTGAGGGTCTCATGGTGTATTTATAGTCCATGAGTCTTATCCTTCTGTGAAAAGAAGGGCCTGTAGTGTAATTACCCTAATAGCATTTAATGAGGGATAAATATCCCTTACATCTGTATTAATGTTTGATGGGAATATGATGGCTCTTTGGAGGATTTTTATACACCTAAAAGGTGTAATCTTACCCTTCTAGCATTTAATAAAGAATAAATATCTCTTACATCTATATTAATGTTAGATGAGAATATGGTGGGTCCTTGAAAGACTTTTATACACCTAAAAGGTGTATGCAAATTAGGGTCCAATACGTCAAATGTAGCTAAGCTCATGGAGACTGAGTTCTTCCCTGAGGTTAGACCCAAAGGAGGTTGGTCATTCCCTTGAGCGTGCCAAGGGAAAATGGTAATTTCCTTGGACTTGGTTAACTGCCAAGTCCAAATGCCTTGGGTCTGACATGTTTGCTAGTCCTACACTGTCTTCGACTTGGTTGCCTGCCAAGTCCAAGTGTTTTGGGTCTGACAAAAAATATCAGACCCACACCCACACCCACATTATCTTATTTTTTTGGACGTGCCAAGAGAAGATAATTATTTTCTTGGTCGTTCGAAGGGAGGATGCTCATTTTCATGGTCTTGCCAGGGGCTTGACTTATTGCCAAGTCTAGCTTGCCCAGGGCTTGGCACACTGTCAAGCCCAAAAACGTATGAGTTTTGGTTGGTATCGGACCCAGTATCCCGAAGCTTGGCACAATACCAAACCCCCACTCGGGATATGCTTATTTTCTTGAGCATGTCCAGGAGAGAAGGGCCGTTAAGGTTTCTTAGACCCATTAAAAATAGATTTATAAAAAAGAATGCTCTTTTTTTGTGACAATCCGACTTATAACATATCCAGGGACTGGAGTGCCGAGCCTCAACACATCTGTTGCTGGATAAAGAGCTCCCGCTTGAAAACTAGAACAGATCATTTCATGCATCCTCGCTCGGCAAACTGTAGCCCACGCTTCGAGGAAGGACCCTATAGTGTGCCCATCAGCTACCCAATGCGATACGCATAAACCAATGACCAATCCACCACAGTTAAACCTGTTGATCTGATCAGCTAATACTATAGGACTAAAGATCATTTCATCCCAAATGGAACAAAATTATTCAACAGCTTGACATCAATCTCTCTCCCTGGAGAAGTTGAGCTAGTTGGCCACTCACTTTTGCTTCTAAGAATAACACCCCTTCATCGTTACAATCAACCAAGTTTCTGTCTTCAGTATATCTTCCTGCTCGCATAATAGCAACTTAGTATCTCTGATAGTGATTTTTCTAACAGGTCAAATCTGTCATCACTTTCGGATATCATTGCTTCGCTGTAAAGAGCAGAATAATGGAGAATCATAGGTGCATAAACCGGAGGAGCAAGTTGATCAATGAATGATAACTTCATGTTCGTAAGGTGATCTAGGGTTTGAATGGATAGTTTTATGAACTTCTGTGACAGGATCTTGACCTCCATCTTGTAACCTGCTACCTGAACAGCGCTGGGAAATTAATCAAGTGTTGTTTCAGAGATTTCCTATGAAAAATACAAAAAAAAAATAAAAAATTACTGGGATTTGTATCAACCATAAACATTGATCCTTGCTAACATGTTAGGACAATAAAACATACCTTAACCTTTGATTGAACCTATTCTGTACGTACAGCCTCCTTGTATAGGATATAATTCGGAACAAGATGAATCTTCAAATGATAAAACAACTATGCTGACATTTTTATTTTATTATTTTTTAGTTTTTCTTTATGGATTTTATTGCTAGCTAGCTGTATCCTCGCTAAAATTAAGTTTATGTTTCTGGCAACTATGTTTCCACACTTTGACTGACTTTTGTTTCAGAAAATTATTTAACTTACTACAAACGAAAGAAAACCTTAAACGAGAGCTTCCTCTTTTTACAAGCAAGGGTCAACTTTGATGAAGAATTTCTGTTACGATTTAGAGCCTTCTTGTTCTTGTTCTTGTTCTTGGGGTTTTAGTTTTGGGAGATTGTGGGGCTTAGGGTGGTCTGGAATTTGAGTCAAAAGTTTTGGGTTGGGTTTAGGTTACATGGGCTTGATCATAGACTTCTTCAAGACCTCCTTTCTGCACCAATTCATTAATGGCAGCTTCAACCTCAGTAGTATTATCTTCCTCCTCATGATTCTCCCCCACAAAATCAGCTTGATGAATCCCAACGTTATTATGATTCGATTGTGTTTTTTTTTTTTTTTAAATTAGTTTTAAATTAATTTATTTTTAATGTTTTTATTATTATTTTAATGCACTAATATCAAAAATAAAAAATTTATTATTTTAATATATTAAAAAAACACACTTTATAAAAATAATATCCATTACGTTTTCAAACATCCTGTAGCTTAGTTTGTCTCAGTGGTTAGGTCGGTGGCACATTTACTTTAACAACTTCAAAAATTATTTGGTTATAAAAAACATTTATAAAGTCAAATTGTAATAAAAGCTTGAATTTAAAAAAGCAAAAATTTATACCCTTTTCTTAACATTTTTTTTTTCAAAAGGTAACTAGAAAATTTATTATTACCGAACTTAATTTAGTGTTTGTTTGGTAATAGGTTATTATTTTTATTTATAAAAATATTAAATTGATATATATATTTTTAATGATTTTAACATTTGGATATAAAAAAATTATATTAATAAAAATTATTTTAATATATTTTTAATTAAAATATATTTCTTGAAGTAGCGTTACTAAACACATTTTTAGAAACTGTTTAGAAACGCGGTTTATATATATTTTTAATGATTTTAACATTTGGATATAAAAAAATTATATTAATAAAAATTATTTTAATATATTTTTAATTAAAATATATTTCTTGAAGTAGCGTTACTAAACACATTTTTAGAAACTGTTTAGGAACGCGGTGCAAACCGCGTTCCCAAAAAATTCAAATATTTTTTTTTGTTAAAATTTAATATATTTTGTATGTTTTGGATCGTTTTGATGTGCTGATATTAAAAATAATTTTTTAAAAATAAAAAAAATCATTGACATATATTTCAAACGAAAAGTTATTTAAAAAACAACCAGAACTACACCAATAAACATACTTTTAATATAGCTTAAGAGCATTTCAAAGGACGTGGAACATCAAGTAGGGCTTTGGATATGGTCGAGCATTTCAATTTTAGATTCCCATCAAAAGCTCTACTTGAGTGGTTCGTTATCTAACGAATCATCATCTCTTCGGGTGTTCTTTGGGGCGTCTTTTCAATTTTATTTTTCTTACTTAAGTACATTGACTTTTAAATATGATCCAATTAAGTACATATCTTGATTATTTTTCTCAATCAAGTACATTTTCATCTTTGATTTTTTCTTTAAGGACTAGTTTGCATAACTTTGGTTACTTTAGTACTGAGTTGTAAGTTTGAGAAAAGAAAAGTCGGTGAGTTATGACTATAAGCTTAGCTAATATGCCCAATTGAATCATATTTTAAGACTTGACTATAAAGTTTGATTAATCAATTTTTTTTGTAAAGAAAATTCATGACGTGGAAGCGTTCTTATGCCAGCCCATAAGATAGAGGTGACTTTATCAAAAAAATATTATTATTTTTTTAATATTAAATTAATGTTTTTTTAATAATTTTAATATAATAGTATTAAAAAAAATTAAAATCATACTTTTACAAATTATACTGACGTGTAAAGGTAAACTAATATATAATTTAGAAATGCGGTACAACAAATTATACTGACGTGTAAAGATCAACTAATATACAATTTGCGGTGCAAACCATGCTTCTAAAAGTTTTTTTTTTTTATTAAAATTTAATATATTTTATATGTTTTAAATTGTTTTGATATATTAATAATAAAAATAATTTTTTTAAAATAAAAAATTTCATAATCATATATTTCAATACAAAATATTATTTAAAAAACAATAACAATTACGATACCAAACCTCGAGAATAGTCAAGAGAAAGGAAAACGCGAAAACTCTATTCTCCACTTCGCTACTTTGTCAAATCAAGGCAGCTGCAAGGAACATTCAACTTGTCCCTCGAGGCTTTCATCCTCTCTCTTCCAAGCCAAACCCCTTCCGTCTTTTGACTATGCGTCTTCCCTTCATGTTCCTCTGTCTTCATCAAACTCAAAATTCTATCTCCTCCTGATCTTTAATGGGTCCGCAGTACAGAAAGTTGTTGTTGTTCGACTCTAGTGATGATTGTAAACAGATCTGTGAGACAGCAGATGATCCGGGCGAATGCACTGATAATTGCATCGTTGCCTTCGACGCTTATCAGAGTTTTAGAGAATGTTTAAGATCCTGTAATGGAACAACTATGGACGATTGTGACGATTGCTTTGATTGCTTGGATGCACCCACCTCCTCACAACACCACAAGCTTGGCAAGATTGCGTTAGCAATGATTGTGCTATCGGCTATAGCTTTTGTCCTTGCTTGTTGTGTTATCTATGTTAAGTTCATTAGACAAAGAAGGAGATCATCATCGCAGCAAGAAGATGATGAAGAAGAACAAAGGATTGAGACCCGTGATCAGCTTGTGGATCAAGATCAAGGTCCTGTAGTTGACCATCCGATATGGTACATCAGGACAGTAGGGTTACAACCATCTGTTATTAGTTCTATCACAGTTTGCAAGTATAAAAGTGGTGATGGTCTTGTTGAAGGAACTGAATGTTCTGTTTGCTTGAATGAGTTTCAAGATGATGAGACTCTTAGGTTGTTGCCGAAGTGCAGCCATGCTTTTCATATCCCATGTATTGATACCTGGCTTGGATCGCATACTAATTGCCCTTTGTGTCGTGCTCCTATAGTCACCAATACAGATGAAGCAACATCATCACAGGCTAATCTTGGTAACACAAGTAGTGGAGAAGAAACCCAGATTGAAGTTTTGGAAGATGATCAAGAATCCGATAGAGAAACGGAAGGTAGAGATGGTGAACTAAGGATTGTAACAGAGGAGGAAAGTCGATTCCAGAATGAGAATTTGAATGGAGAGGAGGATGGGATACAGCAACTGCGAAGATCGGTTTCTTTAGACTCTCTATCAGCTTTCAAGATAATTCAGGCTCTCGCTAATGTTCTTCCAGTAGTGGAATCTGATAGGAATTCAAGTGCCGGGAGGGCAGGAATAGGAAATGAATCCACTAGGGAAATTGTTCAAAACAGAGGTGTTGGAAATCAAAACTTGATGAAATCCATGGCAACCTCTTCTTTTGGGAGATCTTTCCGAATAGGGCCAAGTTCATTGAAGAGGTCACTTTCTTGTAGTGGGAAATTGTTCTTGTCAAGGGCTTGCCGGAACCGAAACTCAGGCCTTCCTTCATGATGGTTTTGGTCTTTTTCTTGGTTTTCTCTGTCAGGTGAGGAAAATGAAAATTTACATGTTTTGAAATCTCTCAATCTCTCAACAAGCAGGAGATTGAATCATAGGTTATATAATATATGTGCGAAAAATACTGTAGTAAAAAGACGTAAAGAGCTGAAGTCTTGGACATCACAATGGAAAAGGATGATCCAAAATGGGATCATATTGTGTTTTTCACTGTTTCAGTTTTCTGAAAAGAAGCGTGCAATTGTAAGTAAAACTTTTTTATTTCAATAAAGTGATGCAAGTAAAATGCAATTGTAACTAAACTTTATTCCTTGTATTTTGTGTAGAAATTACTGCTGCAAACCCAACTTTATTTAAGCAGAACAACACATGACAGCTATTGTCATGCTGCCTTCTTCTATTACATTTTTCTTTTCTTGAGACATTTGTGATTTTTCATCCTAAACATCACTTGTTCCTGAAGTATATAAGAGTATTGATTCACGGCAGCACAAGAATAGTTCACTGATAGAAAATGGGTCCATATTGTGCTTGTCATATTTGAGCTCTCTGGAAAGGAACATCCAATTGTGAGTAACATCTTTGTTTCTATGAAGAAACTATGCTGTTATTCTTGTATGCCACAGTCAAAGTTTTCTAAACAGATCATTGCAACAGGAAGTTTCATCCCATGTTTGTATGGAAGTTACCACTGCAGACGGAAAATTAAGCTTTTAGATTTCTATTTCAGTGAGAATTCCAAAATCCCATAAATTTAGCCTTGACTGGGATTCTATAGAAGAAAATCTCTCAATCTTTGTGCTGCTGATTGAACTAGCTATGCTTTCTTAATCGTGAAGCCATTAGAAGACTAGCAAGGTCTGTGCATGCTACTAGAAGAGATCACTGAACTTCTATAGGAAGACCCTTTTGTTTCTACTTCCTGAAACTTAACTCTTTTTTGTGCAATCTTGGACTTGTATGATTTATGGATCATGAGATTAACAACTATTTATGACAATGAAAGCATATGTTTTCTTACAGGGGACCTTGAGGTAGATGAGGATTGTGCTTTATCTTTAGCCTAATTTGCACTCATTCATTAGTATAGCTGTAAGTAGGTCACCAATCAAAACCAGTAACTTTATAAAACACATAAAAAGATGAGCCAGTACTTTATGCAGTATACTTTACCATAGTTAAAAGATACGACCAAGAGTCAAATCGATTCAAGGGAGAAGATTAATCTAGATTAATTCAATTTTTAACCTTTTTTATTTTAAAAATGAGTCTAATATAACATTATTTTGATCAAAAAAATAAGTTTTTCACTAACCTAACTCAAGTCAACACCACGATGTAAAAACAACTATTTTAGAAGCTATAAATTGATATAGCTAAGAGTTGATGTTGCTTTTATTTACATTACACAATATCGAAAGGTTCAATTGTTTGTTTCTACATTTTAAAAGTATTTTTAAAAAAATTTAAAATTTTTTATTTTTTTATTAACTTTAAATTAATATGTTTTTAATGTTTTTAAATCATTTTGACGTGCTGATGTCAAAAATGATTTTAAAAAAATAAAAAAAATTATTGGCATGCATTTTAGCACGAAAAGTTATTTGAAAAGTAACCGCAATTACACTACCAAACAAGCTCAATCCCGCTATGCAACACGAACAATGAAACTAGTGAATACATTTAAATTTTTTATTCGTTAAATAATAGTAATAAGTAGGGTATAAATATAATAAAAACATGATACGAATTACAAGGATATCTACTACCATCCCTACATGTTATGTGCAAGACACCGGTCTTCCTAAAATAATCCCCACATTCAATATATTAGAAAACTGTTGCCATCATAGTTGTAGAATCGAGTTGGATTGGTCAGTTCAATTGATGAACCAACCACCTAACCAATCTGATTTTGATAAAATACCAGACATGAAAATGAACTGAAAAGAACCGAAAAAACCAGCTATTTTTTTTATGGAAACGACGACCCTGGTGAACTAGCTGGTTTAATCCTGTTAGTACAAAAAATAACTAAGCTCTAAATTAGGATAAAAGACCTGATTCTTTCTACCTCTTTTCTCAGTTTAGACTACCTTGCTGTCGTACGCCCTTTTCTTCTTAATTCTCTGTCAGTTCATTGTTTATTCTTATATATATATATATATATATATATATATAATTCATTGTTAATCAAAAAGAAACTGATGCATAGTTGTTAATTATCATTTGATTACAGAAAGAACTAAAGGATGTTTTATCATCATTGTTCATCCGGGCTGTAATTTCTGTGGATTGGAACACTTCTTCATTTGTTTCTCATTCTGGGTGTCAATTGTCTACTTCTAGGTATGGCTTCTTTGAGTTTTTTGTGTTGTTGGTTGGTTTCTGTGTTTCTTGTGCTAATTATTGGCTCCTCAGCAGCTGGCCTGCTATGTGTTTGATATTGGGTATGGATGTGCTTGGTGTTCTAATGGATCATATAGCACAGATAGAAATTATGGTTATGAAGTCTTAAGGTTTACGGATATAAGTTGTAGAGAAATTTAAATAATAAATTCTAGTATTTTATAAAATATAAATAAATAATACCTCGAATATATTCTGAATTAATATAATAATTTAATATACAAACATATCTAATTTATTTTTAATTAATTAAATTTAAAGAAACTAACTTTAAATCGAAAAAAATAAAAGAAATAAAGGGGAAAGCAGGCTAGGTGCACGATGCCAGGTGACCAGCAAGCCTAGCCCATTAAGAATCAAAATACGAATTTGGGCTTGGCAAGACATGCAAGTGTTTTCGGAAAGCAACGGGAAAGAATCAACTTTCATGGGGTAGTGGGCTGGGCCTAAATATCTCTCTTTCAAATGTTTTTTATACCTAAATACATTAAAATAATATTTTTTTTATTTTTCAAAAATAATTTTTGAGATCAGCACATCAAAACGATCCAAAACATATAAAAAAATTATTTTTTAACAAAAAAAATAAATAAATTTTTGGAACTGCATTCCCAAACAAAGTCTAAATATAAAGCTAAATATTAAAAAACATTATTTTAGCTCTTCCATGCTTATTTTACATATTCCAAAGAAAATATTAAACAAAATGCTAAAATACCTTCTTTCTCTCATAAATATAATTTCTACATATCTCTTAAAAAAACCAAAACCAATAAAGTGAAGCCATAAAAAAAAACTAATTAAATATGGCCAAATAAAAAAAAAACATCAAACTTATAAAAAAAAAAAATAAACACTTGTTTCTCTCACTCCAATATAATTTGCTTTTCAAACGGTTTTTTTTCATTGGAGTATATATTATAAAAATAAGCTATATTTATACTATTCAAAATACTATTTTATCAATTTAGCTCTTCAAAATACCGTTTTGCGTTGGAGATGCTCTTATAAGCCCCGTTATCTCCTTAAGCAAAATCCTTGAGAACTGATAAACGATTAAGTACCCCTTCAACAATCAAAGTATCATTGATAATAAAGTTGTTTGATGGATTCTTGATATCAGTCAATGATATGAAGCTCACCAGACCCCAATTATTCTCAGATGCACTGAACCACTTATGAACTGCCCAGAAAAATGGAAGATTAGTGACTGAAATAGGAACATATTGGTCCCTATTAAAAGTAAAATAAATAAGCAAACTTGATTATACAAGAAGTATTCAGCAATTTTCATTTTTACTTAATTGTGTGCTTGAGAAGAAAAGGATTTGAAACCTTCCAAGAGCGAGATGGCAATGATTACATTGGAAGTGGTAACAAAATGTTCCCGTCTCCTTGCATCTATCTCACAATTTGCAATTCTCAATCCATAGAAACACGACTCTTTTTTATCCCAAGCCAATACATCATTACAAGTAAAATCCCCTGCAGTTGCACTGTTGATGCCTAGTTGTATAGAAAAGCTAGATTTTTCTTTTTTTGGCCTGATATAATGAAGATGGGAATAACTATCTCTCACCCTAAACATGAAGGAACAAGAATTTCAGACTCCACAACCAATTTTTCAAGGTACTATAATGTCAGCCTCTATAACCAATTGTTCTAGTAAAGACTGACTGTGGGGCAGGGATAATAGGAAAAAAGGAATATGAAGTGAACTCACTGGTTTTCTCATGGTGATGGCTCTGGACTTGATCCTTAATGCGCAGTGTGAATTCCACAAACAGTTTCCATCCAGTATGAGATTTGGTGCAATCATCCAGTTCCAAAAATAAAGACAAGTATTTGCCCCTTTGCTTTATATGTCCCTTCGGAAAGAGCTTTAACTTCCTGAAATCAGAAGGAAGCAAAACATGAATCTGGATATTCAGGTTCCTTAATTGACACAAGAAAAAAAATGTCCAAGGTTTAAAATTTATAGCATATACCATTCATGTCCTCCAGCCAAATAAACTTGAGAGTAGTAAAATTCTCCTGTCAATCCAGAGAAGTACTGAACCTCCCAAGTAAAAGTACCGTCTGAAGGATCCTTAATCATGGAAAAATGTTCCCCTTTACCTTCGCTTTTGATAACAAAAACCTCCGCTCCAAACACACAGGAATCACCAATCAAGTAACCTTTGGATGCATTGTTAAAAATACTTAATGGAAGCATCTGGGGAAACCCCCATTTATTCTTTATGGCACAGAATCGCCTCAATCTCCCATCTAACATCAATAAAAGAGTAACTTGAATCAAATGGACATTCTACTAGAGAAAATTCTCAGCATACATAAGAAGGGCATACCTCCAATTGTCAAGTATTTGTCCTGAAGTTGATCATACACGAACAACTTGAAGATGGCATTGATTTCCCAACCAGGAGGGAAACCAGTGGTGTCTGCAATTACCAAATACAGAGATATGTAGCCATCTCCATTCCTGCTCTTGTCTCCATTAGGGTACAGAACCAATTTCCTGCGAACAATAAACAAAGCATAAGTGACTGAAAAGGCGCAACTAGAATTGGTTGCGACTTACACATTGACTACATGTATATGAATCTCGGGGAAGGCTATCCATATCAAGGATGGCTGCAATTCTATGAGAATCCTGGCATCACAAAATTACTGTGGTTTTATGTTGAGGCACACCCTGACAATACATTAGGAGACCTAAAAGTCTTGATAAACTACATCACTGGAGTTACCCTCTCCTTCCCTAAATCCCTAAATCCCAGCTTCCATCTTAGGTGTGTGAATGACACTCAATTGCAAATCACTTTGTACAGCATCATGTGACATTACCAGCTGAACTAGTTAGCACGCTCACACTATTTTGTTTTCTGTTTAATGATCCACGGAAACAGCAATCATGGAATAGCTCTCCTCCATCCGAAATCCTCCTCCCCCCTCCCTTTTTCCTTACTAGGTTTAAACCCGAGACCTCTAAGAGGAAATCCCAAGTGTCAACAGTTGAGGTTTACCCCTTGGGGGACTAAGTCTCACACTTTGATACATAGATGCAGTCTTTTTCTTGAAAATTACAGTACCACTCCGCCTTATAAAAACAAAAACAAAAGGTAATACGTTGTAACTCACCACTTGTAGCCGCTGGCTTCAAATTCACGAGATTCATATTGTTCCAAGTAAGAATTAGCAACCATATCGGAAAGCAACGAGAAGGAATCAATTTTCATGGAGTAGTGGGCTGGTGCTACATGTCTCTCTTCCATTACAGTATCTGTATAAGCCATGAATATGGCATAAGAAATCGTGCACTTGACGAAAAAAATCAAGAAACAACAAACTTGTTCAAGATGGTTATCATAACCTACCAAAAGCGACCTCCTCCATGGCTCCTTTTTCTTCTTCCGTAAGTTCCTTTTTCATCATTTCACGTCCCAACATAGACAGACAGAGGTTGAGTGTCCCGTTTATAAATACCTCGAATTCTCATTTATTGAAAAAAAAGAAAAAAAAAAAGAAAAAAGGAGGGGGGGTCTGGATGCCTCACTGCTCAGTGCTTTCCATGTTTAAAGCAAAATTCGAGGTACTTTTTGTGAATGGAGCAATAGGATATGCCGATATGGAGCTGTCACCAACAAAAAGCTACTGTACCACGTCTCAAATCCCATTTCTTTGCCAATATTATTTTAATATATTTCTCGGTAAAAATATCATTAAAATCAAACTCAGTCTAAAACAGGTACAAACCATAGTTATTAAACCCGGCCCGGGGGTTGACCCGGCCAAGGGGCCGGGTCCCGGGTTTCATGGGTCAACCCGGGTCAACTCGGGTCAACCCAGATTAACCCGGAAAAATTAAAAAAAAAATAAAGTTTTAATATTTCATATGAAAAAATCCATGTAAATATAGATTATACATATTATGAAGTTTAAAAGAATATTTTAAAAAGTTTTTTATCCCACATTGAAAAAACATAACTTTTTTCTTGGAAACATAAAGTATATATACTAATGGGTTTCAAATCCCACATTGAAAAAATATAACTTTTTTCATGGGAACATAGAGTATATATATGAAAGGGTTTCAAATCCCACATTGAAAAGATAATATATTATCCTTTTAAGTTGAAGTATTTAAACCAAAAGGTTTTTTATCCCACATTGAAAAAACATGGTTTTTTTCATGGGAACATAGTGTATATATATATGAAAGGGCTTCAAATCCCACATTGAAAAAACATGGTTTTTTACATGGGAACATGGAGTATATATATGAAAGGGCTTCAAATCCCACATTGAAAAGATACTTTGTTATCCTTTTAAGTTGAAGTACTTAAACCAAAAGGTTTTTTATCCCACATTGAAAAAACATGGTTTTTTTCATGGGAACATAGTGTATATATATGAAAGGGCTTCAAATCCCACATTGAAAAGATATTATGTTATCATTTTAAGTTGAAGTATTTAAACCAAAAGGTCTTTTTATCCCACATTGAAAAAACATTGTTTTTTTCATGGGAACATAGTGTATATATACTAATGGGTTTCAAATCCCACATTTGAAAAAAAAAAAAAAAAAACACCCCCTGGTCTCGTCCGGGTTTGCCCGGGTCGTCGGGTCCCGGGTTGACCCACCGGTCATCCGGGTTTGGCCGGCCGTGTTGCCCAAAGCCGGTCTTTTATTAAACCCGGATCGGTCCAGCCACCGAGTCGACCCGGCCGGGCGGGCCGGGTTTAATAACTATGGTACAAACTATATAATTTTGCCCTATTACAAAACCCTTTGTAGGTGAGGAGGAGGCCTCAGTGGTTTGCTTTTGCTTTTGCCTTGGTTTTAAAAATATTAAATTAATAATATTTTTAAATGTTTTTTATTAATTGATAACAAAAATAAATCTAAAAAAAATTATTTTAATATATTTTAAATAAAAAATATTTTAAAAAAGCATAATCAACAACAAACACACATATGTAACATATCCTTTCAATTTATAAATTGGACGTGGGTTTTTGAAAATGATTGGCTATTTGAAAATGTGGTTGCAATTATTTTTTAAAATATTTTTATTTAAAAATATATCAAATATTTTTTTTTATTTTTTTATATCAACATATTAAAATGATCTAAAAACACTAAATAAATATTAATTTGAAGAGAAGAAAAAAATAAAAAAAATTTAAATTTTTTTAAAATTACTTTTAAAATGCAAAAAAACAAATAGGATATGAGATGCAATTTGATCAACCTAACTCATGGGAGTATGAAATAAAGTTAACTAATACTCATGCATTGCTAGTCCGTTCAGCACAAATTTTGTAAATTGATTGGAATTGTAAATTTAGAAATTATGTTATTAATTGATTTTTTTTTAATTTTTTTCTTGTTAAATTCAATTTTTTTTCTTGTTATTTTAATTCATTTTATTTTTATATATCACATTTTTATTTTATTCTTCTAAATATTTTTTCTTTGTTATGGATCTCTTTTTTCAAATTGGTTTTAGTTTTTTAATTTAGTTATTTAATATTGGATTGATTGAAAATTGAGCTTGGTAATATTTTTTAGTGTGGTGATTCTGTTTTCATATCCCGAGTCACATGTATAAAATGTTAACTTGAATTGATATTGCTCTTTTTTTCTTCTTCTTCTATTTTTACATCAATTTTCTTTTTCAATTTCATCTCTTTCAATATTGAGTTTATTGAAAATTGAACTTATTAATTTTTTTTATTTGTTTTCTACGAGGATAACTTAGTCTCACAACTCGGTTTGTAAATTTGTCATGCAAACTCAAATTGGCTCGGGCTTCTATATTATTTTATCTCATTTTATTCTTGTATCAAATTTAATTCTCATTATTTTAATTGTTTTTTTCTTTTTAGATCCATATTTTAGATTGATTTGTTTTCTAATTTCTTCCGTTAACATTGAATTATTTGAGAGTTGAACTTTATAAGTTTTTCGATCAACAATCTTTATCTCATTACCTGGATCGTGAATACAAAATATTAATATTAATCCGAATTGTCATTAGTCTTCTTTCTAATCTTTATTTTTCACAAAAAAAAAATATTTAAAATTTCATTCTTCAATACAAGATTTATTAAATATTCAACTTCTTTATTTATTTTTTAATTTACTTTCTATAAGAATAGTCTACCCTCACAACCTGTGTTACAAGTTTACCTTGCTTAATTCAAATTGACTAAGAGCTTTTAAATCATTTTGTTTTATGTCAAATTTAGTTATTATTCTTTTAATTTTTTTTCTTTAGAACCATTTTTAATTTGTTTTTTTTTATTTTATTCTTTAATGTTAAATTCTTAAGAATTGGCCTTTATATTTTGTTTCCCCATGTACAGCCTCATAACCTAAGTCAAAGGCATAAAAAGCTAACCTAGATTGCCATAAATATATTTTCTGTCATTATTTTTTAATCATATAATTAAATTAAATCATTTTATGACTCGGGTTGTCATAACCCAATTTTGGATTATTCCCCAAAATTTACTTTTCTCTCAAAATAAAAATAAAAAATAAAATAAAAATAAAGGCTGGCGATATGAAGAAAGCAGACAAGGAAGGATTCTAAAAAATACATAAAAAACAAGCTGTAATTTTAGAGGAAATTCAAGGCCTAACTGTACCCCATTATGCTAAAAAATGAAAAAAAAAATGCAAATTCAAGGTCAAATTAAAATGATATTGGATGAATTTGCATAAAAATTAAGTCCAAGGACATAATTAAATTTTTAATAGGCTAATTTAATTTAATCATGGGCCAAATTGAATTTTAATTATGTTTAAGAATTAATTTGGGTCCAATTGAAGGATTTAATTAAGTGCAAGGACTTAATTATACTTTAAATGAGTCAAATTAATTTTATTTGGGGCTTAATTGGTGAAAAATTAAGTTTGAGAACCTAATTTGGGTTTAATTGAGAAGATTAAAATTTTAAGATACCAAATTTAATTTTTTCCAAGTTAATTAATTGAAATCATGGGCAAAATTGCAAGACAATTGAAGTTTTGGGGTCAATTAGGGGTTAAATTGACAAAAATCGCAGCCAATGACCAATCTGCAAAAGACGCCAAACCATAGAGGCTTAATTGAAAAATACCAGGGTGCAATTAAATCAAATTTAAAGAGGGAGGACTAAAATGAACTTTGGCCAAAAACAAAACTCTGGTATTGTTCATCTTCTTCTTCAATTTTCTCTAAAATGACAACTCAGGGTGGCTACTTTGCAGGTGCATTTAGTGCATCTAACGTCAATAAAATTTGACAAATCTTGCACGAAAATGATCTCCTGCAATTTATCTACAACTCTATATGGTTCGTTCAAGCTGAATGACAACCCATCGATGCCAGCCTAAAGAGGTCAACTCAGTCAACCTTTTCCTACAGATTTGACAACTCATGATGCCTACTTTGAACCAACGGTTGAGATCCTTCCCATCTGAATCAAGGGCTGAAATTTTTCCCCAGTGTAGACAAGATTGCCCTCTTCCACCGTCTATAAATAGAGGTGGATTTAAGAGTCCTAAAGAGGAGAAAATCGGATCCAAAGTCAGCCAAAAACCAGCCATTTTTCCCGGTTTCTGTAATTTTTCTTTCCTCTCCCTCTCTCTCCACCGTGGCCTTCGGCCACCACCATCCCTACCACCGTCGTTTCATCACCGTCTCCACTACTAACGGTAGCCTGAACTCTTCACCAGCGGCAAAGCAGACACCGCCAGTCCCTCTCTCTCTCTCTCTCTCTCTCTCTCCCCGCAGATTTTCTTCTCCTTCTTCCTTCTCGCTCCGCCACCCGCAAGCAGTGCCAACCACCAGCCTCACCATCGCACGTCGTCCTCCATGGTCGAGACCACCATCGCGCCAGGTAGCTTTCTCCTCTTCCCATTCTTCTTCTTCTTTTTCTCCACGTTGTTCACAACGTGAACAGTAGGCGTGAATTATAATCCACGTCTTATTGTTCACACATGAATAGTGGACGTGAATTATAATTCATGCCTACTATTCATGCAGTGAACATTGGGTCGGGCCATTTCTGGCCCAGCCCAAATTTAGAATCCGTCTGGCCCGACCCCCCAAAAAAATGAAAATAAATTCAAGAACCCTTTCAATTTTTTTTTTGATTTTCTCGCATATTTTACCACCGATTTTGCATGATATCAGGTTTGTATATTTACACTGTAAGATACAGACTCGGTGCTACAATACCTGGTTTTCTTCAAAACTTTTTTAAAAAAATTCAAAAAGATTCAAAAAATTTCAAAACTTTTAAATTATTTTCTTTTTTAAAAAAGAAAATATTTTGTTTTTATGCATACTGTTAAATCCTAAAAATTTCTCAAGCGTATTTTCATTAAAAAATTGCATCTTTCTCATGTTTTGAAAAAAAAAATGGATATCATAACTAATTTATGATTATCCATTAGGGTTTGATCAAAATATTAAAAACCTTTTTCCAATCTTCTTTTTAGGGTCCAGATGTAGACTTTAATATTTGTGAGGTGTAAAATTACACGATAAAGTACACTCTCAAGTATTAAAGATACAAGGTGTAAATAAATATGATGCTAAAATTCAGACTTTAGAACGATTAGGATTTAATCCAATAAGGTAGAGGCTTTCTCATGAAGAGGGATCTACCTTAAATCATAGAAAAGACCAACAAATAGAAACCCGACTTAAAAAAAAACAATCAAACAACAATGCAACTTACCTTAGGTAGGGTGCACTGAGGGTGACGTGTCTTCCCCTTGTACAACCAGTCCCTTATCTAGACTCTCCCAGACCATAGATTCCTAGTGGCCATAATACTAGGTAGCGACTCCTGAACATTAGTCATAATTTTATGATTAAATCCAAAAACTCTTTCTAACACACACACACACCTCACACAGGAGGCACGACAAAAGCCTTCGCCGTCGCCAGACGACGTCGCGGCGCAACCCCATGACAGGATGGCGACTCCACTGGGGATAGCCTTGTCTGGTCGGACTAAGCTTTGCTGGTTTGATTGTTTGTCTTTTGTTGGTCTTTAATTTTAGCTCGTATTTTTACTGCTTTAGTATGCACTTTAATTTTGCAAATAAAACTCAATTCTAGGTTAGGTAGGGAGTAGCGGTTTGCCTAATAACTTTCAGTCGGGGTTCAGATTCATGAAATATCCAATTATGAGTTGAGTGTTTACTCGGTAATGGCGGTCACACTGTGCCCCAACCATTCCTTGTAAACCCCTATACTACCTTCATGCAAGGTAGTCACTGGGCAGTTCATCGACCTTTTAAGACCAAGTAGAAAGCCTACCTATTATGTAATGACCTAGAACCTTTCTTTAGAGCATGTACTCCTTACCCAATGTGCATGTACATACATTTGCATCCATACACATACATCCATCCATTGTATATAACATACATACATGCACCAGGTTGCCCATTTCCAAGAAGAGTAAGAGTCTCTAAAAGCAAGCGTGGCTTGCCTCACTAGTTTACTCGAGCAAACATTTAGAAATGCCTCTGGTGAAGATCTTTCCAACCAGCTTGCCATTTTCGTTCAGACTCCAACAATGGTTCAGCCTTAAGAAATAATGAGTGAACATGGTCAAGAATCTCCATACAATCCAGCCTTTATGCAATCAACAAAGACGGACACCAGCCCCTATTGTCATGGATGCATTTGCTAATGAGTCCCACAAGACCAAGTCATCCAATGACATTGATCAAGATAAGATGGCAGCGCTGGAAGCCCGAATTAGAGCCATTAAAGGGGTAGACTTATATGATTTAGTACGGGCAGCAGAAATGTGTCTGGTCCCAAAGAAGTTTCTTGTTTCTGAATTCATCAAATACACTGGAACACAATGCCCCATAACTCATCTCAAATCCTACTGCAACAAAATGACAGAAGTAGTACATGATGAAAAACTACTGATGTATTTTTTCCAGGACAACTTAAGTGGGGCAGCATTGAGCTGGTATATGAGATTGAATAACACAAAGATCCGCAAATGGAAAGACTTGGTGGATGCTTTTGTGAAGCAATACAAATACAACATAGACATTACTCCCGATAGAGCTAGCTTGTCCAATTTAGAGAAAAGGGACAGAGAAAGCATAAGAGAGTATGCCCAAAGATGGAGAGATCTAGCTGCTCAAGTGCATCCACCACTTTTGGACAAAGAGATGATCATTATATTTTCCAACACGCTCAAGGCACCATACTACGAGCATGTGATGGGCAGTTCGACCTAGCAATTTACCGATGCTGTTGTAGTAGGTGAGCGCATAGAGCAAGGAGTAAAGAGTGGTAGAATCTCTGCACCTGTGGAGAAAATGGGCTTCGAAGGTAAAAGGAAAGAGGTTGACCATGTTGAGGGTGGTTACAGAAGTAGAAAAAACCAATTCCAAAATTATCACTCTTCACCCCAAATCGCCAATATCAATCTCAACTCTTCTTTTCCTGCCAGAAAACCTGAGCCTCAAACCAAACACCAAAGAGTCCAGAAACAACTACCTCTATTATCGCTGCCCTTAAACGAGATGTACCAGAAACTGTTAAGCATCAGGCTTATAGCTCTAAAACCCCTGACACCTCTGCAACCACCTTACCCCAATTGGTACAGGCCAAATCTCGCTTATGATTACCATACTGGTGCTGTGAGACACAACATCCATACCTGTAGTGCCTTTAAAAAGAGGCTCATGCATTTGATTAAAGCTGGGTGGATAACATTTGAAGAAACTCCAAAAGTGAGTACGAACCCTCTACCCAATCATGCTTCATGTAGTGAATCGATGAACGCACTAGAGGTGGAAAACCTGGGAAACCTCAAAGCACCGATGGAAAGCGCAGGGTGTGAAGAAGGCAATGTATAAAGGATGAAGTTCTTCCACAGAATGGGAGGATGGAGCTTGCCCCTATTAAGTCCAAAATAATTGCCTCTATTTGATTATGCCTGCAAAGTTATTTTGATTTTGTCATATTTCAACCTGTTTTAGTCTTGTTGGCAATTTGGCTCATAATGCCACAAGACTTTCTCTGTCAAATAAGCATTTCTAGTTAATAAGATCATATGTTTTCTTGTCTTCATGATGTGCCTTCATGCAAATAACATACTGAGCACACATTTTACTCACAAAACCACCGCACCAAGAATTCTTTGGTTATTTCTCTTTTTCCCAAAAAAAACAAGTATGACCTCGTGTTTTCATAAGGATTTTTAGGACATCAAAGTTTTAATACAAAACAGAAATCAAATTGGTGTTTGTTCTAACAAACATGTTCTAGAAATTCAAATGATATCTTAACACTTAAAACCTGAAGAACAACCCAAACACCATGAGATAACTTCAAAGCTAAGTTTTGGCTGCATGAATAATGATAAACCATTTTGCATCTTCGCATTAGGGAAAGCAAAGCTTGCTGATTCTGAATACATGCATTTGAAATGAAGAAAGGTCATCTTTGATAATCCTTTCACAATGTTAAAAATCCCCTGCGGTTTCCTTTTGAGAAATAATCTTGGCTAGGATCACACCCTACACTGGGAGGCAAGAGCAAAAAAAATCCTTAATGACTAAAAATGCTCAAACAACACTGGGGGGCATGAAAGAAAATTCTCAATGATTAAAAGTGCCCAAACAAAGCTGGGGGGGCATGAAAGAGTTCAAAAAAAGTCAAAACGATTTGAACGTGCCACAAAAATCACTAATATAATGATGCTCAAAACCAAAAGAAGAAAAAGCCCAAACCCATTAGGGCACCATTTTGCAAATCAATTCCTAGGTCCAGAAATCCATGGACCATTTTGCAAATCCATTCTAAGGTCTAAAAAATCCATGAACCGAAAGAAGAGGATGGGAAAGAAGCACTAGTGATCCTTAGTCTTAAAGTCCCTTAAACACCTTTTGAGCTTATAAATATCATTTTTCTTCATAACCAAGAGCCTAAGCTTACATTACGTGCCCAATCAAGCCCTTTCTGGTTAAAGGCAGGCAATCTAGATCGGTATGCATTGCTTTTCCATGTGAAACAAGTCATTATTCATGCAAGCAAAATGAATGCTTTGAAAACCAATTCTTTGAAACCCTCAAATTGAAGCTTAACCGCTTTGACCAACAAATGATCACTTCACCTTTTTTACCAAAAGCAAAGAAAAAAAATTTCAACACTTATGCAAACATATCCATGAGAATCGCTTGAATTTCTCAAAACAAGTTTGTTTTAAACAAACATCAAAATGATTTTTGTTCGGAACAACTTTGAAATTCCAAAAGTTCTTCATTAAAACAACTCCTTGTAAATAAACAAATCTTTTTCCACATAGCCTCATCCCCAAGGAAAACCCAAATTGAACACTTGGGATATAATCAAGCTGGGGGGCAATCCATCAGACACATAATAGGGTTGACTTCATTATTCCCTTTCTAAGAAAATAGAAGATATAGTGCAGAGCTGGCAAGCCTTCAGATAAAGGTTTGTGGGCAAAGAAGTATGATAATATCATACCCTTTCCAGAGGTCAAAATCATGAAATGTGACTCGAATAAGCAAAAGTGGAAAAGTTATCAAAGTTTACTATTAGAGACTCAAACTTTTGAGAAAGGAAAAACTCTATGAAGAAAAAGGGAACCTGTATTTCTCAGATAAGTATACATGTATATTGATCATGATGCATTACTTTCATCCTTGACAAATCAGTGTCTCATTATCACCTCTTTTTGAGTGGGTTGTAAAGCCCTCATTATCTAGATAGTGTGCTTTCTAACCCTATCTTTCTTTTGAGCGGGCTGTTGAGCCCTTATCATCCACATAATACGCTTTCTAGCCTTATCTTCCTTTTAAGTGCGCCTTTGAGCCCTCAACCATCCCAGCTGGTGTGCCTTACGACTCTACCTTTTTCAAATGCATCTTTGAGCCCTCATATTTCATGTAGTGCGTTTTCTAACCCTGCCTTTTTTCGAGCTCGCCTTCGAGCCCTCAACCATGTCGGATAGTGCACTTTACAGCCCTACCTCTTTTCTTTTGAGTGTGCCTCTAAGCCCTCATCTCTCGGGTAATGCATTTGCCAACCCTACCTCTTTCCCTTCAAGAGAGCCTTTAAGCTCTCTATCATCTTAGGTTTTACGCTTTACATCCCTAACCTTTTTCTCTTTAAGTGTGCTTTAGAGCCCTCCACCATCTTAGCTAGTGCGCTTTACAGCCCTACCTCTTTATCTTAGAATGCGTCTTTGAGCCCTCATCTCTCAAGTAGTGCGTTTTCCAACCCCATATTTTTTTAAGTGCGTTTTCAAGCCCTCACCCCTCAAGTAGTGTGCTTTTTTCGAGTGCGCCTTTAAGCCCTCACCTCTTGGGTAATGCGTTTTCTAACCTTGCCTCTTTTCAAGTGTGCCTTAGAGCCCTCAACCACCTTAGGTAGTGCGTTTTCCAACCTTACCTCTTCTCGAGTGCGACTTTGAGCCCTCACCCCTTGGATAATGCGTTTTCTAACCCTGCTTCCTTTCAAGTGCACCTTCGAGCCCTCACCCCTTGGATAGTGTGTTTTCTAACCATGCCTCCTTTCGAGTGCGTTTTCGAGTCCTCACCCCTCGGGTAGTGTGTTTTTTAACCCTACCTTCTTTTCGAGTACGCCTTTAAGCCCTCATCTTTCATGTAGTGCGTTTTCTAACCCTATCTCTTTTCGAGTACGCCTTTCAGCCCTCGTTCCCTTTCGAGTCCTATCTTTTTTCGAATGCTCCTTTGAACTCCCATCTCTTGAATAGTACACCTTTGAGCCTTATCATGTCGTCCCTTCACAACATTTGGTCTGGGTAGTCACCCATCACAAGTAGACCTCTCTGGAAACTCTTTTCATCTTCTATCTAGGCCGGTTGCCCATTACAATGAAACCATTTTGAGAAATCTTTGCATTTCTCACCACCTTTTCATCTTCCGTTTGGGTCAGTTGCCCATTACAATGAAACCATTTTGAGAAATCCTTGTATTTCTCACCACCTCCAAAATCCTTCATCTAGGCTAGTGGCCTATTACAATGAAACCATTTTGAGAAATCCTCGCATTTCTCACCACCTCCAAAATCCTTCATCTAGGCTAGTGGCCTATTACAACGAAACCATTTTGAGAAATCCTCGCATTTCTCACCACCTCCAAAATCTTCCATCTGGGCCGATTGCCCATTATAATGAAACCATCATGAGAAATTTTCGCATTTCTCACCACTTTGAAAAATCTCCATATTTTTCACCATTCTGAAAACTCTTTTCATTTTCTACCTGGGCAGGTCGTCCATTACAATAAGACCACTTTAAAAAAATCTTTGCATTTTTTTTTCACTTTGAAAAATCATTCGCATTTTTCACTTGGGCAAGTCACCCATTACAATGAGACCATTCTTAAAAAACCTTTGTATTTTTTACCTCTTTGAAAAATCTTTGTGTTTTTCATCTGGGCAGGTCGCCCGTTATAATAAGACCACTTCAAAAAAATCTGTGTATTTTTCATCACTTTGAAAATTCTTCTGACTTTCAACATGGGCAGGTCGCCCATTACAACAAGACCACTTTAAAAAAATCTTTGTAATTTTTCCCTCTTTGAAAAATCTTCGCGTTTTTCACTTGGACGGGTCACCCATTACAATGAGACTACCTTGAAAACTCTTTTTCATTTTTCCCTGGGTAGGTTACCCGTGACAATGCAACCTTTTCAAAATCTTTGAAAAACTTTTTTGTTTTTTTCCTCTGAGTGCGCTTCCTAACCTTCACTTCAAATACTTTTGGAAGGATTCATCATTTCTTGATATGGTGAGTTCGTTATCTCTCTTTCCTTTTCTTATTTACATAGCTTACTATTTTAAGTCTCTTATGAGACTTTCTATCGTAAGCATTGTAAAGAGAGGGGCAACTGTCATAATCCAATTCTGGGTTATTCCCCAAAATTCACTTTTTTCTCAAAATAAAAATAAAAAATAAAATAAAGGTGGCGATGTCAAGAAAGCAGACAGGGGAGGATTCTAAAAAATACATAAAAACCAAGCTGTAATTTTGGAGGAAATTCAAGGTCTAATTGTACCCTATTATGCTAAAAAATAAAGAAAAAAAATGCAAATTCAAGGTCAAATTAAATAAGTATTAAATGCAAATCATGAGCCAAATTAAATTTTAATTATGTTTAATAATTAATTTGGGTCCAATTGAAGGATTTAATTAAGTGCAAGGACTTAATTAAACTTTAAATGGGTCAAATTAATTTTATTTAGGGCTTAATTGGTGAAAAATTTAGTTTAGGAACATAATTTGGGTTTAATTGAGAAGATTGAAATTTTAAGAGATCAAATTTATTTTTTTTCCAAGTTAATTGATTAAAATCAGGGGCAAAATTGCAAGAAAATTGAAGTTTTGAGGTCAATTAGGGGTTAAATTGACAAGATTCGCAGCCAAGGATCAATTTGCAAAAGATACCAAACCATAGGAGCTTAATTGACAAAAACTAGGTGCAATTAAATCAAATTTAAAGAGGGAGAACTAAAATGAACTTTGACAAAAAACAGAACTCTAGTACTGTTCATCTTCTTCTTCAATTTTCTCTGAAATGAAAACTAGAGAGGCTACTTTGTAGGTGCATTTAATGCATCTAACATCAATAAAATTTGACAAATCTTGCACGAAAATAAACACATGCAATTTATCTACAACCCCATATGTTCCCATGTCGACCATATTTAAGGGTCCTAAAGAGGAACATTGCTTTTTAAGTTACAAAAAAAACAAAAAAAATCAAACTGGTGAGTCAAGGTGAAACAAGGGCCACCTATCTTCTTGAATGATACAATATCTGCATAATAAGCCCCATTATCTCCTTAAGCAAAATCCTTGAGAACTGATAAACGATGAAGTACCCCTTCAACAATCAATGTATCATTGACAATAAAGTTGTTTGATGGATTCTTGATATCAGTCAATGATATGAAGCGCTGCAGACCCCAACGATTCTCAGATGCATTGAACCACTGATGAACTGCCCAGAAAAATGGAAGATTAGTGACTGAAATAGGAATATATAGGTCCCTATAAAAAGTAAAATAAATAAGAAAACTTGATTATACAAGAAGTATTCAGCAATTTTCATTTTTACTTAATTGTGTGCTCGAGAAGAAAAGGATTTGAAACCTTCCAAGGGCGAGATGGCAATGATTTCATTCGAACTGGTAACAAAATGTTCCTTGCATCATACATGTAAAATCCCCTGCAGTTGCACTGTTGATGCCTAGTTGTATACAAAAGCTAGATTTTTCCTTTTTTTGGCCTGATATAATGAACCAGATGGAAATAACTATCTCTCACCCAAAACATGAAGGAACAAGAATTTCAGACTCCACAACCAATTGTTCAAGGTACTATAATTTCAGCCTCTCTAACCAATTGTTCTAGTAAAGACTGACTGCGGGGTAGGGATAATAGGAAAAAAGGAATATGAAGTGAACTCACAGGTTTTCTCATGGTGTTGGCTCTGGACTTGATCCTTAATGCGCAGTGTGAATTCCACAAACAGTTTCCATCCAGTATGATAGTTGGTGCAATCATCCAGTTCCAAAAATAAAGACAAGTATTTGCCCCTTTGCTTTGTATGTCCATTCGGAAAGAGCTTTAACTTCCTGAAATCAGAAGGAAGCAAAACATGAATCTGGATATTCAGGTTCCTGAATTGTCACAAGAAAAAAAAAGTCCAAGGTTTAAAATTTATAGCATATACCATTCATGTCCTCCAGCCAAATAAACTTGAGAGTAATAAAATTCTCTTGTCAATCCAGAGAAGTACTGAACCTCCCAAGTAAAAGTACCGTCTGAAGGATCCTTAATCATGGAAAAATGTTCCCCTTTACCTTCGCTTTTGATAACAAAAACCTCCGCTCCAAACACACAGGAATCACCAATCAAGTAACCTTTGGATGCATTGTTAAAAATACTTAATGGAAGCATCTGGGGAAACCCCCATTTATTCATTATGGCACAGAATCGCCTCAATCTCCCATCTAACATCAATAAAAGAGTAACCTGAATCAAATGGACATTCTACTAGAGAAAATTCTCAGCATACATAAAAAGGGCATACCTCCAATTGTCAAGTATTTGTCCTGAAGTTGATCATACACGAACAACTTGAAGATGGCATTGATTTCCCAACCAGGAGGGAAACCAGTGGTGTCTGCAATTACCAAATACAGAGATATGTAGCCATCTCCATTCCTGCTCTTGTCTCCATTAGGGTACAGAACCAATTTCCTGCGAACAATAAACAAAGCATAAGTGACTGAGAAGGCACAACCCTTTCCATCCGACACAGGAAAGCAAGTTCCCTAGCATTGGTCGCGACTAACACATTGACAACATGTATATGAATCTCGGGGAAGGCTATCCATATCAAGGATAGCTGCAATTCTATGAGAATCCTGGCATCACAAAATTACCATGGTTTTATGATGAGGCACACCCTGACAATACATTAGGAGACCTAAAAGTCTTAATAAACTACATCACTGGAGATACCCTCTCCTTCCCTAAATCCCAGCTTCCATCTTAGGTGTATGAACGACACTCAATTGCAAATCACTTTGTACAGCATCATGTGACATTACCAGCTGAACTAGTTAGCACGCTCACATTATTTTGTTTTCTGTTTAATGATCCACGGAAACACCAATCATGGAATAGCTCTCCTCCATCCTAACCCCACCCCAATTATTACAGTACCACTCCACCTTATAAAAAGAAAAACAAAAGGTAACACGTTGTAACCCACCACTTGTAGCCGCTGGCATCAAATTCACGAGATTCATATTGCTCCAAGTAAGAATTAGCAACCATATCGGAAAGCAACGAGAAGGAATCAATTTTCATGGAGTAGTGGGCTGGTGCTACATGTCTCTCTTCCCTTACAGTATCTGTATAAGCCATGAATATGGCATAAGAAATCGTGCACTTAGCGAAAAAAATCAAGAAACAACAAACTCGTTCAAGATGGTTATCATAACCTCCCAAGAGCGACCTTCTCCATGGCTCCTAAATTCCTTTTTCATCATTTCACGTCCCCAGCATAGAAAGACAGAGAGGTTGAGTGTCCCGTTTACAAAGCAATTCGAGGTACGTTTTTGTGAATGGAGCAATAGGATATGGAGCTGTTACCAACAAAAAGCTACTGTACCACGTCTCAAATCCAATTTCTTTGGCTGGCCCAATAGCACATTTGTTTTTACTTTTTAAAAATGTTTTCGAAAAATTATTTTTTTTTAATTTTTTTTTATTGTTTTAATGTTTATGTTAAAATAAATTAAAAAAATAAGAAAAAAATATATTATTTTAATACTTTTCTGAATAAAAAATAATTTTAAAAGTAATCATTACCACACTTCCAAACATTCTCGAAGAGATTTTGACAATACCGTTGAAATGTTGTTTGCTCAATTTAAATTTTTTTTGTATTTAAAATTAATTTTTTTTATATTTTTAGATTGTTTTAATAGGTTAATTTCATAAATAAAATTTTTTTAAAAAAATTTATTTTAATATATTTTCTAAAAAAAATCAATTTAAAATTTAACTTTTATTATACTCTCAAAGATATCCAAACCAAATAGTTTTATCCTATTACAAAACCCTTTATAGCTGAGGAGGCCTAAATGAATTGATTTTGCTTTTGCGGTGGGAATTTTATTTTAATATATTTTAAAAATATATTTGATTTTAAAAATATTAAATTAATAATTTTTTTTATTGTTGTTGATATATTAATTTTAAAAAAATCTAAAATAAATTATTTTAATATATTTTTAAATAAAAACATTTTAAAAAAAAACATTATTCACCACAACATAACCAAAACATACATGTTTCCAAACCTTCTTATGATATGTAACATATCCTTTCAATTATTTTTTTTCCTTTTTATTTTTAATAAATTGGACATGGGTTTGAAAATCATCGGAGAGGAGATTGAGATGCAATTGAATCATTATGAACCTCACTCATGGGAGTATGAAATAAAGTTAACTAATACCCATGCATTGCTTGTCCGTTTTGCACAAATTTTGTAAATTGAGCTATGATAATTCTTCAGGGAAGCCAAAACTAATATAATTTTTTTTTTATGAGGGGTGAAAATTTAATATTTTTTTTTATTTAGAGACCACACATTTGAACAATGCATTCAACCTTATAAAAATTTAAATTTTTTAGTGCTCTGCCCCCACTTGCCCCTCTATCTTCTTCCCATGTCATAGTTTTAAAATTCAGCTCTTCTCATGTCATAGTTTTAAAATTCAGCTCGGTCCGGTGGATCGACTCAAGACTAGATACAGGCCGGTTGAAGAAAAAAGAAAGGAAAGAAAAACCTGGTGTGACCTGGTTGACCCGACGGGTTGATTCGGTGACCCGGCAAGACCCAGTCAAAAATCCAGTTGCAATCTGTTGACTTTTTTTTTTACTAAAACGACATCATTTTAATTAAAAAAATTAACCCGGACGACCCGGTCAAAACCCTGAACTCGGAACTTGGACCAGGTCGGCCATCGATCCGGGTCTGAAAACTATGCCATGAAGACTTTGGTTTAACTAAGATTTACTTTATAGTTTATTTTATTAAATATAACTCAAATTATATTCATTATTTAAAATAAAAGGTTTTCATGTTTTTTCTCAAACATAATTTTTATTTAAAATACTGTCATAACAATAGAAAAATAAATTTTGATTTTTGACTTATAATTAAATACTAGATTATTGATTGGGGTGCGTTTCCATGTGAGTCAAATTAAGAAGTTTTGAACATAAAAAAAAATAATAAAAATTAAACGTTGTTATCATCAGAAAGAAATTTTTTATTATTATAAACTCAAGATATCAGCAGTAATTTTTTATCAAAATTCTTTTCAACATTTATTGACATGTAGCATTTTAATTGTGAATTCAAGATCTTTGTCTCCTATTATCATCAGAACTTGCTTTAACAACTTTTCTAACATTAATTTTTAAAAAATAACAATATAATAATTTTATTATGAGTTTATTAAAAAACATAAAATCAATCCAACGCTTCCACATTATCATGAGAAACTTTTTTATAGTATCATTAAACTTAGTATAGCATGTTAACCTAGAAACATCTCAACTCGGCTTCTTGTCTCTCTTGAATTTTAAATTAAATCTTGTGGGGTTTAACTTTATGTGATTCGGTAGATTTTATAGGTTTAAAGGCGACTCGAACAATCCAATCAAAACCGGATTAACCTAAACACTCAAGATGCAATTGTTTTTTTAATATTGAGACAATAACATTTTGTATCGACCAAAACAATTTAGGTTAACCCGTTAAATTCTTGCCCCTTGTCATGGATTTAGTTGAGCTTAATAATATTTTAGAACTAGTTTTTAAACTCTCACACGAAAGTCTCCAAATAAATTTAAAACCTCAGTAAACCAATTTCTCAATCCCAAAACACCTTGAAATTAATCAAAAAAAAAAATTAAAACTGAAATAAAAAATTCTTTCACAATGTTAATAAACTTTTTTTTTCTAAAAATAAAAATAATTAAGATGCACAATAAAATACAAGTTTTTTTTTTATTGCAAACTTGAATGGGTAGATATTGAGAATTTTATGTATAAGTTACTCAATGAATAATAATCCTAAATTTTAAAAAATGTAGTAATTATAGATATGGCAAGCTAGATCCTTTAAAATATATTATATAAGAAAATATATATTTTAAAGTATAAGACTTGAACCAATTTAAGATAAAACAAATTTCTCAAAACATAGCTTTAATTTGTTTTAGTCCATTTTCATCTTATTATTATTGTTATTTTGAAAAGAACATAAAAAATAATTATTTTAGAAGTTAAAATCATAGTTACTAAGACCTGTATTTGACAAGGACATATTACCAACTCTACTAAAATAATTCAGGTAAATCCAACTCCTTTACTGTTTATATGGACATTGAAAGAGCTATCTTTATTTTTTTATATATAATTTTTTAAAAAGTTCTATTATATTTTTTTATTTTAATTGAATTTTTTTAGTATTTTTAAATTTAATTTTATCCTTCAATATTATATTAATTTTAAATTGATCTTTATAATTTATTTTGATTTATTTTTCATGAGATTATCTCAATATCATATTGAATTTTCTTTTAAGTCATACCATATTTTTACCGATCATATAACTTTTAGACCCGTTAAATCAACTGGGTCACATTAAAGTAACTTCTACGTAAATAAATTTGAAAACTAAGATAGACAAGGAGATGAATCGAGAAGTTTCACAATTGGCCCGCTAGGTCGAGGTTATTTTTTTTCTTTTTCTTTTTTTTTTAAATTCCATCTTCTGATTTTTTTTTTATAATTGAATCACTTTTTGTTTTTTTTTAATTTCATCATTCAATATTTGATTAATTTTGAATTGGTCTTCATAGTTTATTTCGGTTTGCTATCTATGATGTTATTGCAATCTTGAATAAATATTCTGATATTTGATTAGTGCTAAATTTTTCAAGTGTTATTTTTGTTATCATATGTAAAAATTATTTCTTTTATAAATCTTTTTTTGTTAAATCTAGTAAGGTCTATGAACTTGGTCATGAATTTAACAAGTTAAGTTATAAAACCTGAGTTAATTTAATATTTTATCATCTCATTAATAAAATAAAATAAAATAAAAATCTTAATTTATTTTTTTCAAATTAAACCATTCTTTTTACCTATTATTTTATTTGTTTTAAACTTACTAAATCAATTACATTATTTTATTTTTAATATTAGCACATTAAAATCATCAAAAAATACTAAACAAATTAATTTAATATTTTTTTTTAAAAATACACTTTAAAAAAAGCATCTAGAAGTTCTTATTATACGTGTAGTAAATGTTGCTTTTTAAAGTATTTTTCATTTAAAAATATATCAGATTTATTTTTTCTATTTTTTATCATCAACCTATCAAAATAATAATAAAATATTAAAATATATTAATTTAAAACCTTTTAAAAAAATAATTTTTTTTAAAAAACATAATTTAACATTAAAAAAACAGAAGATATGGTAAATCATAAACGGTGCTTCAGTCCACAACTGTGGGACTCCACCATCTCTTAAACAAATTTGCAAATTACCAGCTGATTTGAATCTAGTCTTGTCCACACTTGATGAAAGAACAAAGAAATTTCCCTCCTCTACAATGATTCAAGCCTCTTATTATTAATAATAATAATAAAAAAAGGTTTTCATGTCATTATAAATAAAAATAAATTTAAAAAAATAAATAAAATATTATTTTAATATATTTCTAAATAAAAAATATTTAAAAAACAATTATTCCTTTTATAAGTTGTTTACGTGAAGCCACCGGACTAGCAAGTCCTTGTCCATATACAAAAATGACACTTATCAGAGTGCCTTGTTTAGATGAGTGTGCATATCCACATCCAAATCATTCAGCACTCTCTCACTTCCTCTCCCTCTCTCAATGGCTGCTGAAACAGCTTCCCTTCTTCCCTCCCAAGCATTTCCTAGTCAACCTACCAAGATAACAAGCATCAAAACGTTAGCTGAATCTCCTGGTCTCACCTCCATCCCCGCCACTTACACCTTCACTCCTGATCTCCATGACCACGTAACTTGTGTCCCAGAAGGCTCCATTCCTGTCATAGATTACTCTCTTCTTATTTCAGGCACTCCCGATCAACGGTCTAAAATAGTTCATGAACTTGGCAGAGCCTGTCAGGACTGGGGCTTCTTCATGGTATATCTCATCTCTTTTCATGTACCAAGTAAAGCTCTTCATGTTATAGAAATTTGATCTTCTAGTTGTCAAGTGCATGTCATGCTCTGTATATTGTCAAAAAATACGAGTAAAAGAAAAACATAGCAAGAGAACTAGGTTTTTTTTCTTTGATTTATAACGTAAAAGAAACTTTCATCCTTCATATTTCTTAATTATTAGGTGATCAATCATGGGGTGCCAGAGAACCTTCTCAGCTCGATACTTGATGGGTGTAAAGGTTTTTTTGATCTGCCAGAAGAGGAGAAGCAAGAGTTTAAAGGGAACCATGTGTTGGACCCAATAAGGTCTGGCACCAGCTTCAATGTTTCAGTGGAAAAGGCTTTCTATTGGAGGGATTTTCTCAAGGTCTTTGTACATCCTGTGTTCTACTCACCTACCAAACCTGCTGGCCTCAGGTAAATAAAACGATCATCACCCCCTTCATTAGTAGCTTTTAGTTCTAATGCGTGTTCCTTTCAAGTGAATTCAAAGGTGAAAAGATATTCCTTTTCTTTTGAGATAAGACAGAATCTTGTGAGAAAATTCATGATTAAAGTAGAGGGATCTTAATCTTATAGAATTTTAAGTTTTTGGTTGGATCTTTTTTTATGCAGTGAGATTTCATTAGAGTACTCCCAAAGAGTTAGAGAAGTAGCAAGGGGGTTACTGAAAGGAATATCAGAAAGTTTGGGATTGGAAGGAAGCTACATAGACAAGGCACTGAATTTGGAACAGGGGAAACAAATATTTATTGCAAACTTGTATCCAACTTGTCCACAGCCAGAGCTTGCAATGGGCATGCCCCCTCATTCAGATCATGGATTTTTGACACTCCTAATCCAAAATGGAATTGGTGGCCTTCAAATTCAGCACAAAGGGAAGTGGGTCGATGTCGGTGCCCTCCCCAACTCCTTCCTGGTTAACACTGGAGATCACCTTGAGGTGCGTTCTGACTTCCTGGTCATGTTATCCTTTATCACAATTAGGCTTGGAGTCGATCCAAGATTCCTAAGGCTTAATAATTCTGTTAAAAATGTGAAGTTCTTGTTTTTTGTTACTAGATTTTGAGCAATGGAAGGTACAAGAGTGTTCTGCACCGAGCAATGGTGAACAGGAAGGCTACAAGGATATCCATAGCTATGGCACATGGACCATCACTAGACTCAGTCGTTAGCCCAGCACCAGAGTTATTAGTGAGCAGTATAGGCAATGAGCCGGCAGCATACGTTGGCATGAAATACAAAGACTACCTGGAACTTCAGCAAAGCAACAAGCTGGATGGGAAATCTTGCTTGGATCGGGTTCGAATTCCAGCAGTTTAGCTACTGCTTCTGTGTGTGTACCAAACCATGAAAGTAATAATGATACTTCTGTGATTTCATGAATGCGAAAATGAATGGATGAAGAATGTGATTGTAATCAAAATAAAAACTTCTTGTAAAATATAAGAAGTGGGTCGGTCTTAAGGTCTTAAGACCATCTCACTCTTGCTTGTTATGTAGACAGTGGAGCTCAGGAAAGCAAAGTATTATGTGCTTCGTGTCTGCAGTGCCCTCTTATAGCTATGTTTCTTCCCGCAGTTGGTTTGCGTTGTTCCATGCATGCTATTACACTGGCTGCCCTGCTGCAAATGACAGGGACTTTAGCTGTTGTTTGTTATCCACCGTGAGAAATTTCATGTCAAAAAAAGGACTTTCTCTTGTTTTATCTCTCTGGGGCATCATTTCTTACCTCTAGGGAGCTCTCCAGAAGAACAAAATCAGGAAACAAGCTTCAGGTCGAATAGGTCCTTTTAGTGTAGTTATATCCAGGAAGAATCTGATCATTGTAAAAACAAAAGGAACCAAACTTTTCTCTGAATCAAGATCCAATTCCATGGAGTTCATACACTGAATCATGTCCTGCAATTCATGATTGGTTGAACTCTAAAAATTATCATAGTATGTTTTGTTTTTGCTTCTATCTCTTATTGTTACTTTCCCAATTCATGATAAACTAGTTTTCACTATCAGCGCATGGTGCATGTACATTTTCATGCTGCCAAGGTTGTGCATGTAAAAAAAACCTCTGATAACAAAGCAATTCCATCAACCTAAGGTTGGCAGGAACTCTGATAACAAAGCAACTCTTCGAGCAGCTCTGATAACGTGGCTGACAGAAATTATACATACAATAGAAGTAACATTTACGGGATAGAAAAAAACAAATCAAAATAAAATATAAAAAATATATTTTATTCTAATTAATATATTTTTATTTTATTTTATATTAAGTGTTGAAATCAATAAAATTATAATAATCATAGTTATAAAATATAAACCGGCTCGACAGTTTGACCTAGGACCTGGATCGGTCCAAGTTTAAAAGAGTAGAGGAAAAATTGACTCGATCTGATTTGGTAAAAACCTGGATCGGTCTGGGATAAAACATTGGTAAAAAACATGTTTACTTTTTAAAATTCTTTTTTTTAAATGAAAATAATGTTACTTTGATTATTATTTTTTTATTTTAAAAAAGAAGATTTTGGGTCAATCTAGGTTGTCCTCTTGACCCCCGGCCTTGTCTTGGTTCAATTCCCGTGATTGAGTTTTAAAATTATGATAATAACTATTTTTATCTATACATTGACACGAGTCAACCTGGGTTGACCCTTCTGACCCGTGATCAAGAACTTGCCCCGAGTCAATTCTCAAGTCGGGTTTTAAAACTTTGATAATAACCTTTTTATTTTTATATTGACCTGGTCAACACGAGTTGACTCTTCAGATGACCTAGCCTTTGCCCTGGGTTAGCCCCTAGTCGGGTTTAAAATTATGATAATAATCACTTTTATTCTTATATTGATCCAAGTCAATTCAAGTTGACCCTCCCGACTCGTGATCCAGGTCTTGTTCCGGATCGACCCCCAAGTTAAGTTTTAAAACTATGATAATAATTATTTTGTTCTATACATATCATAGTTTGATAATTTTAGAATTGAGAGTTTTTTACTTCTATTATACATACAATAGAAGTAACATTTACGGGATAGAAAAAAACAAATCAAAATAAAATATAAAAAATATATTTTATTCTAATTAATATATTTTTATTTTATTTTATATTAAGTGTTGAAATCAATAAAATTATAATAATCATAGTTATAAAATATAAACTGGCCTGACAGTTTGACCTAGGACCTGGATCGGTCCAAGTTTAAAAGAGTAGAGGAAAAATTGACTCGATCTGATTTGGTAAAAACCTGGATCGGTCTGGGATAAAACATTGGTAAAAAACATGTTTACTTTTTAAAATTCTTTTTTTTAAATGAAAATAATGTTACTTTGATTATTATTTTTTTATTTTAAAAAAAGAAGATTTTGGGTCAATCTAGGTTGTCCTCTTGACCCCCGGGCCTTGTCTTGGTTCAATTCCCAGATTGAGTTTTAAAATTATGATAATAACTATTTTTATCTATACATTGACACGAGTCAACCTGGGTTGACCCTTCTGACCCGTGATCAAGAACTTGCCCCGAGTCAATTCTCAAGTCGGGTTTTAAAACTTTGATAATAACCTTTTTATTTTTATATTGACCTGGTCAACACGAGTTGACTCTTCAGATCTGTGACCTAGCCTTTGCCCTGGGTTAGCCCCTAGTCGGGTTTAAAATTATGATAATAATCACTTTTATTCTTATATTGATCCAAGTCAATTCAAGTTGACCCTCCCGACTCGTGATCCAGGTCTTGTTCCTGGATCGACCCCCAGTTAAGTTTTAAAACTATGATAATAATTATTTTGTTCTATACATATCATAGTTTGATAATTTTAGAATTGAGAGTTTTTTACAATGATATTTTATGAATAAAAAATAAAAAAACATTGTCTTAGAAGATATGCCTTTTTTATACCTCTTGTTTTGAATAAAAACTCCCTCCAAAATTATCAAGGAACAAATTTATTTTTATATTTTTATCTCTTCAACTAAACATATTTTTGTCTCTTTTATGACAAGATAATAATTAAATGCTACCTAAAAGTTTCAATGTGTTTTTCAACATAAAAAAATAAAGTGTAAATTGAAAAGCCAATGCAAGTATCTAATTAAATAAATTGATAATAATTTGTGTAAATAAATGAGAAAAAATCATTGACAATAACCAAAAAAGAACTTGAGAAAATTAAGAGATAAATGGAAATCAGGGTATTCAATCACACAAAATAAGACATTTACTCGATTGTTTACTTAATTAATAAAAGATAAATCCACATCCTAAAAAACTCACGACCTAAAAGATAAACACAAATGAAAATGACAGAATACACTCATGCCCTATAAAAATAATGCAAGGGCAAACAAATCAGGAAT
This sequence comes from Populus x sibirica, assembly GCA_019202695.1. Classification (NCBI taxonomy): domain Eukaryota; kingdom Viridiplantae; phylum Streptophyta; class Magnoliopsida; order Malpighiales; family Salicaceae; genus Populus; species Populus x sibirica. The sequence continues at coordinate 941,211 of JAGMVL010000353.1, read as the reverse complement.
GTTATTTAAAAATAAATATTTTATATTTTGAAAAATAAAATTTATTTTTATAAATAGAAAGAAATTATAAATGAATGAGAATAATATCTTGAAAAATCAAACAAAAAACAAAACAATTCTAAAAAAACCCTTATATTAAAAAATTGCATGCAAAACCCATGACCTGGATGATGGGATCGAGATAAACTCATAGAAAAGAAATTGAAGATAATCATTGAATCAATATTTTTTTTCAAAAACAATTACAGAATAATAAGATCATATGAAGCCGAATCCCCAATAAATCAAATGTTCAAAAAATGATTTCATGAAAGAAAAAAAGCATCTAACAAAAATGAGGGTGAACAAAAAAAGCAATTAGAGGGAAATAAAAGTTTGATCTAACTTGCGCTCTATAGTGGATCGTAATTGATTTTTAAATGAAAAACACTTGAGTACAAAGACTATTTTGATATTTTTTTTTACATAAAAAGAATTATAAAGTGTAAATCAAAACGTTTATCCAAATATCTAATATTAATCTATGCAAATAAATAAATAAAATCGTTAATAATAACTAAAAGAGAAAGTAGAAAAATTAAGAGATGAATGTAGATAAAGATAATTTACTCATTTATATCCACTAAACTTGTTTATTAAAAACAATAAAAGATAATAGAAATAAAAAAACATATGAAACTTAGTTAATAAAATAAAAAGGAGAAAAATATCCATGGCTGGACATATTCGATATATTATTTCAAAATAACTATTATTTTTTACAAAACAAAACTTTTCTGTATAAAATAAATTTAAATAATAGAATAAAAAATCTCCAAAAATTAATTAAAAAAAACATCATCCAATAAAGACTTGCAAAACTCGTGGTCTAAGTAATGAGATCAAGACAAACCGATTGAATAGAAATTAAAGATAACCACAAAATCATTTTTTCAAAAACAAATAATGTAGAATGATAATATTATAAAAGAAAATGAGGGGAAAAAGGATTTCTAATCGCATTAACACTTAAAACTTGTAAGCCATATGATTAAATCAAAAGCATGAAAAACAGGAAAATGACAAAACCTAATCTCGAACAAATCAAACATCGAAGAATGTAATCGAGAAAAAAACCAACCACGTAAAAAAAAAAGAGAATAAGGGTAAAAACTGAAATTAAAAAAAAACAAGGGCATCTAAAAAAATTAAATTGGAGGGTTAAATTGAAAAAAAAAATATAAACGTTGATTGAAGGACAAAATTAAAAACCAATAAAACTCTAACAGAAGAGCCAAAGGTCAAAATAAGAAATCAAAAGAATAAGGATTGAATTGAAAAAAAAAACAATTATGACAAATTGTAATTTAAGGACTGAATTAAAATCATAAAAAACTTTTATAAAAGGGCCAAAGACAAAATTAAGTCGTCCAAAATATAGAGACTGGAATTGAATAAAAAAAGAGGACAGACATGTACTTACTCTAGGAGATAGAGACAAGAAGGAAGAAAAAAAAGAAACGCCGACCAATGATAAACTGCCATCGCGCACTACACCAGGAGAAAGGGAATACGGTGGCACTTCTAGAGACATGGTGGAAGACTAGGTTTGGACAACCAGTGGCGTCGCACGCGCTGCCTAAAGAGCGTGGACGCCAATAACGCGATAACACATAACCACACGTGCTAGCACCTCTTTCATATAAAAAAATAAAAATAAAAATCAATGGAAAACTATTAAAACACCACTCATTAACCTGGAAATGGAAATAACAAATAAACAATTATGAAAATACTAAAACACCCCTCAATGCATAAATGATGTTTTGTCTTTTCTAAGGGTAAATGCATAGTTTTTCTATAGCTTAAAAAGTGAAAACCCTAAAATGCCCTCGGCAACAACTCAGTTATTTTTTGACCTCCAGGATAAAGAAGTTTTTTTACTATTGAAAAGATTGTGAAATATCAAAAAAGTCATTGGCCAACAAGTTTAAAAGTTTCTTTATTGTATAATTAATATTAAAAAGACTAACATATTCTCGTTCAATCTTTTAATTACTAATAAGCATATAAAAAGGACCAAATATCCTTAAATCAAAGACTTTTTTTTTTCCAATCATAGGGCAGAATAGTAATGTTACTTTCTGTGAAAAGAAAAAAACACCCCCACCCCAAGCCTTTGAAAATGAGAAAATCCACGGTCCACAGTAAATTGTGTTTTGGTCTACAGTGAACACAAACAATAGTTTCCCCATGTCATTTAGAGTTTTCTATAATAATATAATTGTTTGATGTAAAAGCAGAGACTTATTATGTTGAATCTTGTCTATGTTACAGTATTAAGAAGAGTCATCCTACCAAATGAAATTAACTTTAAAGATTAACTCGTCAAACTCGTGACTCGAGTCATGAGATGAGTTAGAAACCGGACCAAAAAAATAATAAAGTCTAATTTTCAATCGATTTAATATTAAAAGATGAAATTGAGAAAAAAATATTCAAACAGAAAAATAAAAAAAATCAAGTTAATTAGTCAAACACATGGTTATGGTCATGAATATAAAATAACCTTATAAAAAATAAATTGAAAAAATTATAAAGTACAATCTAAAATAAATCTAAACCCTGAAAAATATGATGAATTTGAAATGGTAAAGAAAAATATAGATTAGAAAAAAATAGTATTATATGAGGAGAGAAATAACTTAGACGGGGAGAGGCTGTAAGCAAATTTTGAATGAATGACATGTAGTTTACAGAAAAGCAATTTAAACTAACAGGGGACTACATGTAGTTCCCTTCAGTTGATATAAACGGCATGTCGCTTACGACTTCGCTACGTGGTTTCCTATTTTATCCTTGATAATTACTCTCAATTCCCAACACTACCACCTGCTAAAATCCCCGCCTTTCTTCTGCTGTAAAAAATCACAGCTCCTGCTGAAAAACTAATAAAGCACTAGCCTTTCGCCGCGCAAAACTCTCTTCCTCACCTCAGTTTCTCCAAAATCACAACGTTATACACAAGTAAGAACGAGAATCACTGTAACTCTTCTGGGTTTTCTATTTAAGACAGATTTTGCTTGTTGAATTTCAACATGTTTGTGTAAAGTTCGAGTCTTTGCAGATTTCTACAACATGCTTAGGTTTTATTAGGATTTTATGCTTTCAGGTTTGATGTTTCTCTCATGTGGGCTGTTCATTTTCTGGCTAATTCTTCTATGAACAAGCAAAGATATTTAGTGTTGGTAAGTCATGGCTGGAGTATCATCTTGGTTATATGAATTTTTCCCACTGAAAATGATTGTGTGCTTTAAAGTGTAGAAATTGTAGAAAAAATCTTGATGGGATTACTGAAATATCTGTTGTGTTTTGGTATTGAGTTCTTGCACTGTTGATGAATGAAACTTACATTGAGATGTTTATGGTGTCTGCATTATAGTTTAGTTGGCATTAACTTCATGATGATACCTGTTATTGATTCAAGTCCAGTACTAGCACTTTGTTAGAATCTATCTATGAGCTCATAAGGAATTGCTTCAAGCAGTTTTCAGGATGTTGCTATAATATGTTTCTTGAATCCTTTGAACTGCCAATTGAATTGGTGACTCTAAGTACATATGCTGGGAAATGTCGGGTTGGTATTACACCTATTACATGTCCTCTAGGAGTGTCAAAGCCGCGCATATTAACTCTCGAAGTATTGTGATTTTTCCTGTATTTTTGGATTGAAAACGGTCTATGCAGTTGAATAGCTATTGTGGATATAAGTTTCTATTGCTGGAGCCTGGGAATTCAAAGATACGTTGATGATGGATATTGCAATATATGCAACCTGTAAAAAAAGTTGGGACCAAATTTAGTAATTTTTGTATGGAAATCTTTTCACCTTGTCATGAGCGCACATGCTGCTAACTGTTAGGTCTAGTTTTTTAACGTTCATTCTTCTGTAGATTCTGAGTTTTATATGAGATTAGTTCCTTGGCTCCTATATTTTTGCTACATGAAAGCTGCTTGTTTATGTTAGGTGCCATAGTGAAGGCTTCGACAAGGGATACGCAAAGAATTTTAGTTTGATTTTATCGTTTATGGAATGGAAACACAACAAAAGGAGAATTGTTGCATGATTTATGTGGGAACACAACCATGAACTGGTGGTTGATCACATCATTTTCTTCAGAAGTGACCTTGTAAGAGTCAAGTAATCCCATCTATTAGTAGATTGAGTTGAAAGAACAGAATATATGATGAAATAATATATATATGATAGTTGCTAATCATATGTGCATATCTTGTTCTATACCAGATAGCAGGAGAAGCAATTAAACCAGGGACAATGAAGGAAGAAGATGTGAATTGTTGCCAGATTCAGGAATGGTACCCAAAATTCAAGTCAGTATCCATTAAAACAGTAATCCATGAACTTCCAGAATCTTTTGTCGAGTACCTTCTTTTAAAATATTTTATTTGTATTTTAAAAGTGTTTTTGGCTTTAAAAATATTAAATTAATAAATTTTTGGTTTAACTAAGATTTAATTTATAGTTTATTTTATTAATTATAACACATATTATATTCATTATTTAAAATAAAAGGCTTTCATTTTTTTTCTCAAACATATTTTTTATTTAAAATACTGTCATAACAATAGAAAAATAAATTTTGATTTTTGACTTATAGTTAAATACTAGATTATTGATTGGCATGCGCTTCAACATAAATTTTTTTCTAAAAATAAAAATAATTATTAAAATGTACATTTTTTAATTTCTTATATAAAAAAAGAACATACAAGAAAGAAAAGTTAAGCCTATATAAGTACTATGACTTCATTTTCTTAATATACAAGTCATAATTTTTTTTTTCATTACAAACTTGAATTGGTAGATATTGAGAATTTTATGTTTAAGTTACTCAATGAATAATAATTCTAAATTTTAATGGTACCAAAAATAATGTACTATAAATCATATCATAATTTTTTTTTTTCATTACAAACTTGAATTGGTAGATATTGAGAATTTTATGTTTAAGTTACTCAATGAATAATAATTCTAAATTTTAATGGTACCAAAAATAATGTACTATAAATCATATATTATTACTAGTATTGCATTATTGTTTTATGATTAAATAAATTCACAATTAAAGGTATGTACGGAGAACTAAAAAATGTGGTAATTATAGATATGGCAAGTTAGATCCTTTAAAATATATTATATAAGAAAATATATATTTTAAAGTATAGACTTGAACCAATTTAAGATAAAACAAATTTCTCAAAACATAGCTTTAATTTGTTTTTAGTTCATTTTCATCTTATTATTATTTTGAAAAGAACATAAAAAATAATTATTTTAGAAGTTAAAATTATAGTTACTAAGACACATATTTGACAAGGACATATTACCAACTCTACTAAAATAATTTGGGTGAATCCAACTCCTTCATTGTTCATATGGACAGAGCTACCTCAATTTCTTTATATATATTTTTTAAAAGTTCTATTATATATATTTTTTCTTTTAATTGAATTTTTTTAGCATTTTTATTTTCAATTTTATCCTTCAATATTATATTGATTTTGAATTGATCTTTGTAATTTTTCTGGTTTGTTTTTTATGAATTTATCTTAATCTCAAACAAACATTTTGTTATTTGGTTAATACTCAATTTATGAATATCTATTTTTGTTATCTGCTCTACTAAAACTATGAGGTGAACCCAACTCCTTCACTATCCATGTAAATAATGAAGGAGCTGTCTTTTTTTTTTAACATTTTCCTTCCAATTGAATCATTTTTAGCTTTATTTTTTTTATAATTTTATTTTTTAATATTATGTTGATTTTGATTTGGTCTTTATAAATTATTTTGGTTTGTTTTTTATGAGATTATTGTAACCTTAAACAAACATCCAGATATTTAGTTTTGTTTTCATTTCATTAAATTAAAAAAATTAAAAACAAAAAAAACTATATTATAAATATAACAAACTTTAAAAGATTTAACCTAATTTTACCTATTAAATATCTCACTCCATGAAAGAACAAAGAAATTTCCACTTCTCTTCGTATTTGGGTTCGATATATCGAGCATCTTAATAATAATAAATAAATAAATAAGAGGTTTTTTATATATTTACAATGCTTAATGTTTTGTATTAAGGTGTAAAGTATTTTTTAAAAAATATTTTTATTTAAAAATATATTTAAATATTTTTTTTATTTTTAATATTAGTATATTAAAATTATCAAAAAAATACTAAAAAAATCAATTTAATATTTTTTAAAAAAACAAACACACTTTTAAAAACATCTAAAGAGTCTATTTGTAAATGTGTTAGACGTTGCTTTTCAAAGTTTGTTTTTTTGAAAATATATTAAAATAATTTTTTTTTATTTTTTATATTAACACATCAAAATAATAAAAAAATACTAAAAAATATTAATTTAAAACCTTTTAAAAAAATAAAAAATTTTAAAAAACATAATTTAAAATTAAAAAAACAGAAGATATTACTAATCATAAAAGTTCCTTTAGTCCACAACTGTGGGACTCCACCATCTCTTAAACAAATTTGCAAATTACCAACTGTGGGACAACCTAGTCCTTGTCCACACTTGATGAAAGGACAGAGAAACAAAGCTTGAAAATTGCCAGTTGACGTGAAGCCACCAGACAAGCAAGTCCTTTGTCCATATACAAAAATGATACTTATCATATTGCCTTAATTAGATGAGTGTGCATACCTACATCCAAATCATTCCTCTCTCTCTCACTTCTTATCCCTCTCTCAATGGCAGCTGAAACAGCTTCCCTTCTTCCCTCCCAAGCATTTCCTAGTCAACCTACCAAGATAACAAGCATCAAAACGTTAGCTGAATCTCCTGGTCTCACCTCCATCCCCGCCACTCACACCTTTACTCCTGATCTCCATGACCAGGTAATTTGTGTCCCAGAAGGCTCCATTCCTGTCATAGATTACTCTCTTCTTATTTCAGGTACTCCCGATCAACGGTCTAAAACAGTTCATGAACTTGGCAGAGCCTGTCAGGACTGGGGCTTCTTCATGGTATATCTCATCTCTTTTCATGTAGCAAGTAAAGCTCTTCATGTTATAGAAATTTGATCTTTGATGGCTTGACGTGATGTCGAATGACTCTCTCAGCAACTTTGAGGACTGAACTAGTTGACAAGTGCATGCCATGCTCTGTATTTTGTTACACATATGACAAATTATAATTTAAAGATATAAGGATTGAATTGAAAAAAAATATATATGACAAATTATAATTTAAAGATATAATTGAAAACATAATTTTTTTTTGTAAAAGGACCAAGGATAAAATTAAGTCGTCCAAAACATAAGGACTGGAATTGGAAAAAAAAAAAAAGAGGACATACATGTACTTACTCACATAGAGAGAGAAAAGAAGGAAGAAAAAAAAAAAGAAACGCCGACCGACGATAAACAGCTCATCAACCACTGTCACACACTCCACCAGGAGAGCGACGATGTGGTGGCACGTCTAGGGACACGATGGAAGACTAGGTTTGGACAACTGGTGGTGTCGCATGCGTTGCCTAAAGAACACGAACACCACCAGCGCGCTAATACGTAACCATATGCGCCAACGCCTTTTCAAAATAAAAAAAAGTCAATGGAAAATAACTAAAATGTCCATCGTTAACTTAAAAATAACAAATAAACCAATATAAAAGTATCAAAACATCCCTCAATGCATAAATGACCTTTTGTCTTTTTTAAGGGTAAATGCTTATTTTTTTCTGTAGCTTAACAAGTGAAAACCCCAAAATGCTCTTGGCTAACAACTCAATTATTTTCTAACCTTTAAGGTAAAGAAGTATCTTTACTATTCAAAACTTTGTGAAATGTCAAAAAAAATCCCTTGATCAACAGGTCTAATTTTTTTTATCTTGAGGTACAATAGTTTTTTTTACTACACAATTAAAATTAAAAAAGACTAATATATACCCGTTCAATCTTTTAATTACCAATAAACATATAAAAAGATTAAAATATCTCTACATCAAAGGCTTTTAATTTTTTTCAATCAAAGGGTAAAATGATAATGTAAAAAACAAAAATACTCCTAATCCAAGTCTTCATAGATGAGAAAATCCACAGTCCAGGTAGACTATGTCTTGGTATATAGTGGGTGTAGTTTTCGCATCTCATTTAGAGTTTTCTGTAATAATATAATTGTTTGATGTAAAAGCAGAGACCTGTCACACTGGATCTTGTCCACATTACAGTATTATGAAGAGTCATCCTACCAAACAAAATTAACTTCAAAGATTAATACTTGATGAAGGCCTATATTTTTCTTTTCATCCTTGTTTTTCCATTTCTCCAAATGGGGTTTTTGGGCTGTTCTTTGCTCTTCAGGTGTCATTTGATGTTGAGGTAGTGACTGTCAGGCAGCCTAGGAAATCCTGATTTGCCCATTTTTAAGTTCAACAGAGGTAACTCTATGGTTCTTTTTTTTTTTTTTTGCATCACCGATTCTAGTAAGTCATGTATTAAAATAAAAGTTTAATATTGAGTGATGGCCTTGTAGGTGTTCATTTTCCATTTAGGTTACTGCAATCGATAAGAGTGTTAGGGAGCTGCAAAATAAAGGTCCATTGTCTCTTCGAAGAATTTTAACCTGTCAATTGCAGCTAAGTTAGATTTCAAACCTCATAATCCTGTTTAGAATATTTTTCCAGTATCATTTTCTCAAAGTCCCATTTTATGATTTGCAGTGATTGTTAAGGCCTAAAGAGTGGGCACACAGAGATGGAGAATAGCAGCAGTAGTAACCCAACATTAGCAGAAGCAGAGAAAATGAATGAAGTCCTGAAGAAATCCCTACTCATATTGAATGGTGCATTGCTGGCCCTCGGAAACTGCGGCGGCCCTCTTATCCAGCGGCTATAATTTCTTGAAAGGTGGCAAGAGTGTTTGGATATCAAGCTTTCTGCAAACTGTTGGTTGGGCATTTGTCCTATTTCCTCTCATTGTTTCATACATGTTTCGCCGAAGCAAGGAGGGTGCTACGACCAAGCTCTTCTATGTAAGCCCTAGGCTCTTCCTAGCTTCTGCTGTTCTCGGTGTTCTTACTGGCCTTGGATGATTTCTTTTCCGCCTATAGTGTTTCTCTCCTTCCTGTTTCCACTTCTGCTTTTATAATTGCCACCCAGTTAGCTTATACTGCTGGATTTGCTTTTGTTTTGGTCGAGCAAAAGTTCCCATCTTTTACCATCAATGCAATTTTCTTGTTGACCATTGAAGCTGTTATACTAGTTCTTCACACAAGTTCCGATCGCCCTGCTCATGAAACCAACAAGCAGTGCTTCTTGGGAGTTTTCATGACTCTTGGAACTGCAGCACTTTATGGGTTTGTGCTACCAGTAGTTGAGCTGACATACAAAAAAGCTAAGCAAACCATCACCTATACTTTGGTTGTGGAGATTCAGATGGTTATGTCTTTCTTCGCGACTGCATTCTGTGCTGCTGGGATGTTTGTACACAAGGACTTTCAGGCCAGTCTCTACGGCATACAAGCTCGTACACGCACACATAATAATTAGTTGCTTATTAATGCAGGCAATCCAATCCTTCGGAGAGCGTCTTTTACTTTTTAACGCAGGAAATTCCAAACGAGGCAAGTGCATGTAAACATGGGCAAGAAAAATATCACGTGGCGATTATTTTTAGTGCAATCTTGTGGCAATGCTTCTTCATGGGAGCCATTGGTGTGACTTTCTGCGGCTCTTCATTGCTTTCTGGTATTATAATTGCCACCCTGCTGCCAGTGACAGAGTCTCTAGCTGTGCTGTTCTACCATGAGAAGTTCCATGCTGAAAAAGCAACTCTTGTTCTGTCTCTCTGGGGCTTCTTTTCTTACTTCTATGGTGAGCTCCAACAGAAGAAGAAGAAGAGGAAGAAGCATTATACTAGAAGTTTTGCACATTCAAAAACCATAAGGCTTCTGAACATTCTTTATCTCTGCTGATAATTGAGACCCAACAGAACCTAAAAACAAATAATCATGCTTCTGAATTAAGGATGTTTGCTTGAGGAACGATGATTCAATAGTTGTTTATTGAGATTAAGACCATTTCTAGTGTGATTTTACTTTTCCTTTCTCTTCTTATCTCATAAGGCCAGCAATAAGGCAAACAATGGTGATGTTGTCATGTCGGTTTTCTCCCTGCAGAATCCAGCACGAAATTATGTATCCATTGTTTTGTTCTCCTGAACTGCATTCGTGTAATAATTTCTCCGGTGTTAATATTATTAGAATTTTTTGGTAGGGATGAATACGTATGCTTATATAATAATTTCTCGAATTAATACCATCAGATTTTTCCGAGATACAAGTACATCATTTTGGTTTGCGTCACGTTGCTAGTCGGATGAATTGTTTTTAATGTAAAATAAAATATTTAAATGTTACTAATATTTTTTTAATATATAAAAATTTAAATTATATAAAAATTGATATAATGTGATTTAGTCATCTTAACAGGTTTAAAGACAATCCAAATAATCGATAAAAATATATTTTGACTTAAAATAAATATTTAAGATGAGATTGTTTTAATAAATATTAAGAAAACAATATATTATATCTATTTGGGTCAATATGAGTTCATTTGTCAATCCACATACCAAGTTATAAGATCATGATAACCTTACGGTAAGCAAATCAAAACAAATTACGAAATTCAATTTCCAATAAATTCAATATTGAATGATAAATCCGAAAAATAAATCAATTAAAAAAGGACTCAAGTCAACCCGGTTTAATCTATCAAGCTCGTAACCCGGGTACAAACTAACATAACCAATAAAAAATAAATTAATATAAATTATGAAGTTTAATTCTTAATCAACCAAATATTGAAAGATAAGATTGAAAAAAAATTGATTAAAAAAAACATAAAAAATAATTCGAGTTAATCAAGATTAACTCACTAAACTTGTGACCCGAGTCATGAGATGAGATAACCTCATAGAAACCAGACCGAAATAAATTATGAAATTTAATTTCCAATCAACTCAATGTTAAAAAATAAAATTAAAAAAAATTTCGAGTTAATCCATCAAACTTATAGTTTTGATCATAGTATGAGATAACCTCATAAAAATTAAATTATAAAAAATTATAAAATTCAATTTACAATAAATATAAACCTAAAAATATGATGAAATTAAAATTGTAAAAAATATAGATTAAAAAAAATGAATACTATCATGGCAGGAGAGGAAATAATTGAAAGTGGGAGAAACTGTAAGCAAATTTGGAATGAATGACATGTAGTTTACGGAAAGGCAATTTAACTAACTGGGAACTACATGTAGTTCACTTCAGTTGATATAAACGGCATGTCGCTTACGACTTCGCTACGTGGTTTCCTATTTTATCCTTGATAATTGCTCTCAATTCCCAACACTACCACCGGCTAAAATCCCCGCCTTTCTTCTGCTGTAAAAAATCACAGCTCCTGCTGAAAAACTAATAAAGCACTAGCCTTTCGCCACGCAAAACTCTCTTCCTCACCTCAGTTTCTCCAAAATCACAACGTTATACACAAGTAAGAACGAGAATCAGTGTAACTCTTCTGGGTTTTCTATTTAAGATAGATTTTGCTTGTTGTATTTCAGCATGTTTGTGTAAAGTTCGAGTCTTGCAGATTTCTACAACATGCTTAGGTTTTATTAGGAATTTATGCTTTCAGGTTTGATGTTTCTCTCATGTGGGCTAGTCATTTTCTGGCTAATTCTTCTATGAACAAGCAAAGATATTTAGTGTTGGTAAGGCATGGCTGGAGTATCATCTTGGTTATATGAATTTTTCCCACAGAAAATGATTGTGTGCTTTAAAGTGTAGAAATTGTAGAAAAAATCTTGATGGGATTACTGAAATATCTGTTGTGTTTTGGTATAGATTTCTTGCACTGTTGATGCATGAAACTTACATTGAGATGTTTATGGTGTCTGCATTATAGTTTAGTTGGCATTCACTTCATGATGATACCTGTTATTGATTCAAGTCCAATACTAGAACTTTGTTAGAATCTATCTATCAGTTCATAAGGAATTGCTTCAAGCAGTTTTCAGGATTTTGCTATAATATGTTTCTTGAATCCTTTGAACTGCCAATTGAATTGGTGACTCTTAGTACAGATGCTGGGAAATGTCAGGTTGGTATAACACCTATTACATGTCCTCTAGGAGTGTCAAATCCGCGCATATCAGCTCTCGAAGTATTGTGATTTTTCCTGTATTTTTGGATTGAAAACGGTCTATGCAGTTGAATAGCTTCTGTGGATATAAGTTTCTATTGCTGGAGCCTGGGAATTCAAAGATACGTTGATGATGGATATTGCAATATATGCAACCTGTAAAAAAAGTTGGGACCAAATTTAGTAATTTTTGTATGGAAATCTAAATAATTTTTTTAAATTTTTTTATTTTTAATATCATATATCGAAAAATAATAAAATAATAAATTTAATATTTTTTTAAAAAATAAATATATTTTTAAAAAACACCTAAAAAGTTTATTTATGAATGTGTTAGTTGTTGATTTTAAAGTTTTTTTTTCTTGAAAATATATTAAAATAATTTTTTTTTATTTTTAATATTAACACATCAAAATAATTAAAAAATATTAATTTAAAACCATCTAAAAAAAATAAAAAATTTTAATAAGCATAATTTAACATAAAAAAACAGAAGATATTACTAATCATAAACGTTACTTTAGTCCACAACTGTGGGACTCCACCATCTCTTAAACAAATTTACAAATTACCAGCTGATTGGAAGGCACCAAACAACCTAGTCATCTCTTAAACAAATCTTAAACAAATTTACAAATTACAAGCTGATTGGAAGGCACCAAACAACCTAGTCCTTGTCCACACTTGATGAAAGAACAGAGAAACAAAGCTAGAAAATTGCCTGTTGACGTGAAGCCGGCAGACAAGCAAGTCCTTGTCCATATACAAAAATGATACTTATCAGAGTGCCTTTATTAGATGAGTGTGCATATCCACATCCAAATCATTCAGCTCTCTCTCACTTCCTATCCCTCTCTCAATGGCTGCTGAAACAGCTTCCCTTCTTCCCTCCCAAGCATTTCCTAGTCAACCTACCAAGATAACAAGCATCAAAACGTTAGCTGAATCTCCTGGTCTCACCTCCATCCCTGCCACTTACACCTTCACTCCTGATCACCATGACCAAGTAATTTGTGTCCCAGAAGGCTCCATTCCTGTCATAGATTACTCTCTTCTTATTTCAGGCACTCCCGATCAACGGTCTAAAATAGTTCATGAACTTGGCAGAGCCTGTCAGGACTGGGGCTTCTTCATGGTATATCTCATCTCTTTTCATGTAGCAAGTAAAGCTCTTCATGTTATAGAAATTTGATCTTCGATGGCTTGACGTGATGTCGAATGACTCTCTCAGCAACTTTGAGGACTGAACTAGTTGACAAGTGCATGCCATGCTCTGTATTTTGTTACACATATTCATTTGTAAAAAACTTCAAACAAACTATTAAATATAAGTAAAAGTTATTAGGTATATAACTGGGGAATGCAAATGCGAAAAACAGAGCAAGAGAACTAGGTTTTTGTCTTTGATTTATAACGTAAAAGAAACTTCCATCCTTCTTATTTCTTAATTATTAGGTGATCAATCATGGGGTGCCAGAGAACCTTCTCAGCTCGATACTGGATGGGTGTAAAGGTTTTTTTGATCTGCCAGAAGAGGAGAAGCAAGAGTTTAAAGGGAACCATGTATTGGACCCAATAAGGTCTGGCACCAGCTGTAATGTTTCAGTGGAAAAGGCTTTCTATTGGAGGGATTTTCTCAAGGTCTTTGTACATCCTGTGTTCTACTCACCTACCAAGCCTGCTGGCCTCAGGTAAATAAAACGATCATCACCCACTTCATTAGCAGCTTTTAGTTCTAATGCGTGTTCCTTTCAAGTGAATTCAAAGGTGAAAAGATATTCGTTTTCTTTTGAGATAAGACAGAATCTTGTGAGAAAAATCATGATTAAAGTAGAGGAATCTTAAGCTTATAGAATTTCTAGTTTTTGGTTGGATCTTTTTTTATGCAGTGAGATTTCATTAGAGTACTCCCAAAGAGTTAGAGAAGTAGCAAGGGGGTTACTGAAAGGAATATCAGAAAGTTTGGGATTGGAAGGAAGCTACATAGACAAGGCACAGAATTTGGAACAGGGGAAACAAATATTTGTTGGAAACTTGTATCCAACTTGTCCACAGCCAGAGCTTGCAATGGGCTTGCCCCCTCATTCAGATCATGGCTTGTTGACACTTCTAATCTACAATGGAATTGGTGGCCTTCAAATTCAACACGAAGGGAAGTGGGTGAATGTCTGTGCCCTCCCCAACTCCTTCCTGGTTAACACTGGAGATCACCTTGAGGTGCATTCTCACTTCCTGGTCATGTTATCCATTAGAATTAGGCTTGGAGTCGATCCTAGATTCCTAAGGCTTAATAATGCTGTTAAAAATGTGAAGTTCGTGTTTTTTTATTACTAGATTTTGAGCAATGGAAGGTACAAGAGTGTTCTGCACCGAGCAATGGTGAACAGCAAGGCTACAAGGATATCCATAGCTATGGCACATGGACCATCACTAGACTCGGTCGTTAGCCCAGCACCAGAGTTATTAGTGAGCAGTAAAGGCAATGAACCAGCAGCATACGCTGGCATGAAATACAAAGACTACCTGGAAATTCAGCAAAGCAACAAGCTGGATGGGAAATCTTGCTTGGATCGAGTTCGAATTCCAGCAGTGTAGCTACTGCATGCTTCTGTGCGTGTACCAAACCATGAAAGTAATAATGATACTTCTATGATTTCATTAATGCGACAATGAATGGATAAAGAATGTGATTGTAATCAAAATAAAGACTTGTAAAATATAAGAAGTGGGTCGGTCTTAAGGTCTTAAGACCATCTCACTCTTGCTTGTTATGTAGACAGTGGAGCTCAGGAAAGCAAAATATTATGTGCTTCTTTTCTGCAGTGCCCTCTTATAGCTATGTTTCTTCACGCAGTTGGTTTGCGTTGTTCCATGCATGCTATTACACTGGCTGCCCTGCTGCAAATGGCAGGGACTTTAGCTGTTGTTTTCCACCGTGAGAAATTTCATGTCAAAAAAAGGAGTCTCTCCTGTTTTATCTCTTTGGGGCATCATTTCTTACCTCCAGGGAGCTCTCCAGAAGAACAAAAGGAGGAAACAAGCTTCAGGTCGAATAGGTCCCTTTAGTGTAGTTGTATCCAGGAAGAATCTGATCATTGTAAAAACAAAAAGAACCAAAATTTTCTCTGAATCAAGATCCAATGTCCATGGAGTTCATACACTGAATCATGTCCTGCAATTCATGATTGATTGAACTCTAAAAATTATCATAGTATGTTTTGTTTTTGCTTCTCTCTCTTATTGTTACTTTCCCAATTCATGATAAACTAGTTTTCACTATCAGCGCATGGTGCATGTGCATTTTCATGCTGCCATGGTTGTGCATGTAAAAAAAACCACTGATAACAAAGCAATTCCATCAGCCTAAGGTTGGCAGGAACTCTGATAACAAAGCAACTCTTCGAGAAGCTCTGATAACGTGGCTGACAGAAATTATACATACAATAGAAGTAACATCTACGTTATTTACGTTATTGTTACGGGATAGAAAAAAAACAAATTAAAATAAAATATAAAAAATATATTATACTCTAATGATTATCGTCTATTTTAGTGAATATTGAATATTAAAATTAATAAAATTATAATAATCATAGTTATAAAATCTAAACTACATTAACAGGTTGACTTGGGACTTGGACTGGTATAAGTTTAAAAAAGTAGAGGAATGATTGACTTGATCTGATCTGGTAAAAACCTGGATCGATCTAAGATAAAACAAGGATAAAAAACATGTTTACTTTTTAAAATTCTTTTTTTTAATGAGAACGAGGTTATTTTGATTATTTTTTAAAAAAAAGTAGATTTTAGGTCAATCTGGGTTGTCCCTTGGCCCCGAACTTTGTTTTAATCAACTCTCATATTGAGTTTTAAAATTATGATAACAACCACTTTTATCTATAAATTGACACGAGTCAACCTGGATTTGACCCTTCTGACCCGTAACCCAGAACTTGCTTCGAGTCAATTCTCAAGTCTGGTTTTAAAACTACGATAATAACCATTTTTATTTTTATATTGACCTGGTCAACACGAGTTGACACTCTAGATCTGTCAATCCAAGTTGACCCTCCCAACCCATGATCCAGGTCTTGCTCCAGATCGACCACGAAGTTAAGTTTTAAAACTGTGATAATAATCATTTTGATCGATACATATCTTAGTTTGATAATTTTAGAATTGAGAGTTTTTTACAATGATATTTTATGAATAAAAAACAAAAAACATTGTCTTAGAAGATATGCCCTTTTTATACCTCATGTTTTGGAAGTATAGAAACTCACTCCAAAATTATCAAGGAACAAATTTATTTTTATATTTTTATCTTTTCAACTAAACACATTTTTGTCTCTTTTATCACAAGATTATAATTAAATGCTACCTAAAAGTTTCAATGTGTTTTTCAACATAAAAATATAAAATGTAAATTGAAAAGCCAATGCAAATATCTAACTAAATAAATTGATAATCATTTGTGTAAACAAATGAGAAAAAATCATTGACAATAACCAAAAATAAAATTAAGAAAATTAAGAGATGAATGTAGATTAAAGTATTCAATCACACAAAATAAGACATTTATTCAATTGTTTACTTAATTAATAAAAGATAAATCCATATCCTAAAAAACTCACGACCTAAAAGATAAACATAAATAAAAATGATCGAATACACTCATGTCCTATAAAAATAATGCAAGGGCGAACAAATCAGCAATGTTATTTAAAAATGAATATTTTATATTTTGAACAACAAACTTTATTTGGATAAATAAAAAAAATTATAAATGAATTAGAATAATATCTTGAAAAATCAAACTCAAACAAAACAATTCTAAAAAACCCTTATATTAAAAAATAACATGCAAAACCCGTGACTTGGATCATGAGATCGGGATATACTCAAAGAAAAGAAATTGAAGATAATCACCAAATCAATATTTTTGAAAGAAAAACGTACTTGAGTATAAAGTCTATTTTGATATGTTTTTTTTACATAAAAAGAATTATAAAGTGTAAATAAAAAAGTTTATCCAAACATCTAATAATAATCTATGCAAATAAATAAATAAAATCGTTAATAATAACTAAAAGAGAAAGTAGAAAAATTAAGAGATGGATGTAGATCAAGATAATTTACTCGTTTATGTCCACTGAACTTGTTTATTAAAAGTAATCAAAGATAATAAAAATAAAAAACCATATGAAACTGAGTTAATAAAATAAAAAAAGGAGAAATATATTATTTCAAAATAACTATTTTTTTTAGAAAACAAAACTTATCTGTATAAAATAAATTAAAAATATAGAATAAAAAATCTCCAAAAATTAATTACAAAAAAAACATCATCCAATAGAAATTAAAGATAACCACAAAACCTTTTTTTCAAAAACAAATAATGTAGAATGATAAAATTATAAAAGAAAATGAGGAAAAAAAGGATTTCTAATCGCATTAATACTTAAAACTGGTGACCCGTATGATTAAATCGAAAGCATGAAAAATAGAAAAATGACAAAACCTAATCTTGAACAAATCAAATGCCGAAGGATGTAATCGAGAAAAAATCGACCACATAAAAAAAATCAAGAAAATGAGGGTAAAAACTTAAATTAAAAAAAAAAACAAGGGCATCTAAAAATATTAAATTGGAGGGTTAAATTGAAAAAAAAAACTTCAACAAAAGGAAAAAGAAATAAAAAGAATGAGGAATAAATTGAAAAAAAAAACATAAACGTAATTGAAGGATAAGATTGAAAACCAATAAAACTCTAACAAAAGAGCCAAAAGTCAAAATAAGAAATCAAGAGAATAATGATCGAATTGAAGAAAAAAACAATATATAACAAATTGTAATTTAAGGACTGAATTGAAATCATAAAAAACTTTTATAAAAGGGACAAAGATAAAATTAAGTCGTCCAAAATATAAAGACTAGAATTGAAAAAAGAAGAAAAAGAAAAGAGGACAGATAATGTACTTACTCCAGGAGATAGAGACAAGAAGGAAGAAAAAAAAAACCCCAACCAACAATAAACCGTCAATCAACCACTGTCACACACTCCACCAGGAGAACGAGGATGTGGTGGCACTTCTAGGGACACGATGGAAGACTAGGTTTGGACAACCAGTGGCGTCACACGCATCGTCTAAAGAACACGAACACCACCAACGCACTAATGTGTAACCATATGCGCCAAAGATCGTTTTTAAATAAAATAAAAAGTCAATGGAAAATAACTAAAATGTCCATCGTTAACCTGAAAATAACAAATAAACCAATGTAAAAGTACCAAGAAACCCCTCAATGCATAAATGACCTTTTATCTTTTAAAAGGGTAAATGCTTATTTTTTCTATAGCTTAAGAAGTGAAAACCCCAAAATGCTCTTGGCCAACAACTCAATTATTTTCTAACCTTTAAGGTAAAGAAGTATCTTTACTATTCAAAAGTTCTTGAAATGTCAAAAAAATCTCTTGATCTACAGATCTAATTTTTTTGTTCTTGAGGTACAATAGTTTTTTTTACTACACAATTACAATTAAAAAAGACTAATATACACCCGTTCAATCTTTTAATTACCGATAAGCATATAAAAAGACTAAAATATCTCTACATCAAAGGCTTTTAATTTTTTTCAATCAAAGGATAAAATGATAATATAAAAGACAAAAATACTCCTGATCCAAGTCTTCATAAATGAGAAAATCCACAGCCCAAGTAGACTGTGTCTTGGTATATAGTGGGTGTAGTTTTCGCATCTTATTTAGAGTTTTCTATAATAATATAATGTAAATTATTGGGTTGAGATGGTTCTTTGACAAGGTATCAGAGCCTTGATGACCTAGTGGTCACGAGTTCGAATCTCATCATCCCTATTTATTTGATAAAAAATAAGCACAAAGTAATGGGAGCCTGTGCAAGTTTCAAGCCCAAAGGGCTTTTACTTGAGGGGGTGTGTTGGAAAATAATATAAATCATATCCCGGAACCTCACCTAACAGCTTAAGCTAATTGAGTTAAGATGGTTGTTTGACAAAATTCAGCATGAAATTATGTATCAATGTTTTGTTCTCCTGAGCTGCATTCGTGTAATAATTTCTCCGGTGTTAATATTATTAGAATTTTTTGGTAGGGATAAATACGTATGCTTATATCATAATTTCTCGAATTAATACCATCAGATTTTTCCGAGATACTAGTACATTATAAATTGGCCTGCACACATGTTTTCTTAGAATGAGACTCCATCATTTTGGTTTGCGTCACGTTGCTAGTCGGATGAATTGTTTTTAATGTAAAATAAAATATTTAAATGCTACTAATATTTTTTTAATATAAAAAAATTAAACTATATAGAAATTGATATAACGTGACTTAGTCATCTTAACAGGTTTAAACTTTAAAGACAATCCGAATAATTGGTAAAAATATATTTTGACTCAAAATAAATATTTAAGATGAGATTATTTTAATAAATATTGAGACGACAACTTATTATATCTATTCGGGTCAATATAAGTTCACTTGTCAATCCACATACCAAGTTATGAAATCATGTTAACTCTACAATAAGCAAATCAAAACAAATTACAAAGCTTAATTTCCAATAAATTTAATATTGAATGATAAAACTGAAAAATAAATCAATTAAAAAAGGACTCAAGGAAATAACCCAAGTTAACCCGGTTTAACCTATTAAGCTCGTAACCCGAGTACAAACTAAGATAACCCAATAGAAAATAAATTGATACAAATTGTGAAGTTTAATTCTTAATCAATCAAATATTGAAAGATAAGATTGAAAAAAAATTGATTAAAAAAAACATAAAAAATAACTCGAGTCAATCAAGATTAACTCGCTAAACTCGTGACCCGAGTCATAAGATGAGATAACCTCATGGAAATCAGACCGAAACAAATCATGAAGTCTAATTTCCAATCAACTCAATGTTAAAAAATAAAATTGAAAAAAAAATTAATTGAAAAAAATTTCGAGTTAATCCATCAAACTTGCAGTTTTGGTCATAGTCTGAGAAAACCTCATAAAAAATAAATTATAAAAATTATAAAATTTAATTTACAATAAATATAAACCCTAAAAATATGATGAAATTAAAATTGTAAAAAATATAGATTAAAAAAATGAATACTATCATGGCAGGAGAGGAAACAATTGAGAGTGGGAAAAACTGTAAGCAAATTTGGAATGAATGACATGTAGTTTACGGAAAGGCAATTTAACTAACTGGGAACTACATGTAGTTCACTTCAGTTGATATAAACGGCATGTCGCTTACGACTTCGCTACGTGGTTTCCTATTTTATCCTTGATAATTACTCTCAATTCCCAACACTACCACCGGCTAAAATCCCCGCCTTTCTTCTGCTGTAAAAAATCACAGCTCCTGCTGAAAAACTAATAAAGCACTAGCCTTTCGCCACGCAAAACTCTCTTCCTCACCTCAGTTTCTCCAAAATCACAACGTTATACACAAGTAAGAACGAGAATCACTGTAACTCTTCTGGGTTTTCTTTTTAAGACAGATTTTGCTTGTTGAATTTCAACATGTTTGTGTAAAGTTCGAGTCTTGCAGATTTCTACAACATGCTTAGGTTTTATTAGGAGTTTATGCTTTCAGGTTTGATGTTTCTCTCATGTGGGCTATTCATTTTCTGGCTAATTTTTCTATGAACAAGCAAAGATATTTAGTGTTGGTAAGGCATGGCTGGAGTATCATCTTGGTTATATGAATTTTTCCCACAGAAAATGATTGTGTGCTTTAAAGTGTAGAAATTGTAGAAAAAATCTTGATGGGATTACTGAAATATCTGTTGTATTTTGGGATTGAGTTCTTGCACTTGTTGATGAATGAAACTTACATTGAGATGTTTATGGTGTCTGCATTATAGTTTAGTTGGCATTAACTTCATGATGATACCTGTTATTGATTCAAGTCCAATACTAGCACTTTGTTAGAATGTATCTATCAGCTCATAAGGAATTGCTTCAAGCAGTTTTCAGGATGTTGCTATAATATGTTTCTTGAATCCTTTGAACTGCCAATTGAATTGGTGACTCTTAGTACATATGCTGGGAAATGTCAGGTTGGTATAACACCTATTACATGTCCTCTAGGAGTGTCAAAGCCGCGCATATCAGCTCTCGAAGTACTGTGATTTTTCCTGTATTTTTGGATTGAAAACGGTCTATGCAGTTGAATAGCTTCTGTGGATATAAGTTTCTATTGCTGGAGCCTGGGAATTCAAAGATACGTTGATGATGGATATTGCAATATATGCAACCTGTAAAAAAGTTGGGACCAAATTTAGTAATTTTTGTATGGAAATCTTTTTTCCTTGTCATGAGCGCACATGCTGCTAACTGTTAGATCTAGTTTTTTAATGTTCATTCTTCTGTAGATTCTGAGTTTTATATGAGATTAGTTCCTTGGCTCCTATATTTTTGCTACATGTGAGCTGCTTGTTTATGTTAGGTGCCATTGTGAAGGCTTTGACAAGATACGCAGAGAATTTAGTTTAACATGATTTTATCATTTATGGAATGGATACACAACAAAAGGAGAATTGTTGCATGATTTATGTGGGAAAACAACCATGAATTGGTGGTTATTGTTTTTTCAAATGATCACATCATTTTCTTCAAAAGTGACCTTGTAAGAGTCAAGTAATCCCATCTATTAGTAGATTGAGTTGAAAGAACAGAATTTATGATGAAATAATATATGATAGTTGCTAATGATGTGCATATCTTGTTCTATACCAGATAGCAGGAGAAGCAATTAAACCAGGGACAATGAAGGAAGAAGATGTGAATTGTTGCCAGATTCAGGAATGGTACCCAAAATTCAAGTCTGTATCCATTAAAACAGTAATCCATGAACTTCCAGAATCTTTTGTCGAGTACCTTCTTGATGATTCTGGTCCTTTCCTCCTCCCTCATTCTATCTCAGGCGAAGATGCCCTGCCCAATAGAATTCACAACCCTGTAGATGAAGAAGACTATCAGGTGTCAGAAGGATCTGGAGATGAATCAGAACAACCACCGTTGCCCCCTTCTTTCCCAGAACTTGAATTGAGCATTAAGGAGTCAATTAAAACCCTTGGAGGTGCAGTTTTTCCTAAGCTGAACTGGAGTGCTCCAAAAGACTCTGCTTGGATAAGTCCATCTGGTTCCCTTCGCTGCACTTCGTTCAGTGAGATAGCATTATTGCTTCGGTCATCTGACTCACTGGTCCATGATTTGTGTCACGCCTATGACACATGCAGTGACAAAACCTTGTCAAGACCCCCAAGTTTCTTTCTTGCTCTTCGCAAGTGGTATTCATCTTTCTTGCCTGAGATGGAATTTCGTTGCTTTGTTCGGGATAAGCAACTAGTTGGAATTTCACAGAGAGAAGTGACTACATTTTATCCCACACTCCTTGAGAAGAAAAATGACCTTCTATGGTTGATTGAGGAATTTTTCACAGATAACGTGAGACTAAAATTTGAATCAGAAAATTACACCTTTGATGTCTATGTGATGAAGGATGGGCGTGCTAAGATATTGGATTTTAACCCATGGGGTGCATTTACACTCCCGCTGCTTTTTACCTGGGAGGAACTGGAGCAGAATCTCAGGGAAGAGGAGGATGGGGTGAATTTCAGAATCGTGGAGAACCAGTGTGGAATTCGGCCAGGTCTGAAAACAGCAGTCCCGCGAGATTACTTGGATACTAGCCCAGGGAGTGGTTGGGACCAGTTCTTGAGGAAGGCTGACAAGGAGTTGCGGGAGCAGAAAAGGTCTCCTGAAAACGGTGCCTGAGGGTTCTAATTATTTTTTGACTTCGAGGTTGCTGTGCTGTTAGTTTATCCTCATTGGTTTCATTGGCAATTAGTACGGTTTGGACATGAACACTGGATCCAGTACTCTTGCCAAGCAAGGGACATGTGATTCAACAATAATGATTTGTAGAGAAGTTTTGTAGTAGCAAATAGTTTTCACAGATGCAGTTTAACTTTCTTCTTGTGTAATAGATTCACCCAGACTTTGTAATGTTACTTCTCTATGGATTGATAGCTCCATGAGGAACTGATCATTAGTACAGAGATACCATAGTTCTGAAATATCATAAACAGGCTTATGGGCTATAGCTGAGGTTCATCTCCATGAGCATGAAGTAGTAGACATTACAGATGGTTAAGTTCTTACTAGAAGAAAGCTTTACAAGTGTTGTTTTAATCTCAACTGTTCTGTGTGTCTGCAGTTCACTTGCTGGTGCATCACGAGAGAACATAGAGTATTGAACTAATTTCTCATAGAATTCCCTCATTCCATCTTAATCTCTATTGAAATTAAAGTTAGTTTAAAAATACTTTTGATTATCAAGATATTATAGAAAAATTGATTGCCATTGAAAAATTATTATCATCCATAGATTTCCCTCAATCCATAGAAAAATTATTATCATCGTACACCATCTCATGAAATATTGTGAATGGAAATAGTTTTTTCAGGTGTTGCATGCAAATTAAGGAATAAAGAAAATGAAAGAAAGAAAATAAAAAATAAAAACGGGTAATTGAGCCACTTCATCACCTCAATGATGACACACACCTTTGTTGGGTTGTTGTTATTGCATGTGCACCCATCCAAGATGTCAAAGGTTGGCAGCCACCATTGTTGAAGAAGAGCTGGAGTTGACAGTCACCTTTGTTGAAGAAGTGTTGGAGAAGGTTGCCATGAAATGCCTATAAAAGAGGCATATTTTGTGAGAGCAAGATTGAGAGTGTGTGAGAACGTGAAGAGAAGAGAAGAAGAGAGAAGAGGAGTTGCTGCCATGGGCAGCAGCCCTGCTGCCATATGCAGCAGAGTGTGAACTGGGAGTTGAGTGATCCTCCTCCATATATTGTGTTGTAATCCTTTCTCTATTTCTAATACAATGACTCTCTCCCGTTGATGTAGGTGGTTCTGCTGAACCACGTAAAATATTGTGTCAAGTGTGCTTAAACCTCCTATGAGCAAATATCGAACATCACCTAGGTCAGAATTCCCAACAATTGGTATCGAGCACATGGTTTAAAGGGGTGTTCGATTTTGCTCAAAAATGAAAGTTGTCAAAATTGTGTTTTGACCATACCACTGTGTAGAGGAGGAAGAGACGAAGCCACTGTTGAAAACCGCGTCGAAATCGGACGTCGGAAACTGCCGCACGCGCCGTCACGCGCCGGCGAGGAGACTGCCCACGCGCACAAGACGCGCGCCCACGCGTCACACGCGTCTTCTTCACCCGGATGAGCTGACCCGACCCGAATACCGACGACCCGACCCACGTGCCGAGACCGGATAAGGATGACGTCATCATGACGCCATATACACAGATCAAGCATTCATCTCGCGCCCGGTCGGCAGACACATCGGCGTCCAGTCAGCATGCCGAGGGACAGGATCCAGTGTAGCTGGTCCTACGTGCAACCGAATCTGATATTGAATCTGAGCCGTTGATTAGGCTAGAATTGTTTTGATCAAATCTTAGTCGTCTGAAGTGCGATTTGGACGATTTCAGACTTGTTTCCAGCTAATTTGATCATTCCGGATGCAATGGTACGGTCCGATCGTTGAAATTTGAGACCGAAAATGGCGGTGGTGAATTAACAAAAGAGATTGCCCGATCAGGAGGCATCTGAAGGTCATTATGGTGGTCGATGGAGATGAAGAAGAAGAAGTTGCACATGTTTACCCAATTACATGTGCTGAACTGCTAAGTGGGTAGAATTTTAACTGCCTTGAAGGAAGGCAAAATTGGGACACTCTGGACACCCGATCATGTGGATAATTTGAGGTGAAGAGTGGAAATTGATGAAGACCAATCTTGACGAATCTAAGCACTGGTAGTCTCGCCACATGTATTAAACCAGTATATTCCAGATCACTTGTAAAGGAAAGCCGCAACAAAGCTAGCAAATGGTTGTATATACGGAAAGACAGTATGATGGATAGATATGGCTCGAGAAGTTCCTGTCTAGGAGATTGGGTTTTAAGCGGGACCGGTGTGACCCCTCCAATCTTTCCCGGGAACTTGCTTAGTGGAAGGATTATCCATACGGTACTATTTTCGTATATATAGCAGTTTGTAATGAAACGGTTGAAGACTAGCGGGATGACGGCACAAGGGAACAAGTTAGGTTTCGTATGTTCAAGGATCGATGGAGTGGTGATTTCTCCAAAGAAGTTAGATTCGGTGGACTGTGATTTCTCGAGGGAAGAATTGATGAAGACCACGATAATGGAAGAGGAATACAAAGGGGATAAAGATTGGCACCCTATTTTGACTTGGACAGGTGTTGTGACAGGATGAGCTGCTGTCAAACATAAGCAAGGAATAAAGAGAAATCTGGAGAACAGAAATTGCACGAGGGCATGCAGAGATTATGCACGAGTACCCGTAGGATCCAACGAGGTACTGTAATGAGACAACAGGTGCAAGGAGAAGAAGAGTTCCCAGATGAAGCTCAAAGCAGAGACTGTTAAAGTTTGTACAACAGGAAGTCTCTTATGCTCTTAATGAAGACAACAGGCAAAGACCTTTCCAATGCATACAAGGATGGAAAGAGAGCTGTTGTAGAAGCACCTAATTGAGGGGGTGCAAATGCCTGTGATGAAAGGCGACCGTCTATGATGAAAGGCGAAGACACCAAAGAGAGTTGGTGTAGGTGGAGCTGTCAAGCAAAAAGGCGTAGAAGCTCCAAACATAGAAATCGAGGTGGAGGATTGCGAGGAGTGTACCGCAACTTTCTCTTTCTATGTAATCAGTGGCAGTAAACTCTCCCATAGTGCACATGGTGGTAGAGAATTTTGGAGCCACTTTAAAGCATCTCAGCTGAAGGAGGATGCGACCGCCTATGAAAGGCGAAGACACCTTAGAGAGAAGGTGTGAGGGCCATGATAGGAGCCCGGATCAGACCGCCCCATGACAACTGGCGAAGACACCTTGGAGAAGGTGTGAGGGCCGCGAAAGGAGCCCCATTTCAGACCGCCCATGACGACGAGCGAAGACACCTAAAGAGAAGGTGTGTGGGCCACGATATGAGCCTAGTTTAGAACGCCCCAAAGCCGATGTGATGGCTAGATACAAGTGGACAGGTGTATGGATAGCCAATGAAGTGGCTATGATGAGTATGGAGACAAATGCGGGATTGACTTTCATGGATATTGCCCCCATGCTAAAGATCAATGAGCTAGAAGACATTTGCCTTGGACAATAAGTGTGTGACTTGTGGAGCATTAAGACGCGGCTGCTATGAAGAAGCGAAAGGGCATGCGCGGGTTCCGAGAACGAGTTGACTCTTGTCAAGGTGGTGAGCTCGGTAATGGCATTGTAATACTCGAGTATGAAGACAGATATGGATCAACCTTTAATGGGCTGCCCCCATGGTTAAAGGTGGAGAGCTACCCGGACTCTTACGACTAAGAGCGAGAGACTCACGGAGAAGTAAGGCGTGGTTCCTAGTGTGGAACAGAGGGCAGGCGCAACTCCTGGATGAGTAGACTCTTGGAAGAGTGGTGAGCTTGTGATCACATGGGAATACTCAATGACTGTCGCACTTGGGAATATTCGTTTGAGGGGGTGTTATAAGCCTTGGTGTAAGGCTTGAAAAATCATTCCAGACCGAGCATGATTAATACGCTCGAAGGGGGATGTTGTGTTAAAGATGCTCTCAGAATGGTAAGCTTGGAAGAGCTGCAAGATGCAAGCCTGTCTTTGAAGAAGCAAGAGGACAGTTGCCCCACATGAATGGCAAAGGGGGTGATTGTTAGGTTGTTGCCATTGCATGTGCACCCATCCAAGATGCCAAAGGTTGGCAGCCACCATTGTTGAAGAAGAGCTGGAGTTGGCAGCCACCTTTGTTGAAGAAGTCTTTGGAGAAGGTTGCCATGAAATGCCTATAAAAGAGGCATATTTTGTGAGAGCAAGATTGAGAGTGTGTGAGAACGTGAAGAGAAGAGAAGAAGAGAGAAGAGGAGCTGCTGCCATGGGCAGCAGCCCTGCTGCCATATGCAGTAGAGTGTGTGAACTGGGAGTTGAGTGATCCTCCTCCATGTATTGTGTTGTAATCCTTTCTCTATCTCTAATACAATGACTCTCTCCCGTGAATGTAGGCGGTTCTGCCGAACCACATAAAATATTGTGTCAGTGTGCTTAAACCTCCTATGAGCAAATATCAGAACATCACCGGTCAGAATTCTCAACAATCACCTTCTTGAGAGAGAGAACTCGTTGTGATGATTCTAAAGCCACCTAGAAAGGTTATGAACGGAGCTTGAACGAAGCCTCACTCCCCGCTTGAATATGATGGGGCTACGTCACATGTTGATTCTTGCATTACATGTGTTAGGTTTTTTTTGTTTTTTTAATTTGATCTCTGATGATCTATTTTTTTTATTTGATTTTTAATTCTTTAATAAAATTTTTTTATTTTAGCCCCGACTACTTATATGGCTTCAAATTAGTCCTAAATTTTATCTCATACAAGTCAAATAAAGACCCAATCAAGAAGAAAAGAACGAGAGAGAAATAAATGGGACAAGTTACCATTTCGATTAGCTGATTTTGTTTGTGTTATGACTCGGACTATGAATTTAGTAGGTTAATCTAAGTCGACCAGGGTCTATCTAATATGACATTGTCTCTTCATTTCAATCCCTAAATTTTTTAGTTACAATTTGATCCTTTGACATTTCATTGTTTCATAGTTGAGCCACATCAGGTTGGGCAAAGGTTAAACAATAGCACACTGGATTTTTTTTGTGACGCAAATTAGGTTTTGAACAGGGTGAAGGGATCACATGTGGTCTATCTTTGTCAAACAAGCTACACCAAGCCAACTCCAACACGATTGGAGTTGGAACCTCAACCATGCATATGATCACGACATGGTGTGAAGTTGGATAAATGAAAAGCACATGAACTTTGCTAACAAGATTTTTTTGTTCAGTTTTTATTTTTTTATTTAAAAAAAATACATTGACATATGAACAAACAAAGATGTGAAATAGCATGAAGTGTCGTGAATTGTTTTTTTTAATCTTTACTTATCATTAATGATTTTTTTTCTTGTTTATTAACACAAATGATACTCAATTTGTTGTATTGAACACAATAATCAAGCTTTGCATATGAATTTGAGATTTTTCATTGCCAACAAAAAAACCTTAACGACTCCCACATATTTGTTTAGTGATTTAGTTGACATGATTTGGGTCTTAGATGACTTGACTCAGTCTACACTGTAGCGCGGACATTTAAACTAGTTACAACAACAACAATCACAATAATAACAACAATAATAATGGTTCTTTGTGACATTTCAAATCAATATATCATGAGTTTGATTTTTTTTTATTTGATATTAGTAATGAATTTAAAGAGAATTATGAAAAATATACTTATATTTTCTAAATTCTAACTTTTAAAAATTTTAAATCAATAAAATTAATTATAAAAAGGGGCCTACGTAATAAAAAAAACTTTGGTTTTTGGAAATCTATGATGGTCAATCATCATAGGACAAAGGAAGTGATATCTTTACTAAATATTCAATTTCATATATCATATTTAATTTAGGATTTTACTTCACAATAAGATTATTTAAAAAAAAATAGGTTGTTTTTTTCTCAAAACAAATCTTAACAATTAATTTAAAAATTAATGGTTGAGATTCATTTAATATGATGTATCATGGTATCCCTAACATGAGAGGAGTCAAATCTTACTATTAAAAATTTATTTTAGATGTTAAGAGGATTTATTTTTCATTTGAACTAGTTGTGCATTGGCACTTGCATGAGTGTAGTTTTTATGTAAAAAATCGATCCAATTTATAATACTAAAATGGTATATCTTTATTTGATTCTTAAATAGTCTCTTGAATTTTTTTTCAAAAAAAGTTTGAATATTTTATTAATCAAATGAGATTTTTTAAAAAATATTATTAAACCTGCTAAGATCTATGACTTATATCGTAAATTTAGTAAATTAACTAAGATTGACTCGAGTTAATTAAAGATGTTGTTGTTACTCAGTCAATTTAAAAAAAACAAATTATATACATTAAACTTTGAGTTCATGATAAAAAAAAATTTAATTACAAATTAAAAATACATTAGCAATACATGCATATTTTTATACATTCAAATTATTTATATATATATATATATATATATATATATATATATAAAACATTTTATTTGAAACTAGAGCAATCTAAACTGTAGTTTATATATATATTTTTTTAGAAATAAATTGATAGTTTATTAAATACCTTATAAAATGATTTTATATAGGTGCAAGAAAGTTACCCTTATATTTTATTTTTATCCCCAAAATATAAATACATCTTCACATCATGCATTTACCATTTTCTTTCTTTTCACCCCTCTAGTAAATCAAGAACATTTTGCGCATGGCAGGCCAAGCACCCTCCCATGTTCGAAGAGGAATCAAGTAGCCCTTGAAAGTTGAAACCCAAAAGAAAACACTCACTTACACACAGCTCATGGCATCTGGGTCGCTCTTCCTCTCTCTCACAAGGTAATCTCCAAAACGCCCCTTTTTTCCCACTCTTCATTTTACCAATTCTCTGTTTGGTTTCCAAGAAAATCCATTGAAACAAAACTATTTTCTTAATTCAAAGTACCTAGCTTTACTCATTTTCTCATTTCCTAAACACAAAAAGATCCAAACTGAGATCTCTATGTGCATTAGAGAAATGGAAACCTGTTAGGTTTCTTTCTTCAGGTGGTGCTTTAAGAAGTGAAAGTGAAATCCTTGAAGAAGAGGAATTGAAATCAAAGGAAAATGAAGATGACTTGAAGGGTAGAATTTTCAGGCTTAGACTACCGAAGAGAAGTGTAACAAATGTTATAGATAAATGGGTCAGAGAAGGAAACACTGTTTCTTCTTCTGAGTTAAGGCATATCTCTAAAGAGCTAAGGAAGTCTCAGCATTTCAAGCATGCACTTGAGGTTTGAATTCTGTTATTTGTTTGCTCTTTTTGGAAGTTTTTTGGATACCCCTTTCTTTTGGATGCTTAGAAAGTAATAGAGTTGAAGTAATTGAGTACTGCTGAGTAAAAAGTTTGGTGCTTTATGGTGATGTATAGGAAGAGAATCATGATTCATGGATCTTACAAACTGCACCTGCTTATGAACGTAATTGGTTGTAACAGTTAAAATAGAGCAAAGAATGATCACAAAAGAGAAAATTATTAGAGAAGTGGAAGGAATACTAGATTTTGGTGTAGGATTTTATTTTTGTTCAGATGATAAGTGCTAGATGTTTGACTGTGTTTTTCGGTGTGACTCTACCTATCTTTTCTTCCAGCTCTTACTGTTCTTTCTACTTTAAGTAATGTTGTTTATAAGATTTAAAATTCTTGTTAGTCTTTGTAATAGTCACTTTACTGGAGGCAGCAATACATTGCTTTCAAGTTGAAGAATTTATGTTTGACTGTGTCATGTAAAATTCAGGTTTTTTATTGTTGAACTAGAAATCATATTAAATATATTTTGTAAGTATTTCATTGGTAAGGATAGTCAGTCACTCATGTACACATCCATTGTCCAAGGAAAGAATTTAGGAGGGAACATTTCTAAAATTTGTGTGCGTTGATACAAAATGTTGTGAGGGGAGTCTCTATTTTATGAATAATGGCTGAGATGATTAAAATGAACATCTTAAAACAAGTTTTGGTGGTTAGGGTGAGGAAGAGGTGTGTGGGGTGCGCTGCTAGCTCACAGGAGATGCTAAACCTTAAGGTTGATTGAATGAAGAAAGGACAATATTACCAATGATATAGATTGATAATGGGAGAGGTTTGAGTTTTTGGGCTGCCGTGGTGGAGTTACAGGGCTCATGGAGATGATTTATTTGTGAATCCTCACTCTTATCTGAAGAAAGTGATGAACCAGTTTTATGTCCCATGATCACGATTCTTGGAGATCATTTTTGTTGAAATAACTATATGATAAAATGATGACTATGCTAGAAAGAATTCATTGGTGAAACTCGCAAGTCATAGCTGCAGTTTGCTTTATAGAAAAGTTGATACTCTGTTTGGTCAATGGCTTATTAATAGGCATAAGAAATTAAACTTCAAATTCCCATAATGGTTGGCTTTCATGACACATGCTTTCCTCCCGTGCTTTAGTTATTACTGAAGTCAAAAGCATTGGTTAGGAAATTTTAATCAAAATTTCCTGTTATGAAAATATTTCACTTTTCACAGTATCTGTTGATTCAAAAACGTATATGTTCTTCTGTCATATAACCAATATATTATTGCAGATATCAGAATGGATGGTTGCACATGAAGAATTTGAGTTATCAGACACTGACCATGCAAGCCGTATTGACTTGATGACAAAAGTTTTTGGTGTTGATGCTGCTGAGCGCTACTTTGATGGTTTACCTCTTGCAGCAAAAACTACTGAAACCTACACTGCTCTCCTCCACTCTTATGCTGCGGCAAAATTGATTGAAAAGGCTGAGGAATTTTACAAGAGAATAAAGGGATCAAACTTGTCCTTCACTGCTCTCATGTACAATGAGATGATGACTTTATACATGTCAGTTGGACAGCTGGAGAAAGTCTCTCAAGTTGTTGAAGAACTGAAACATCAGAAGGTTGCTCCAGATATCTTCACTTACAATCTCTGGATAAGTTCATGTGCTGCAGCTCTAAATATTGATAAAGTTAGAAGGATTTTGGATGAGATGAGCCAAGACTCCGGTGTTAATGATGATTGGATGAGATACATTAAGATAGTGAACATATATGTCACAGCAGGTCATCTTGTGAATGCAGAGTCCAGCACTGCCGCTGTAGTCGAAGCCGAGAAAAAAATCACTCAAAGAGAATGGATAACGTATGATTTCCTTGTTATCCTATATGCAGGTTTAGGAAAGAAAGATAAAATCGACCAAATCTGGAAATCCCTGAGAATGACTAACCAGAAAATGACGAGCAGAAACTTTGTATGCATTCTTTCTTCATATCTGATGCTTGGACATTTGAAAGAAGTGGGAGAAATTGTTGATCAATGGAAACAATCTACCACTACAGACTTTGATATCTCTGCATGCAATAGGCTTTTGGACGCGATCTCTTGTTTGGGACGAACTGAAATTGCCAACAACTTCCATATGCTATTGATTGAAAGGAATTGTGACCCCAAACATATATCAGAGTAAGCGCTTGACTCAGGTTATCTTGGCTAGGAAACTATGACATTAG
Organism: Populus x sibirica; assembly: GCA_019202695.1. Taxonomy (NCBI): domain Eukaryota; kingdom Viridiplantae; phylum Streptophyta; class Magnoliopsida; order Malpighiales; family Salicaceae; genus Populus; species Populus x sibirica. Next base: position 908,676 of record JAGMVL010000353.1, on the reverse strand, counting down.
CAATGCCTTTATGGACATTCCATAAAGAGAATAAATACACTTGCATTTCTCACTGGTTTGCTGCATATCCAAGAGCAAGAATTGATTATACTGCAAACTAATATGCTGTGGTGCGGGTGTACTACTGGTCGTTTTCTTGAAACTCGGAAATTCATATTTATGTTTCTTGTTCTTATTCCCTGTTAAGTCCTTTTGAGCATTTCAGCACTAAACAACGTAATTGGAAACGGAACCAGAGCTAATAGGATTGGAATAGATAAAGAGCTCTATGTATCGGGATTGGATTCTGAGAGAAGAGAATAAATGCAGTTGATGTTGCTGCTATTTGTTTTTGGTCGTTCATGGCTTGTGCTAGTAAAATCCTTTTTGCAGATATAGAGATGTTTTCTTTCTGAGACAAATGGATCTTGTTTCTTGTGCTGGCGTTGATTTGTGGCCGAAGATGTGCAATAAGTTTGCTGTTTTAATATTGTGGTCTGGAGGTGGTGGGGGAGTGTTCAAATATGTCTGGTGTATGTGCTGCCAAGTATACAAATGAGAACCTCTTTTACCATCTTGTTATTGCATTAATCTCTCTAATCATTTCATTTTTTTACCCTTTTTCAGACCCAGCAGCATACAAATTTTGTATTTTTTACAAGTCATGCAAATCTACACAGAAAATGTCTGTAATGTTTTAGAAGGCACTATAGTGTATGAATTGGATGGTATATTGGTATTTCCTCACAAACTAAAAGAATTGGATTTTGTGATGGTGCCTATGTACAGTGAAGCACATCACTTTTTTTAAAAAAATTGATCCTTAGATTTTCTTTATTTTTTTTTATTTCAATTTTGTTTTTTTACAAATTAGCCTTTAGACTCCTTTTTCTTTTTCATTTGATTTTTTTTAGCATAATTGTATGAGATAAAATTTTTTATATAATTAGAAATTAACTACTATACTAAAAATTAGGGTTTTTTTCACCTATTTAACTGTACTTGTGAACAATTAAAAAAGTGCTCTCTTTTTTTTCCTTTTTTTTTAAATCTATCTTTCAATGGTTTTTTTCTTTAGACGGATTGCTTTTTTGTTTTTTATCTTTTAATTTTGTTTTTTAATATTTTATTAATTTTAAATTGATTGTGATAATATGTGTTAGTTATTTTCTAATAAATTATCATAGCCTCTGACAGATGTATTGATTTGGTTGGTGTTTAATTTTATTAGTGTTTATTTTTGTTATCATAACATTAAATAAAAAATAATTTAAAAATAGTTTTTATATCCAGTAGAGTGACTGGAGTCAATGATTCTGGTTGTTAGTTTGGTGTGTCAGTTTGGTGAGTTAAGTCGTGAAGTTTGGGTCAATCTAATATGTTATCATCTTAATATTAAAAAAAAAAAAGATGTTATTTTGATTCTTTTTATAAGTCAAACCACATTTTTATTGGTCGTTCAAGTTATCTTTAGACACATTAAGTCATGTAGGGGCAAATTTGATGCAAATTAATTTTAAACCTAAACTAAGTAAAGAGTTTGGTCATGAAATTTTAAGGTTGATTTGCTGGGTCGAGTTCAATAACAATGTCAAATAGTTCCTTTACTTTTAAATTCCATCTTTTATTTTTTTTTAATTGAATTATTTTTTTCTTTTTTTTTTAATTTCATCATTTAATATTTTGTTGGTTTTAAATTTATCTTCATAATTTTTTGTTTTATATGAGATTATCGCAATCTCAAACAAATGTCCTAATATTTGATTAATATTTAATTTTGTGAGTATTTATTTTTGTTATTATATTTTTATATAAAAAAGATTTTTTTAACAAAAAACAAAGTTGTTAAATTCAGTGAAGTCTATGATTCAAGTTACAAGTTTTGAGAGTTAAGTCGTAAAACTCAGGTCAATCTAATATCCTGTCATCTTAATATTAAAATAAATATATCAAATAAAAACAAATTTAAAATCAAACTATATTTTTTATTGATTATTCAAATTAATTTTAAATCCTTCAAGTAAATTAAATTATATCAAAAACAACTTTTATAGTTAATTAAGCTTAGTGAAGAATCAAGTCAAAAGAATTTAAAGTGATTCGTTAAATCGGTTTTAATAATAATATTAAATACATTAAAAAAACCAAACCTTTAACATAAAAAATAATTACGATAAAGTTACAGAAATTTATGAAAAGAGCAATGAGGCGTTGTTAATGGCGGTGCCACTTAGAGAAGCGTGCAACTTTGGAAGTTAGGCAGAAGAAGAATGGTAGTTCTGTTGAAATTATACAATATACTAAAAGCGTATCTTATTATTTAGTATAATGACAACTCAGCCTTTCTCACGTGGAATTGCAAGAGTAACGAGGAAGGAGTGGAGTTGTTTTTTTACTGGGATGTATTTTGTATTGAAGAGATGTTTCGGGAAAAATAGTCGATTCAAGTTTTGACGGGGCTACCCTGAACGTAAATCAAGCTCGCGCCCCCACGTAAGGATACTTGGCGCTTGGGTTGTCTGTCCTTACGCTGGGTTAGACCTGAGCGCCACATGGTGTTGGGGCTGGCTTCCCTTGCCCTGGGCGGGAGCCAAGTCCGCACCCTAGCGTGGGGACACCTGGCACTCGGTCAAACCTGCGCACCACGTGGTGCTGGGGCTGACTTGCCCTGCTCCCAGGGCTAATAGATCTTGCGTCAGAACCCAATTTTCTTGAGTCCTTTGTCAGGACCCAGAGCTATTAGGTCTTGGATTTCTAAATATAATTATTTCTCTTATAAATATTATTATTTTTATTATACTTGAAAGTATTAATATCAAACATATTATTATTTGTGTTCTAAATATTATTTGTTCAATTGTAATAAAAATGATAATATTTATACCCCAAATAATAGTATTGTTGATATTAATACTTTGAATTATAATAAAAATCATAATATTCATAACACAAATAATACTATTTTTAATATTAATACTTTCAATTATAACAATAAAAAAAATATTTAAACCGCAAATAATAATATTTATACCACAAATAATAGTATTTTTAGTAGTAATACTTTCAATGATAATAAAAATAATAATCTTTGTACCACAAATAATAATATTTTTTTATATTAATACTTTGAACTACAATAAAAATAAATATTAATACTTTCAATTATAATAAAAATAAAAATATTTGTACCGCAAAGAATAATATTTATACCACAAATAATAATAATTTTGATATTCATGCTTTGAACTATAGTAGAAATATTAATATTTATAACACAAATAATAGTATTTTTAATATTAATACCTTCAATTATAATAAAAATAATAATATTTATGGTGTTTGGGCTGCCCTGCCCTTGCACTGGGTCAGACCCGAGCGCCCATGTGGCACTGGGGCTAGCTTGCTCTGCCTTGGGCGGGAGCCAAGCTGGTGCCCCCACGAGGGGACACCTAACGCTTGAGTTGCCTGCCCTTGCGCTGGGTCAGACGTGGCACTGGCTTACCCTTGGCTTGGGCGGGAGCCAGCCCGCAGCCCCATGTGGGGACACCCGGCGCCTGGGCTGCTTGCCCTTGCACTGGGTTAGACCCGAGTGCCACATGGCGCTGGGAATGGCTTGCCAAGGGCGCACAACTAGACCCCGTGTTCCACGTGACGAGACCTGACGCTTAGGTTGCCCTGCTTGTGCACCTGTGTCAGGACTCAATGGTAATGGTCCGATGTCAAGACCCAATTCGCTTGGGTCCTACGCTGGACCCAATGCAAGTGGTCCAATGCAGGACTAAATGACAATGAGTCCTACATAAGACCCAAATAATTTGTGTTATAAATATTCTTCAGTTTTTTTAATATAATAAAATGTGTTATAAATATTATTATTTCTCTAATAATTTAAAGTGTTCACATCAAAAATATTATTATTTGTGTTATAAATATTATTATTTTTATTATAACTCAAAGTATTGACATAAAAAAATATTATTATTTGTGTTATAATCATCCTTGGAATTCTTAATATAATTATTTATGTTATAAATATTATTGTTTTTATTATAATTAATAATATGAATATTAAAAATATTATCATTTGTGTTATAAATATTATTATTTTTATTATAATTAATATTATTGATAAAATAATTAATAAATTTGAAAACATAATTATTATTAATATTAAAAAAATATTATTTTTTGTATTATAAATTTTTACAGTATTTTTTATGAAAATAAAAAATAAACCCGCCGCGTAGCGCCGGCAACCAACTAGTAAAAACTAGAGAATGACATTTCAAAGGGCTTTTTCACCATCTTTTAACCATGCTTTTAAAAATAGAAGGACCATTTATACATAGAAAACAAGCTTTTAAATTTTTTTGAATTTTTTAGTTTTAAATTGATATTTTAGTGTTTTTTATTATTTTAATATGTTATTATAAAAAATAATTCAAAAATTATCTTAATATATTTTTAAACAAAAACATATTTTAAAAAATAAATTTTACTACCTTCCAAACATTATCAACATCTTTCTGTATCTCAAGCTTAAAACCGAGTAGTTACAAAATTAAAATCAAATCAAGTGCTATAATGATTTTCACTTCAATTATTGGAGTAACCACTGCAACACTATCCCAAGAAGAGAAAAAAAAAAATAGTTTACTTATCCATGGAAGATCCAACGGGGCATAAATTACATAATCAAAAATATTCTTCTACAATCATCACCGTCCAACTCTTTTGAAATTTAAAACTAAAAACTTTCATGTAAAATTCAAGATTTAGCTGTTAAAGTGTTTTTTTTTAATGAAAAATAATACTAAAAACTCACAAATACATTATTATTTTTACATCATGAGAGTTTTTTTTTTTTTTTAAAGTAACACGTGTCATTGAAAGGTGCTGCACGTGCCACCAAAAAAAGCATTGGTGCTTCCCACTTGTTGGCTCGTGCAATTATTTTTTTGTTTCTTTGAATTATAGATAGACCAAAACACTCTTGACTAAACAAGATAATTGCAAGAAAATCAAGATTAAAAAACCAAAAATACCCCTTTACCTTAGGCAAAATAATTGACCCCAAGAGCTATGTGGTAATTATATTGTATAAAAAATATAAAAATCCAAAAACACTCTTTAGACAAACACAACCGTTTTATTGTGAATTGCATTGTTCATAGTCCACAGTAAAACATTGATGCACGCGTCAGCTTTTTTTTTTTGAATTATAGAAAGACCAGAACACCCTTAACCCCATAAGATAATTGCAAGAAAATTGAGGTTAAAAAACCGAAAATGCCCTTTACCATAGACAAACAAAACTTGATCTCATGGGCTATGTGGTAATTACAATGTACATAAATGTGCAAATCCAAAAACACCTTTTAGACATTAGCTGCGTTATTTGTTTTTTCCAGAGCATAAGCGTAATTATACTGTGCAATAAATATATAAAAATATGATTTTACCCCTGAGTTTGTGTTCAATTCTTTGGTTTTTAAAGGGCAAAACAATCGTTTTACTATGGATTGCACTGTTCACAATCCACAGTAAAACACTAATGCCTTTTAGCTTTACTTAGTTAAGTGGCTTGCGCTACGCAATGGGCTAACCTATTATTTTTTCATCATATAAAAAATATCAAATTAATGTAAATATTTTTTAAAGAAGAAGAAAATATAATATTCATGTAATTGGCTCGAATGAGTTTAATAAACTCGGTTAATTTAATAATATCATTACAAAATAAGATAATGATAATAAATAAAGTAGAAAAAAATAACGAGGGTTAAAATTACACAAAAAACAACAAACAATTCCACAATAAAATAATGAGGGTTAAAATTGAAATAAAAAAATTAATCAAAGGGCAAAAATATAAAATTTGTAATAGAAACCAACAAACACATCAAATTTATTGAATAATAAAAAAAAACCAATGCAAGGATACACATATAAAAAATCTCATAAAAAAATCAATATTACAAAAAAAAATACAAATTTAATCTATATAAAATTAAAAAAAATCACAAATGAATCATACCTAACTCTTTAAAAATTAAACACCCCCAATATCATTTAAAAATAATCACAATATACTTAAAATATAAACCCAAAATTTATTTGAAAAAATACATTCAAATAATGCATTATTTTTTTAAAAAAATGATAATTAAAAAAAAAACAATCAGGCCAGACGCTACTGGGCCTAGTAAGCCATGCCTAGCGCTTGACCCAATAAAGCAACGACCCAGATGTAAGTTTTATTTTTTTTAAGTTTAATAGGGCATTTAAAAAAAATAATGTGTCGCCTGCATCAGCAAATGACAAGTCATCTGCACAACCTAGAATTCAGATACTATGGTGGCCGGAAAAATGAAGTCCTTTATTTTTTTTTTTACCCAAAAACCCATTTTAACCCAAACACATTTAGAAAACACCATATAAACCTTGTTAAATCAATCCATGGCCACCAAAACCTAAAGAACCGCCCCGAAACCCAAAATCCACTCGAAACAAAAAATCTTCCCGAGCCCAGTCTGTTTTCTTTAGGTGTTTAAAATGTATAAAAACCTAATCATAACCCCCTTCATCATAGGAAACCTTTTGACATAAAAATCAATCATTTTGGTGTCCAGAATCTTCTCCAATGACCATTTTCTCTCTCTAAACCAGAATCCAGCGACTCCCTCTCTCTCCTCCCACCAAAAAATGATTGAAAAAAGAGGAAAATAAAGTAAGATATCAAAATGTATTTTCTTAAAATTCAAGGGACTGGTTACCTAATATCGAAAAAAGATGAGGGATTAAAAAATACGCAATATGTTACCTGATATTTTCTCTTCAATTCCCTATCTTTCAATTCAATTGTCCCTCCTAAAAAATATGTAATTGGAGGCTAATTTGGGCTAAAAAAAGATATCAAGACAATGCAAAATAAAAGTTAAAAGAACAAAGTGAAAATTATATATATATAAAAAAAACACTGCTCCAATCCACAGTGTATTGTGAAATGGTGAACAGTAAATAAAAAAGATGATTTCTTTTAGTATATTGTACTAGATAGGTGGCCTATACTACACCGCAGGCTTATCATTTTTTTTTATCGTGGAAAAGATATCAAGACGATGCAAATTCATATTAAAAAAAAAACTAAGATTTTGGTCATTGACTCGAGATAAAAAAATATTAGAAAGCAATGAAAACCTAGCAAACCTGTTGAATCCATGACCTGAGATATGATATCAAGATAACTCTATAGAAAGAAAATGTAAAAATAACAAAAAATACCAATTTCCAAAAAAAATTAATTAAAAAAACAAAATTCCTTTAGTTATTGCCTCAAACTAAATTCCAGAGGATGAAATCAATAAATTTACTTAATTAAAAAATAAAATTCCTTTTATAGAAGCGAAATTTAACAAAGACCGGAAAAAACCCCTGAGATAGATAGCCCTTGTTATTTTAAAAAGAAAGATAAATCCTGTGGAAAGAGAGTAAAAAAGAATGTTTAGAGGATGAAATATGAAAAAAAGAGCTTAAAAAAAGAGAAAAAAAACCAAGTAAGTATGAGTGAACTTTGTAAATCCGAGTTAAACTCTCAAACCCGCAATCCGTTAAATTCTTGACCCGGACTCAACCTAGGAGCTCAACATCTAAAAAATTAAATATTGAAGGATGAAATTGAAAACAATTCTTAATTTAATAAACTATTCTAGAAAAAAATTGCAACAAAGAGAACATAGATGAAATTGAAAAAACCCCTTAATTTCATAAAGTGCTCTAAATTAAAAAAATTATAATAAAGAAAATTGTGATGAAATCTTAAGTACAACAAACTTTAGGGATTGATTTGATTTTTTTTCTAATTCCAAAGATGAAAATCGAGTAGGAGAGAGAGAAAAAAAGCCACACGCGCCTCATTGGTCGCTATAGTGCTACACACGTCGGTAATCCTTGAAGAGGACACTGAGATGCTTTGGAAGCCGCCCTAGAATCATGGTTTGGGCCACCAGATGACGCCGCACACTTCGTCCAAAGACGACCGACACTGTTCATCTGATTCTTTTTTAAAAAAATTATTTTTTTTATTTATTATATTACCTCACTGCCCCCATGACACCCAATAACTATCAAATAACCACATCTAAATGACAAAAGAGCTCTTAAATCAAAGACAATTATTTTTAATTTTTAAAGGCAATAAAGTAACTTATTTGTTTAAAATCAAGTCAAGACTAAAAAAATACTTGATGCAAGGGTTTTTTTTCTTTTTCTTTTAAAGACAATTAAGTAATCACACTATGTAAAGAAAATACAAAAAAAAAAAAAAAAATCGAGCCCCTCCCTTTTATATAATAACCAATATATCCTATGAAAAAAACTATCATATCCCTAGATGCAAGACATGATGCTCCTTTGCCTGCTAATAAGTAAAATCACCTTTTCATTGTGCAAAACCATGTTGAAGGGCTGATTTTTTTTAAGTGTGGAGTATAATAATATAATAATAATAAAGTATAATAATATAATAATGTCTCTAAATTCTTTGTCGTAAACTCCTGTTTTGTTCAATAGTATTTTTGACCGGTGTAATGATCGGATTGGGATTGACCATTGCCATAAATGATTGCGGTCTTCTCCGCCCTTTTTTTTTTTTCTCAATTGGGGGTAATATCATAATTACACAATTTAGGAAATACTTGGGTGTTATACGGCATATGATTATAGAAAGTATCTGGACCATAAAAGTAATTTTTGCAACATGCCATCACTAAAATCATGAAGGCATTGATAAAGGTTTGTAGCCTGGCACTCTAAATTTTTTTTCCCAATTATCATTTATAATCAACAAAATAGTTTACTAATAGAATGAAACTTTCCCTTTCCTTCTTTAATCCTCCTTAAAAACCATAAAGTTCCAATCTTTTTCTCATTTTCTGCTCTATGAAGGTATGGTGTTACTTTCACATCCTTCTTTAGCATTCTTCTTTGTCCAGTTTCTGTTTGTTTCTTGGGAAAATAAGAACACAAGGAAAGTGGGTTCCTTTTACTTTCTTTTTCTTTTTTTGGGTTAGAGAGAATGAATGGCATTAACCAGACCAAACCCGCTTATGTCTTAGCTTCATGTGAACTGTTTTTTTCATTTTTAGTTCCTTTTTTCGCCGGTATACTAAAGAAGGTGGGTTTAATAACATTCAAGCAAACAAGATGGGTTTTGTAAGCTTTGCTTTTAGTTTTGTTTACTCTTTCTTATGTTGGTTGTGGTGTTGGTGACTTGTGTTTGGTTTGTTGAAGTGGAGAGTGTAGTTCTGTTAGGTACTAAAGAAGTAAAAGTTCATATTTGATTATGGGATCTGTCAGTATATTCCTTTATGTGAAACTGCTTAAGCAAGTATTGGCCTTTTTATGTTTTGCTTAACTCTCTCATTCTCATGTTGGGATGATTGTAATGTTTGCAGGTTTTGGTTATGAATCAAAGTCAATCAATGTCTGAAGTCTGTGAATCTATGACGAATATGGATTGGAAGCCGAACAAGAGGCATCTGGTGTTCAAATGTCCAGACTTTCTTGTTTAGTACTTTAAAAAAAAAAATGGTGTGGTTTTGAAATGATTTTTGAACCATGGTTGAGATTTTTTAGTATTAAGCAGAGTAAAAGAGTGTTTTGATTGATACCCATTTGCTGGAAATGCACAATGGACGCAAAGATCCAGTCTTGTGATAGAGTTCTTATTGCTTTGATTTCACTTGAAGAGAGTTTTAGGTTGCCTTTTTAAACTGTTGGAGCAGTTTTATTAGTTTAAAGATGCAGCAATCTTCTGGGTTGCATATGGTTTTGGAGTGTTTTGGAATTGCTTGATAAAGCTTGATGGAGTCCTTAAGGAGGAAGAGAAAGGGCCTAGAAATTTTGCCTTCATCTGGCAAGTCCCTCCCTCCATTAACAGTTATTTTGTCGCACTTTTCATTGGGAGATTATTCAAGGCAGAGGAAGAAGTACAAGGAAGGTGAGGATAAAGAAGTTGTAGGTTCTGGTAGAAGTGTAGTTAAAGGTGTTTTCACTGTTCCACCCTGTAGGAGTGTCTCTGCAGATCCATCTTGTAGGGGTCTTAAGAGGAAAATTGGCTGTATTGATGCAGCGACTCAATTGGGCAGGAAGAAAAAAATTGAGGAAGAGTATGACTTGGGTGCATATATTGGGCAAGGAAAGTTTGGGTCAGTGGTTCTGTGTAGAAGTAAAGTGACTGGAGAAGTGTTTGCGTGCAAAATGCTGCGCAAGGGAGAGGAACTTGTGCATCGGGAAGTGGAAATTATGCAGCACCTCTCAGGTCATCCTGGTGTTGTGACATTGAAGGCAGTGTATGAGGATTTAGAATCTTTTTATCTTGTGATGGAGCTCTGTCCCGAGGGACGGTTGCTGGACAAGATGGCTAAGGAAAGGCAGTATCCAGAGCACAGAGCTGCTAATATACTAAAGGAAATTGTTTCAGTTATCAAATATTGCCATGACATGGGCGTTGTTCATCGGGACATAAAGCCAGAAAATATCCTCCTTGCAACCTCTGGGCAGATGAAGCTAGCTGACTTTGGTCTAGCTGTGAGGATGTCAAATGGTAATAATGATTTTGTTAATATTTCTGTTGTATTTCGCTACATCCAAGCACATTCACACATACCCGGATATACGAGTGTATGTATTCTATACCTTTCAGATCTTTTTTTTTATTTCTCAAATTCCTTTTATTTTTACTGTTTACTGTATGCACAAAGGTTTTCCAATATCTTCCGCATTCTTCACTTCTTCAATACTGGTGTCATTTCCGCTGTTATGTTTCTCTGCAGACTTGATTATGTGTTGTGTGCTTTGATAAGTAAACTTGTGTTTCTTTCCTGCAGGTCAGAGCCTCAGAGGTGCAGTTGGAAGTCCTGCTTATGTTGCCCCAGAAGTTTTAGCCGGTGATTATTCCGAAAAGGTTGATATCTGGAGTGCTGGTGTCCTGCTTCATGCTCTGTTGGTTGGTGTGCTTCCATTTCAAGGTGATTCGTTGGAAGCTGTGTTTGAGGCCATTAAGAAGGTCAACCTTGACTTCAAAAGTGAATTATGGGAATCAGTATCTCAACCTGCACGGGATTTGATTGCTCATATGTTGACGAGGGATGTTTCAGCAAGACTAACTGCTGATGAAATACTTGGTAAGCGTCTTCGCCACTCTAGCAAACTTGATTAAAGAAATGGTTCTAGGCCTGTCTCTCTAACTTCAATTATCAGAATGACACTTGATTCAAAGAACATTATCAGTTGAAAGAATATTCACTTTTTTGAATCAAATTCCCTTGAAGATAGCTGCATCTCACCATTTACCATGTTCCAGTAAATGCTCCCAGTTTTTTTTTTTTTTTCTGTTTGAATTCTAAATCTTTTATAGGCCAATCTAGTTTTAGTGCTTAAGAGGATAAAACTAGGAATCAGATCATCAAAATTAAGAGAGCATTAAGTTAAGCTGATTTACCAGCTGAGGTGGAACCAAAAGCCAAGAGTTAAAATAAATTGTGTGCACTGTATTGTTATATAAGATATGGGGTTTATCAGAAGAGGAGAACCATCAGGCCATACTATGGGTTTGAAGCCCTTTTTGCTGCTATTTAGACAAGAAAATGTTAGTTTTTGTTTTTTTCTCCCTTCAGTACATGACCAATTTTTAGGACCTCGGTGGAATTAATCAAATTTTGTCAATTATCTTCTCCAGTTGCATCAATGCCTGCAAGTCTGAGTTCAACCTGGATGGTGACATGTTTCTGATGATATTTCCAGGCATTCATTTATTTTGATAGTCATGCAATATGACGATGTCTGAATATGTGCGTGCACAATATTATGACATGGACATATGTAAAGAACAACTGCCTCGCCACTAGTTTGATTTGGACCTGTGCTGTATTTCATAAATCTTAATTCAACTTCCAAATGGAGCAATTCTCATGTCATTAATTTGGTAACATCCAACTATTTGATGCTCCTTCAGCTTTTATTTCTTTCAAGACTGAATGAAATCCAAGTGCTCTATCTCCATGTGTAATTTATTACAGTACGAGTGTGTATGATCCAATGCATGATTTTGCAGGACATCCATGGATCGTGTTCTATACAGAACCAACACAAAAGGAACTTACCCCAAAATCAAAGTTTCAAGACCATGTAACACTGACTTCTCAACAACTAACTCTCGCAACTGAATTGGAGTCGGATCGATCCAAGATAACAGCCAATGGCTTTCTCAGTGATGACTGTAGCCCACTTTTATCATCTGATGGTTCAAGGTCAAGGTTGGAAGAGCACGACTGTGGATTGATTGATGCTCTCACAGCGGCAATATCACGAGTGAGGATATCTGAGCCAAAGAGAAGCAGGTTGTGTTGGCCTACAAGCCCTATCCGGCAAGAGTGTTCCTCTAACATTAAGATTAACAACCTCTGTACAGCATTTTGACCCTCCAGTGTAAAAATGCTGACTCAGCTGCCAGGCATTGCCATTGTTAGTTGTAACTGGAATTCGAAGACAACTGTGGCTGGAGATTTCTTGGAACTTAGAGAAGGAACTAAGACCGCAACAATAAAACACCTTTCAGGTGAAAGGAAGTGGTAACTCATTTTTTTTCCTTTATCTGTAAGAAAGTGGTATTTTATCGACGAGCTCCTGTTTTGACTCCTCTCCGTATCTAGTCTGACCTGGAATGCTAGGAAAATGTGGCTTCTAAGCTTCCTGTGTAAATAGCATTTCTTACTACTTGTTATGTTTACCTGAAGCTTCAGTTCAATGTTAATTTTTTCAACAAATAAAGCCTAACATGAAAGCTGTGTGCGATTTCGAGTTGCAGAACCACTTGTCTTTGTCTGAATTGATTTTGGTTCTTTAACTACATGTACTTTTTTGGGTGGAATTCTTGGGATCTAGTAGTTGATTTTGAGTAGACTCCAAAAAGTGGTGGGTGGGGGTCCCAAAGCAATATTGTATCAACTTGAAAGAACATTAAACACGGAAATCATTAGAAGTTCAAGTAACTTCAGGTTTCAGTTTTTGTTAGTACCTTTGGATCTTCTCATTCTGCACATCTTTCTCTCTCACTCTGTCAATTGCTTGTATTTTTTCTTCCATGACTTTCAAGTTACCATGACCTTGGCTGAAACTTCTTTATTATATGTAACTGAATTGCATAAAAAAGAGCACTTTGCATATGTTTTCTTAACAAAAAAAAAAAAAACCGAAATAACCAATGAATAAAGTAATTGGAGCAATCATAATTGTGTGGACTTTTGTACTGGCAAAATCTGCTTTTAGAAGTCAAGAAAACAATAAAATATTGCATGGTTGATAATTATCCATGAAATTAGACTTTCAAGTCTAATACCATATGTTTCAACGCAAACAGATAAACAATTGAACGAAAATGTTAAATTTACCATGGACAGTACCCTTCTTAATTCTTATAAGTTGAGGCTAGTTTAGGACATGTGCAGAAACTGCATATGCAAGGTATGCAAGTTATTTCACTTTTTATAAAGCTATGCAAGTTACAGACATACATTCACATGATTGAGTCTATCCTGTCCCCTTTTTAATCTTTTGTTTTGTTTACTTCTTTTGATTGTCTTGTTTCCATTCAATTCCTTTTTAACCTGCAATTGGGAGGCTTCTTTTCGACTCAACTCCATAGTTTTTATGCTAGATAATTTATGCATGATATGGGGATCTGATGATCTAATCTCCTTGTCACGATTTCTCACTTTCGAGATCGAGAGGAGAGAGAGAGAGAGAGAGAGAGACTCCCATTACATCATGGCTAAATCAACTGTAGAACTAAGCAGACCCGCAAATCCCACTCTCAAAAAACCTTCATTTCCTAAAAAACGCACGACCATGTCAGTCTTAATTTTTTTATACTCCCCTAAGCTCTCTATCTTCCTTCTAGCCCTTTGTGTTTCTCTCTTCACTCTCTACCACATCCAGTCCCTCCATGCCCGGACGACATCTTCACCATGGTCTTTCGTGCACCAATGGGAAAGAGTCACCAATTGCACTCAAGAACATGAATCCATGGCTGAAAAACTCCGGCAGTCGGTTACATTTCTCCCACTTAAGGACTTACGTTATGCGGATAAAGCTCTTCAAGGTCACACGTGGTTCATGAGCTCCATGTATGATACTCGTGAAGAGGGTGGGGTGCAATATCAGCAGTTTCCTTCAGAATCATCAAAACGTAGGCTACTTTGCTTGAAAGGAAAGGAGACACATGATGGTTCCTGGAATTCCTATGCACTTGCATGGCCAGAAGCCTTGCCTTTCAATGCCACGCTTCTGAAAGGCCTAACTTTTGTATCGTATAACCATTATGACTACGACAACATTTGGCATGGGTTATCAGCTATGGTACCATTTGTTGCTTGGCATATAAGAAATGGGTGTGAATCGCCTAGTAGATGGATTTTGTACCACTGGGGTGAGCTAAGGTTCGAAATGGGTCCATGGCTGAGGACCCTAACAGGGGCCACATTCGGTGGAGCCCCATACACTGAAAGCTTTGAAGGGGTTAACGATGGCCAACCACTTTGCTTTGAAAAAGCTGTGGTTATGAGGCACAATGAAGGAGGCATGTCAAGGGACAGGAGGACTGAGACTTACGATTTGATGAGATGCAAAGCTAGGATGTATTGTAATGTAAGCTTAGAGGGCCGTATTCCTGAAGTAAATAAGCAAGGTTTTCCGGTGATTGGCATGACCTTATTCATGAGGACTGGTTCAAGATCATTCACGAATGAGTCCGCAGTGATTGGAATCTTTGAAAAGGAGTGCGCTAAGGTAGATGGATGCAGGTTGATGGTGGCATACTCCAACAATCTAACTTTTTGTGAGCAGGTTAGTGAAATTCTATATGTTTATTTCCTCTCTTTGATCATTCACAAGAGCCTAAAACACATTAAGTAGATTAATTAGTTAGTGGGATATGTGCTAATCCCACTTAAGAGAATGCCATTGACAACCTTAATTAAGGGGAAAAGGGTTTTAGCAGAGCACTCAGGATTACTGATTTGAAGATGTATAGACACATTTGTGCTCATGGCTGATCATGTGTATTGTGGTAACCATTGTTTTTTAAATTGTTATAAAAATTTATTTTTAACATTAATACGTCAAAACAATACGACAACATCAAATAAAAAAACTTTAAATTTATTTAAAAATGCTTTTGAAATCTAAAAACAAACAAGCTATAACCAAAAATGTACTTTAATTAAATTACTGACCTATAATGAATCCAGTACAATCGGTGATTATTTTCAGGTGAAGATGATGAGCTTGACAGATATTCTGGTATCTACTCATGGTGCTCAATTAACCAACATGTTTCTCATGGACAAAAACAGCAGTGTCATGGAGTTCTTCCCCAAGGGATGGTTAAAAGTTGCTGGCGTAGGCCAATATGTTTATCATTGGATTGCTAGCTGGTCTGGGATGCGACACCAAGGCGCATGGCGGGACCCTAACGGCGATGAATGCCCCTACGCCGAAGATGACCGCCGGTGCATGTCAATTTACAAGGATGGCAAGGTTGGATTCAATGAAACTTACTTTTCTGAGTGGGCTAGAGATGTTCTCAATGAAGTCAAAATAAGGAAGTTGGAGGAGGCAGCAAGTAAAACCATTGCTTCAACTTCTGCTTGTGCTTGTGGCTAGCTAGTAAATTGTTCCCCTCTAAGGCAATTTCTTGGTTTCATTTTTTACATTTTCACTGTACGTATACTTTGTCATGGGACAACAATATCAAACCAGCTAGTGAAGCAAGTTTTACCATAGAATTAATTTGCACTAAGCTTTGAGTTTTTAATTTCTCCACTGTTTCCACATACATTCCCTTGAATTCATTAATACTGTGACCTCTTCTCTAGGATCCTGATCAAAAAACGCATTTTAATGCCTAAAATTATCCGATAAATTAAAGCTGAGTACCTTGTCACACAAACTGATGATGGGTCTATTGTGTTTCCAAAATATATATATATATACCCGGTGAAAATAATAAATTTAAAGAGTTCTAAGGATCATGTTAGAAAAATTTAAAGTTGTTTAGAATTTATACGAATATTACCTCAAGATCATATATTCTTCTAATAGTAACTCATACTAACCACTAATGAGAAATCTCCTAAATCCTTTTAAAAGAGAGTAATTGTTATGCTTTTGAGTGCTTTCTTTTGTGTTTTCTAAGTATTCTGTAATTTACGTAGTTTTTGTTTTGTTTAATAATACATAAAATAAGAGGCATAACATTCTATTTATAAGAAAACTTGAAAACTCTATAAATGATAAAATATCAATTTGCCCCCTATATATATATATATATATATATTATTGCAGGACAATTTTGGAAATTTATTCAATCAAATCCCTACTTAATTTTTCGAGATCTAGAATTATAATTCCCTGTATAAATTATATTTTAGTCTTTAATTTCTAAAACTTATTTACAATCAAGTCATACTTGATTAGTTATCTCAGTTTAATTTTTTACCAATGTTTTTTTTATGTTTATGACTCGTTAGGTTCCCTAATAAGTCGGTCCAAATATAAATCACAATTTTAAATAAAATAAGACTAAACAAATTAATTTATTTTTAATTCAATAATTGATTGATTTATACTTAAAGATTAAGTACAATGTCTAGCAACCTATCATGATCTTCTAGATATTAGGAAAGTCATAAATAATTTGTCTTAACATTTTAGTTATAAGTTTTTCAGTGTAATTATTATATCTTCATTAACAATGTTGCGATCTAGACATTATAGTATAGAGTGTGCCTACTTTTTCAAAGCATATTTATTTTCGATACCATAGTCATTGATTATTTGGATAAGATTTGAAATTCTTTTCAAATTCCATTCCACCTTGTGTAAGGATTTACAATCAATACTATTTGAGAATATATAAAATATTTTTTTTCTAATTTACTTAGGGTAATAAATCCTCTCTTATTTACTCAAATACATTCGTATAATTCATATTGTATTCAATTTATGTTTGTTTGTTATCCTTGATCAGGACAGCGTATAAAAAAATTAAAATATATATATTTTTACAATAGTAATAATATTTTTTTAAAAAAACAATTATTAATAATTATATAAATAATATTAACAATAATGAAAATAATAATAATAAAAAATCACGTTCCTTAGGTATGACATCCTCTTCCAGACCCAAGTAACTTGGATCTGGTGTACCTGCCAGACCCTAGCTCTTAGGGTTTGGCCCTGCCATACCTAAGTAACTTGGGTCTGGCACCCTAGCCAGACCCTAGCTCTTAGGGTTTGGCCCTGCCATATCCAAGTAACTTGGGTCTGGCACCCTAGCCAGACCCTAGTTCCTGGCAAAGTTATTAAACCTGACCCGGAGGTTGACCCGGCCCGAGGGTCGGGTCCCGGGTTTCATGTGTTGACCCAGGTCAATCAGGATCAACCCAGAAAAATTAAAAAAATAAAATTTTAATATTTTATATGAAAAAGTTAAGAAAAAATCCATGTAAATATAGGCTATACATATTGTAAATAATAAAGTTTAAAAGAATATTTTAAAAAGTTTTTTATCCCACATTAAAAAGATATTATGTTAAGCTTTTAAGTTGAAGTATTTAAACCAAAAAAGTTTCTTATCCCATATTGAAAAAACATAGCTTTTTTTTTTTGTGAACATAGAGTATATATACTAATGAGTTTCAAATCACACATTGAAAAAAGATAACGTTTTCCTTGGGAACATAGAGTATATATACTAATGTGTCATATAGTATATATACTAATGTGTTTCAAATCCCACATTGAAAAAAGATAATTTTTTTCTTGGGAATATAGAGTATATATACTAATGGGTTTCAAATCCCACATTTGAAAAAAAAAACGGGTCTTGGTCGGGTCTCGCCCGAGTCACGAGTTGACCCGCTGGGTCGACCAGTTTTGACCGGATCGTTGCACTGACCGGTCTTTTGACAAAACCAGACTGGTCCAGCTCCCGGGTCGGCCAGGTCTCGAGTCGACCCGCCGGGCCGGGCCGAGTTTAATAACATTGGTTCCTGGGGTGTAGCCGTGTCAAACCCAAAGGTGACCTTATTACCATTTTTTTTAATAGTAATAATATTTTTTTTCAAATTTATTAATATTAATAATAATATTAAACATGTCTGACTCAAGTTCTTATAATTTTTAATTTTACCATTCAAATTAAATCTTTAGTTTTTCTTCAATAGTAATAATATTTTTTTTCAAATTTAATAATAAGAATAATACTAATACTAATAATCATAATAATAATAAGAATAATAATAATAAGATCCACGTTTCTTGGGTATGCATCCCCTTCTAAACCCAGGTAACTTGGGTTTGGCGCTCCTACCAGATCCTAGCTCCTAGGGTTTGGTCATGCCACACCTAAATTCCTTGGGTATTACATCACCTTCTAGACCCAAGTTACTTAGATCTGTTAGTGCCGACCTAAATTTCTTGGGTATGACATCCCTTGTCAGACCTAATTAACATGGGTTTGGCACCCCTGCCATACCCATGACACCTGGATCTAATAGTCTTTCCAAACCCAAGGCACCGGGGTTTGGTGGTCATGCCTGACTCGAGCGCCTGAGGTCTAACTGTTTTGCCAAACTCGAGCGCCTAGGGTCTAGCTGACATGCCTAACCCTAGTGTTAGGTGTCTGGTAGTCATGTCATTCCCCAACGCCTATGGTCTGGCAGCCATGTCATGCCCCGACACCTAAGGTCTGGCAGTCTTGCCATGCTCCGGCGCCTGCTGCTGACCTAAAGCGTTTAGGTGAGGCAGCCACACGAAAATGACAAAAATACCTTTACATGCAGCCTTGTTTTTGTTGAAACCAAATGGTAATTTTGTATTTGAACTGTTTTAATAAAATGAAAGACGGTGAAGCCCCTCAACACAGGCATATATTTTCTCTCCCTCTAGATATTGATGTATTTTCACTGTTTATTTTTATTGAAAAGACAAAGGAAGCCCCCAACCCAAGGTTAAAATGTTGTGCTCTAAAGGGCTAATCAGTATCCATACTCAGCTCAAAAAGTCCGAACAGACTATTCTATCTTCAATTATTCTTTCAATGTCAAATGTATCCCATGAAAAAGATAATTTCACCATCAACAACATGTTTGTAAAGCCACCACTTAATTAATTGGTGGAAGACAAAAATTAGTGGAGTAGTTGGCATAATTGGTGCCATGATTTATGGCATAATTTGTGGCATAATTGGTGCCATGATTTATGGCATAATTTGTGGCATAATTGGTGCCATGATTTATGGCCTTTGTCCCCTCACTCTTGGCTATAAATAGGCAATGCCTTGAAGCTTATTTGGCACACCAAGTTAGAGAAGAAGAATAGGAGAGTGAAGAGAGAGTAATCCCACAAAGTTGTGAGGTATTTGTGAGAGAGTAAGTGAGGTGTTTTCTCCTAGTAATAGAGAGATTCTTAGTTGTTCTCCTATTACTTGAGAGAGGTTGTAATTCCCACATTACTTAGTAAAATCCTTCTATACTTGCCCGTGGACGTAGCCCGATTGGGTGAACCACGTAAATTCTTGTATGTCTCATTTCTCATTTTATCCTATCCCTTGTCTTTTATCTCGTCGGGTTTGCATGCCGGTATCCTAACAAAGGGTATCGAGCCTTCTTGGTTGGTGTTGTTAATACACAAAAGTCATTCGTGTATACGGTTACTATTCACGTCTACGACACTATTCACCTATACGGCACTATTCATTCATACGATACTGTTTACATACGATACTTGTTGGTGTCTATAGAAAATCAGGTACGGTGAATAAATACAAAGCTAGGAAGTTCTGTCTAAGGAGATTGGGTTTTAAGTGGGACCGTTTGTGACCCCTCCAATCTTTCCGGGAACTTACTTAGTGAAGTATTATTTACACGATACTAGTTCTATATACGTTACGGATCGGTGAAACGGTGATAGCCGAATAGATCACGGTGAATAAAATGGCAGCAAAGTACGAGATTGAGAGGTTCAAGGGGAGCAATTTTTCATTGTGGAAAATGAGAATCAAGGCAATCTTAAGGAAAGACAATTGCTTGGCGGCAATTGGGGATCGACCGCGAAATCACCGATAATGCAAAATGGAATGAGATGGATGGCAATGCTATTGCTAACATACATTTAGCATTAGGCGATGAAGTATTATCAAGTGTGGCGGAGAAGAAAAACAGCTAAGGAGATATGGGATACTCGACAAAGCTATACGAGTCCAAGTCTTTACACAATAAGATTTTCTTAAAGCGGAGACTTTATACCCTTCGAATGGCGAAACCACGTCGGTGGACTGACCACATCAACACAATAAGAACTCTATTTTCACAACTCACTACGTTGGGTCAACAAATAGAGGAAAGTGAACGTGCGAGCTTCTACTTCAAAGTCTTCCGATTCGTATGATCGGCTCATTATCAACTTGACCAATAATATCCTCACGAACTATTTAGTCTTTGATGATGTTGCAACCGCCATCTTGGAAGAAGAAAATAGGCGCAAAAATAAAGGAGACAGAAATAGTTCAAACCAAGCGAGAGGCATTATTGGTGTCAAGAGGGAGATCAACGGAGCGTGGCTCCAGTGAGAGTCAAAGGAAAGGGAGGTCCAAATCAAGAAGTAAGAAGACTGTGAAATGCTATAACTGTGGCAGAAAAGGGCACTTCAAAAAGGATTGTTGGTTTAAAAAGGGTATAGAGAATACTGCGAGTCATCAAAACCTCAAGGATGTGTTGCAAGCACCTCGGAAGATGGAGAGGTTTTATATAGTGAAGCGCCGACAATCTCTACGATAGAGAAGAGCTCACCGAGGTCTCGGCTAATGGATTCGGGAGCAACATGGCATATGACTCCTAATCGAGATTGGTTCCAAACATATGAACCCATCTCTCGGAGGCAAAGTGTTCATGGGTGATAATCATCTTTAGAGATTGCTTGGGCATTGGCACCATCAAATTGAAGATGTATGATGGCTTGATTCGCACTATTTCGGGAGTGCGACATGTGAAAGACTTGAAGAAGAATCTTTTGTCCGTAGGACAATTTGATAGTCTTGGTCGTAAGATCCGAACGGACAATGGAATCATGAAAATTGTCAAAGGAGCGCTGGTGGTTTTAAAGGCAAGAAAGACAGTTGCAAACATGTTTGTATTAATGGGAGAAACACATCATGAGGCGAAGCGTCTATCGCATCGGCCGGTCTTGCGAAAGAGAAGACGATGATGTGGCATCAAAAACTAGGCCACATGTCGAGAAAGGTTTGAAAGTTCTCTCGATCGAAGTTACTCCCTGGGCTTACAAAGGTTACTTTACCCTTTTGTGAGCACTGTGTTACAAGTAAACAACACAGGTTAAAGTTTGGCACATCAACAACTAAGAGCAAATGCATCTTAGACTCGATTCACTCGATGTTTGGCAAGCACCGGTTGTATCCTTGGGAGGAGCAAGATACTTTGTATCATTTATAGATGACTTCTCCAGGAGATGTTGGGTGTATCCAATTAGAAGGAAGGCGGATGTGTTCGCAGCCTTTAAAATTTTCAAAGCGCGGGTGGAACTTGAATCGAAAAGAAGATCAAGTGTTTGAGGACCGACAATGGAGGAGAATATACCAGTGATGAATTTGATAACTTCGTCAACATGAAGGTATCAAAAGGCGGTTCCTACAACGGCATACACTCCACAACAAAATGGAGTGGCGGAGCGGATGAACAGAACTCTATTAGATAGAACAAGAGCAATGTTGAAGGCCGCAGTCTAGAAAAGTCATTCTCGGGCGATAAGCGTCAATACCGCTTGTTATGTGATAAATCGATCTCCGTCAACCGCAATTGAGTGAAGACACCAATGGAGATGTGGACTGGAAAACCAATGGATTATTCTCGATTGCATATATTTGGAAGTCCTGTGTACGTGATGTACAATACACAAGAAGTTAGCAAGCTGGATTCAAAATCCGAAAAAATGTGTATTCTTGGGATATGCCTGATGGAGTGAAGGGGTATCGCTTGTGGGATCCCACGCCCACAAAGTAGTCATCACAGAGATGTCATATTTGTAGAAGGTAAAATGCAAATGGAAGAACATAATAGCATTCTAAAGGAGACTACAAGCGGTCCAGATTGAAAATACTCGAATCATACTTCTTCCGAAGCCGCACTGAGCATGAAGAGCAAGAACAAATAGAGTCCGAAACTCTTGAAGTTCGGCGGTCGACTCGTGAAAAAAGACCACCGCTTGGCACTCGAGAATATAGTACCGAGAGCAATATTGCATATTGTCTTCTAACGAGAGGATGGAGAGCCATCAACTTTCCATGAGGCTATCAAAAGCACAAATGTATCTATGTGGATGACAAGCAATGCAAGAGGAGATTGAAGCTCGCACAAGAATAACACTTGGGATCTTGTTCCGCTACCACAAGGAAGAAAGGCCATTGGCAACAAATGGGTTTACAAGATAAAACGTGATGGCAATGATCAAGTGGAGCGGTATCGTGCAAGATTGGTGGTGAAAGGATATGCTTAGAAAGAAGGAATAGACTTCAATGAGATATTTTCTCCCGTGGTACGACTTACTACAATCGAGTAGTCTTGGCAATGTGTGCTATATTTGATCTTCACCTAGAGCAGTTAGATGTGAAAAACCGCATTTCTTCATGGAGAACTTGAAGAAGAAATTTATATGCTCCAACCGAGGGTTTTGCTTTGAAACAGGCAAGGAGAACTTGGTTTGCGGGTTGAACAAATCTCTATACGGTCTCAAACAGCGCCGAGGTGTTGGTACAAGAGATTTGATTCCTTCATAATAAGCCTTGGGTACAACAGACTCGCTTCGAGACCATTGTACGTATTACAAGAGGTTTGAAGAAGATGATGTTTTCATCATTCCGTTGTTGTACATGGATGACATGTTGGTGATAGGCCCCAACAAAGATCGAGTCCAAGAATTGAAGGCACAATTGGCTAGGGAGTTTGATATGAAGGACTTGGGACCTGCAAATAAGATTCTAGGGATGCAAATTCACCGAGACAAGTAAGAGGAAGATTTGGCTCTCTCGAAAAAATTATTTGAAAAAGATCTTGCGTCGCTTCAACATGCAAGATTGTAAGCCAATTTCCACCCCACTTCCTATTAACTTCAAATTATCCTCAAGTATGTCTCCTAGCAATGAAGCAGAGAGGATGGAGATGTCTCGAGTACCGTATGCATCAGCGGTGGGAAGTTTAATGTTTGCCATGATATGTACAAGACCGGACATTGCACAAGCGAGTGGGAGCAAATAGTCGATACATGGCAAATCCTGGTAGAGAGCATTGGAATACTATTAAGAGGATCTTGAGATATATCAAGGGTACCTCGGATGCCGCATTATGTTATGGAGGGTCGAATTTACTTGTCAGAGGTTATGTTGATTCAGATTTTTTGGCGACCTTGAGAAAAGAAAATCCACTACAAGCTATGTGTTCATAATTGCGAGGAGCCGTGAGTTGGGTCTCTAAACTTCGAGACTGTAGCTTTATCCACAACGTGTTGAGTACATGGCAGCTACACAAGCTTGTAAAGAAGCAATATGGATGAAGAAACTTATGGAGGAGCTCGGACACAAACAAGAGAAGATTCCTTTGTATTGTGATAGTCGAGTGCCTTGCATATTGCAAGGAATCCATGCGTTTCATTCAAGAACAAAACACATAGATGTTCAGCTATCACTTTGTTCGTGAAGTGGTGGAAGATGGAAGTGTGGACTTTCAAAAGATTCACACAAAGGAAAACCCAAAGAGATGCTTTGACCAAACCAATCAACACCGATAAGTATATATGGTGCAGATCCTCTTATGGCCTAGCGAAACGTAAGCGGCATGAAGATGGCAAGTATAGAAAGGATAGAAGAATCACAAATGATCAAGTGTGAAGACTTGATTAAATCATCAAAGTCTTCAAGTGGGAGAATGTAAAGCCACCACTTAATTAATTGGTGGAAGACAAAAATTAGTGGAGTAGTTGGCATAATTGGTGCCATGATTTATGGCATAATTTGTGGCATAATTGGTGCCATGATTTATGGCATAATTTGTGGCATAATTGGTGCCATGATTTATGGCCTTTGTCCCCTCACTCTTGGCTATAAATAGGCAATGCCTTGAAGCTTATTTGGCACACCAAGTTAGAGAAGAAGAATAGGAGAGTGAAGAGAGAGTAATCCCACAAAGTTGTGAGGTATTTGTGAGAGAGTAAGTGAGGTGTTTTCTCCTAGTAATAGAGAGATTCTTAGTTGTTCTCCTATTACTTGAGAGAGGTTGTAATTCCCACATTACTTAGTAAAATCCTTCTATACTTGCCCGTGGACGTAGCCTGATTGGGTGAACCACGTAAATTCTTGTGTGTCTCATTTCTCATTTTATCCTATCCCTTGTCTTTTATCTCGTCGGGTTTGCATGCCAGTATCCTAACAATGTTTAGTAAGTTTCTTTGGTAAGGGTAATTATATCATTATATTACTCTAATTTATAATAATTTATGTCTTGATAAATAATAATAATAAAACATTAATCTCTTTTAGTATACTACCGGATAATGCTAACGCTAATACGTGATACTGCTAATACGAGTACTGCATGTGGAAAATGGTGAAGCATCCTTTGGCAGAGAAACATAGTCGCATCGTCTTTCAATCTTGTCTCCTCATCGAACCACCACTTTATGAAACAAAAACTTTGCCGCCCAAAACTGCAAAACGTTCCACAAAAGCAACGTGCAAGTGGGACTTAAACAACACCCTGAGGAAATGGAATCCATTATTGGAGTGCTTGTTTTCTTTGTGTAGCAAGAAAGAAGGAAATAAATGGAGGAGGAGACCACATCGCTCTGTACCCTTTGCTGATTTAAGGGTTTAATATATATATATATGTGTGTGTGTGTGTTTGTCTTGCCAAACCCCAACAGCTGATGGGGACATGCATGTGGGGGGGAAAGAATGGAATTGGATGGTAACGTGGCTCATTTCCCACCACCACCACCCTTCAAACCCCTAGCTGCCCTGTATTTCAACCATTATTGTTAAGCTCGGCCCAGCTAGACCGGTCGGTCAATTAGCTTGAAAAATATAAACCTTAAAGCTTGATTTAAGTAGAGTTTTTAGTTAAATTGAATAAGATATTAATTTGGTGGAGCTTGGTCGATTTGAATGGATTTTTGGTGACTTTGTTAAACTTGATTTAAAACCTAACAAGATAAATAAAACCAATAGTTTATATATATATATATATATATATATATATATATATAAATATTTGTTCCGGAAACTTTATCTTTACTCTAGATTTATTAATTAAATATTTAATAAATATTAAAAATCAATATATTTATGTAAATAAAATCAATATCATATTTTATCAACCTAGGTATACTTGTTAGCCTTCTTTTAAACGAGCTTACAAACATTAGCAAGCGCTCCAATGATACAAATTAGGGGTGATTATTTTCGGTTCGGTTTTTTAGGACAAAAACCTGTTCAAACCGGTTTTGGCTCGTTTTTTTGGTTTGCCTCGGTTTGTCTCGGTTTTTTTCCGGTTTGGCTCTGTTTTTTTTTTCAGTTTGGGTTTGGTTCGGTTCGGTTTTTTCAATTTTAGGCTTATAAAACCCAAACCGAACCGAACTCGGCCGTTTTTTTTAAAATTTTAATCGGTTTTTTTTTTACGGTTTGGTTTTTTCGGTTATTTTTTTTCTAGTTTTCTCGGTTTTTTAGTTTTTTTGCTCACCCCTGATACAAATAGATTAATGGGGGAGACACACCTTGTTACCAGCAGAATTTCATGTCTACTAGCTCCTCAGCAACAATGCAAAACCCATTTCTTCATATAGAGGTTGGAGTTCCAGTATATCATCCATAAAAATCAGTTTATGAAAATGAATAAGATATTGATTTGATAAAGCTCGATTTATTTAAATTAATTTCTAGTAAATTTACTAAACTCGATAGGAAAAAAACCAATAATATTTTTTAAGCAAAAAAAAAGAAAAAGAAAATGAGACAATATTATTTTAATAAAAACAATTAACCTGATTTGATTTAATTATCAATAAATTAATCTAATAACTCAATACAACCTTCTTTTCTGGGTTGTTCTTTGAATCAAGTTGGACAAATATCATTTTGATAACATATATGCAAAACAATTATAATTATAGTACCCATAATAACACTTAAAAATGATTTTAAAAAATTCTTATTATACGTTCAAATCACTCTTTTTCTTCTGGATTATAAAGTAATTCGAAATTTACTTCTTTGCAAATTGAGTTAGACATAAATAAATATCTAGATTATAAAGTAAATCGAAATTAATCTTTAGAATTTCACATCTTGTAAAATGATATTTATTTACATGTAACTTAATTAGTTAAATTTTAAATTTATTTTTTAATTGTTATAAGTTTGATTTTTATCAAAATTATTGAAAGTTTATATGATCGTTAATTTTAAAATTCATAGGATTACTCGAAGTGTATGCAAGCTAGTTTAAATACCCATGTTAATCTAAGAAAAAAAAATAATTATATAGATACACACACGCCAAACTTCTTTCCAGAACCATTCATCTTAAATGATTGGTTAAATATTAAAAACAATTGCCACATTGTTGTGAGAAATATAATATTGCACATGTAGATAAACCAAAAATACATAAAATTTAATTTAATATTGTTCAATAATATATCTATATCCATAAAAATAAAGATTTTTTTTATTTTTTATATTAAAATAAGAAAGATATGTATTTATAGTAAATTCTAAATCATTTAAAAAATTCTAATTATCCAAGAAATATTAATAAATTTTTCATAATACAACTTTACTGTATCATGGTGCGGGGCATGATTTTATATGAAAATTACTTTTCTATACTATATTTGTGATATATATGTTTTTTTTTTAAGTATTGTTTAAAATATTTCTTATTTAAAAAAATAGTTTTTCCTAGCTTGTCGTGACTGCTTGTCGGGGAGAATCCCCACGTGGCCATCGGCCCATCGCCCAATTATTATGTTGGTGTCAATTGATTCTCTCGTGCAAATTGAGGATCGACTTGTAGTTTATTTTATTTTTCACTTACCAATTATATTTTAAAAAATAATATTTTACATTTTAGATTAGCTTAAATTTTTAAATCCGACAAAAAATAAATAAATAATCCATGTATATATATATATATATATATATATATTATATTAAAAAATAAACCGAACCCATTTATGCATCTCTTATCTCTCTCTCTCTAGAAATCTTATCTCTTCTTCTCTCTCTCTCTCTAGAACAATCACCCTTTTTCTTTTCTCTCTCTTTTCTTTTCCTAAACATGGAATAATCATATTTCTTTTTTCTTTTCACTTCTCTCGCTTTCAGATCAATCCCCTCAGTCCCTTTTTTCCTTTACATTAAATTGATTTGTTGATGCAATTTTTGTTAAACTCTAAAAAGCATATTTGCTGTGTTTGGGTCTCGAGAAGGGAACTTGCTGCCTCTCTTTCTTTATTTTTGGAGATGTCTCGAAATTTGACAGAGAAGGGAGGCTGAGAACTTGACAGAATGAAGGCACTCATTCTATTTGGAGGATTTCGGACGTGTTTGAGGCCTATAACGCTCAGTGTGCCAAAACCCTATGGTTATTTTTTCTTTTAGGCTGTTAAATGAAAGAAATTAGAGATTCTGGGTTTTTTTTTTATAAGAAAACTGGATTTTAATGGGTTTGAGGATTGTGTATGAGATGGGTCCAAGATAAAATGAATCTAGGTCTTCTAGCAAAAACAAGATAAACTGAATTATTTTTTCTTGGATTTTTTATTTGGGTTTTGTACATCTCGTGTGATCAATTTTGGTTATTTTTATAAAAAAAAATAATCGAATCAAAATTTAAAAAAATAAACCGAAACCAAGAACGAATTTCATCTCATTTTAAATCTCGGTTCATTTCGAATTTTTCGGCTAAATTCCATCCAGAACATTCCGGTTTCATTCCACATGTTCCGTTCCGCTCTTGAAAAGCTATGTAATCAAATTGAACCTTGTTCAATTTAATTAATTAAATCACCTAATTATAAAAAGCTATTTTTCATTACTATTTTCAATAAGAATGATATTAATAATAATATTAAAAATTATTATTACAATTTTCATTAACAATGATATTAATTTTTTAAAATTAGATTTATCACTAATATATATGATTTATATTCATGTTGTTTTTTTCATGTTTATACTTTGTAGGAATTTGAGCAAAACAAGGGATACTTTAGATTCTATTAGCCTTGATAACTTTGACTTAACTTTATATTTAAAATATTTGTGTTAAAACATTTTACTTTTATAATATTTTGATATTTTGTTTAAGTTGAATTACTTTAAGTTAAAAATCTATTTAATCTTGACTATTTAAAAATATTTTAAATTTTAAAATTATATTTGTTTGGCATTGTGTTTGTATTGCATAATTTATAATTAATTTATCTTGAATTTGAATTATGTTTGTTGTTTGTATATATATATGAACATTACAACCCCAAAACGGCACGCCCAAACACTCCAAAACTGAAACATTCTATTCTAATTAAAAAAACAAAACACCTACCGAAACGGAATTGACGACCTTGGTTCAAACTGACCGGTTTCGGTTCGGTTTTTTAGGACAAAAACTGGTTCAAACTGGTTTGGCTCGATTTTTTCGGTTTTGCTCCGTTTTTTCCGGTTTGGCTCGATTTTTCCATTTTGGCTCGGTTTTTTACCGGTTTGGCTTGGTTTTTTTCGGTTTGGATTCAGTTCGGTTTTTTCGGTTTCAGATTATAAAACCGAACCGAACCGAACCAATCGATTTTTTCAAAATTTTAATCGGTTTTTTTCACGGTTCGGTTTTTTTGATTTTTTTTTCTGGTTTTCTCAATTTAATCGATTTTTAAGTTTTTTTGCTCACCCCTAATATCTCGTCTTGAAGGGATGCCCAACATGTCAGCAATATCAAAAAAAAAAAATATTGATATTTTTTTTTATTCTGTACTGTTTTTATTGAAAATTATTGATGAATTTTTTTTAAAATATATATTTTTTATTGGTGTTTTTATTTTTAATTTTCTAGTAGTGGATGAATTACAAATATACTAAATAACTGGATTAAAAAAAGAATAAAGAAAAGCATTGGCTGTTTGTGAAGCAATCTAATTATTTATGTTAGTTGTAAATACTTTCGTTCGCTTAATATATGTGTAGTTTAAATCTGCGTTGGTGAAAAATTCTCAGAAACATAAATTATTTTACATCTTCATCCCCATTTTTAATTTTATTTTCATTTTTCACTTTCTTTTTTTAATAAAAAATCGCACGCTGTGTTTATTTATGGAAAACATTGAAGATATTTTCCCTAAAAAAATAACAAAAACATCAAAATTATACCTAATATAAAGAATCAAAACTATAATTTTTAATATCATTCTTAATATTTTTTATTTATGATAATTTAACTATAAAATATTATTTTTATTTTATTAAAATAAAATAAAAATAATTAAGAGTGCTTCAGGCGAGAAGGAAGGGCACATGTGCCTAGCTTCAAAGAAAAAAAGCCTAGGCTCGCACTTGTTTTTTTCAGATGAGCAGACACTCATCTAATCGAGTTTAATTTTTAAAATTAAAATGATGTAGTGTTTGCCGGAACAAATTTTGATCATGTTTGGTGATAAAAAATAAGAATTCAAGTTTTAAAACCTTTAAAAACTAATTTTTAACATATTTTTATCTAAAAAAGCATCGCGAAAACCTCAATACCCCTATTCTCAGACCCAAAACACCCTATGAATAGTCTAAAAAGCAAAATGAAATCGAACAATAAAAATATTTTGAATTTTAATCTATTTTTTGGCATGGTTAAATTTTAAAATCACCTACATTGAACTCCACTCTACAATACAAACTCAATGATGTCAATATTAATCTTTTCATGGTCAAAATATGATTTATTCAAAGCTTGTTTTTTGTTTTCTCTCTCTTTTAATGACTTTCTCACTTCATTGTCAACTCATGAAAATTGAATCATGAGAAAAAAAAATTAGAATTGAAATATAAACACCTAAAACTACAGTGACTAAATAAAAAAAATCTCAACAAATTAAAGGACCAAATCATTTCTTTTCTTTTCTTGTAAAAAGTATGAACTATTCAATGAACATTAATTTTACTGTTCAAGGAATAGTTTTAACTCTATTATCTTTTAATTAACAAAACACTAGAGTGTAACTTAATTATTGTAACCAAATTCATAAAACACCATTCACTAAAATAGTATGTTATATATTTTTTTCGTTTTTTTTTCAATCATGTTATCTTTTGTTTGTTTGTAATCAGTCCTCATGAAAATTAGCATTTGTAATTGTTTTAGGGTTATTTCTATCTCATAACTCAAATCGCATGTTTGGAAGGTTAACTCAAATTGACTATATTTATTTTTTCGGTTGTTTTTAATTGAATATATTTATAAAATGCGCTTTGTCATTTTTTTTATTTGCTTTCTATGCAGGTTTGACAAGTTGACCCGGTTTATTTTTTTATCCTTTTTTAATTGAATATATATATATATATTCAATTAAAAAAGGATAAAAAAATAAACCGGGTCAACTTGTCAAACCTGCATAGAAAGCAAATAAAAAAAATGATCTCCAACAATATATATATATATATATATATATAATCTCCAACAACTCAATTTTTATTTTCAATTTTATCCTCCAATATTAAGTTATTTGGAAATTAGGCTTCATAATTCTCCTCAATTTGCTTTTTACGAAGTTATCTCAATTTTATGAATTTAATTTTTTTTTTATCAATTTTAACTTTCAAAATTGGATTTGTTGGAAATGAAACTTTTAATTTTTTTAATTTATTTTTTATAAAGTTATCTTGATCTCGTAATCCAAGTTGCAAGTTTAATAAATTAACCCGAGATAACTTGAGTTATTTTTTTTCTTTTTTTTTATTTTATTTCTTAATATTAGATTGGTTAGAAATTTCCAAGGTTAACTTAGAACTAAGGGTAAAAGAATTTTCAAGGTTGATTTTTTTTTACATCCTTCGGGCTCTTTTTTTAATTAAAAATTATTTTACTTTTATTTATTCTTCCATTTCAACTTTAGACCACAAATATATGTTATTTAATTTAATTTAATTTAAAATTAATTTAATTTATATTTAGGTCTATCATTATTAATAAGTTTTTTGAACTCTTTGTCAAAAATTCTTAAGAATTTATTTTTAATATTTTTTTATACTCTTAACACTTCACCCTTAAATCTTATTCTCTTTAAATTTTTTTTCTTCAATTTTGTTTTTACTTTATACCAAACACAACCTAAAGATGCATCCATTCAGAAGAAATTGAATAATTTAAACATCTCAGTTTCAAGTTTTTTTTATTTAGAAATATATTAAAATAATATTTTTTTATTTTTTATTTTTTTTAACATTAATAAATTAAAAAAATATATAAAATATAAAAGAATCAATTATTTTTTTTTTAAAAAAAAAAAACCGTTTTAGAACACAATTACTAAGAGTCCTTCTTCCTAGAATTCCTGCCATGTCTTTAATTGCAGCTTCAACATTTATGAGGTTTGCGTAATATAACTTGTGTGGGATCCACAAATGTTCAAGTCTAAAATGAAAGAAGATGTTGAATGTGTCAAATCTATACCATACAAAAATTTTACGGATCAACATTATTATTCTGAAAAAGAAATTAACATATAATTACACAGGTAAGAATAGTCTTAGGATATACTAGATAATTGACCCGCGTTATTTTACAGGTCAAGTTAAATTTTTCTTGAATGTAAAAAAAATATTTAAATATTGCTATTTTTTTTCTAACAGGAAAAAATTTAAATCGTGTGAGAATTTACCTGATGTAATCCGATTGACTTTATTGGTCAAAAAACAACCCATGTAACCCGTGAAAACAAATTTTGATTGAACAAAATTTGAAGATGATATCTTTTTTTAATTTTAAAATAACAATATATTGGATTGATCTTGGACAACCCAGGTTAACGTGTCAAATTCATGACCCGGGTTATGAAACTATGATAACCCTATAGAAAGCAAATCAAAATAAATTATTAAACATAATTCCCAATCAATCCAATATTGAAGGATGAAATTGAAAAAAAATCAATTAAAAAGGGACCTAAAAAATGATATGGGTTAACATGTTAAATTTACAACTCGGGTCATAAGACCAAGAAAACCTCATTAAAAGCAAATCGAAACAAATTACAAATTCCAATCCCTATCCAGGCTAATACTGAAGGATGAGATTAAAAAAAGAAATCAATTAAAAAAAAGAATATAAAAAATAACCTAAGTCAATCCACCAAACTCATGACCCGGATCATTAAACTGAGATAACTTAATATAAAAAATATAAAAAAAATTACCTGATTTAACCCGGGTTAACTTGTCAAATCTGCTACTTTCATTTTGAGACTGAGATAACCCTATAGAGAGAAAGTCAAAACAAATTTTAAAACTCGATTTTCAATCGTCCATGTCGAACCTAATGTTGAACGATGAAAATTATAAAAATTTAAATAAAAAAATTACATAAAAATAAGTCAAGTTAACCCGAGTTAATTGTTAAACACTATTACCGAGTTATGAGACCATGCTAACCTAATGAAAAACAAACCAAAACAAATCATGAAGCCTAATTTCCAATTAAACACAATATTAATTGATGAATTTGGGAAAAAAGAGTCAATTAAAAAAAATGAGAAAAAAATAAGTCAATTAGGTTAGCCTGCGACCCAGATCATAAGACAGGAACAACTCAATAAAAAACAAGTCCAATGTCGAAGGACTCGTGACCCAGTTAATGAGACCAATATAACCTCTTAGAAAAAAAAATTTAAAAAAAAAACCGACCTGATTTAACCAAAGTTAAAATGTCAAGACTCGTGACCTTGATTTTAAGACCAAGATATTCTCATAAAAAGTAAATCAAAATAGATTATGAAACTCAATTTTTAACCGATCAAATATTGATTGATAAAATTAAAAAAAAATCAATTAAATAAAAAACACAAAAAACAACCCGAGTTAACTCGGGTTAATCTGTTAAGCATTATTCTCGTGTCATGAGATCAAGATATTCTAATGAAAAGTAAAAAAAACAAATCATAAAGTTTAATTGTCAATCAAATCAATATTAAATGATGAAAGTAGAAATAAAAATCTAAGTCAAACGGGTTAACCCGTCAAACCAAATTAACCTGTCAAACTTGATATCCGTGTCACGAGAATGTGATAACTAAATAGAAAAAAAATCTAATATTAAAAATGACATTAAAAAAAAATTTAATTGAAAAGAAAAAAAACAAAGAAAAAAAAACATTATTTTAATGAATAATACTTTGTTTTGAGAGGTAAAATAAAACCCCTCTCCTCTTTTTGTTTATATTTAATATATTATTTTATCTTAATGCTATGATTTTATACCTTTAAAGAACTTTGTTTCCTCTAAAGTAAATTATTCACTTTAGGTTCATTTATAGTTGAAAGGAAAGGAACATGTTTCTTGTTTTTCCATTAATATTAAAATTTAAAACTAAATTAAATCTTCATATTGAATCTCTTAATTTCCATGTAAAAAACCTATTTTCGATCAAACTGCAAAATTAACTAGGCATAATTCAATATGAAAAAAAAATTGCTGTAAAACTAGAAAAAAAAAAGAATATAGAAAAGAAGATACACAAAGGTCCATATAAACAAACACTCACAGAAAAAGGAGAAAAATAAATAGTGGAAGGTAGGGCCAGGATCAAACAGGAAGAATATATGGAGTCATTTTGTCTTTCTGCTTGTTTTTTATATTATATTTTGTCTGAAAAAATATAATATTATTATTTCTTAAATATTTTTTCAATAATTTTTACGTGATAATATCAAAAATAATAATAAAATATAAAAACTATATTTTTAATATATTTTTCAATTAAAAAATATCCTTCACCGCATTACTAAACACACTCGACATTAACCATGAGGGTAGCTCAATTGATTAAACATTGAGTTTGCTCCCTAATAGTCACGAGTTCGAATCCCTTTATAACCAGGATAATTACATGGTTATTAATTTCAGGATCGAGGAGCCGTGAGATTAGTCGAGACACATGTAAACTAGCACGGATACCCATATTAATTAAAAAAAAAACTTGTTATTAATCCAGCAAGTCAGTACGGGGGACATGCTTATTATTTCTTGCTGGCAGTACTGCAAGAAAAACACATCGAAATAATGGACCTACCATTTATGCCACAGAAAATTGAAATTTGATCTCCCTTTTGTATGCCTGTATATGTTCATGTCTAGACACTCAAATCTATCTAAATTTACTATTTGAGGTATTTTCATGGGATTGGGAAGGAGCCAAAATCATTAAAGGTGATTTTTCATTCCCCACAAATATATAGTTCTTGCTGCCTCAAAATTAGCCTTTCATTCTCTCTTGTCCACTCAGGAAATGAGATTGTTTTTTGTGCTAAACTGATTTTACTCTCTCATTTTAGATTTAGTTTATGTATTTTTAATTTTAGATTTCACCTTCTTCTTTGTATATTAAATCATTAAATGAGAAATTCTAAAAAAAAATAAAAAGAGATCAATCTTCGATTAAATAAATATTGAAGAATAAAATTGAACATACATGACCTTAAAAAAACCAAGCAAACTCGAGTGAATTTTCTAAACTTAGTTTAATTTTTCAGACTTGCAACTCGTAAAATTCTAAACCCGGGTTCGTTTAAAAAACTCAATCTCAACCAACTTAATGTTGAATGATGAAATTAAAAAAGAAAAGATTACTTGAAAAAAATTATCAAAATAATAATAATAATAATAATCAAATTCAACAGGAAAAAAAAATCAAAGGAGGATCAAATCGTAAAAAAATATAATTTTAAAAATTATCTTAAATAAAACAATATGTTTTTTAAAGTATTTTTTACTTGAAAATATATAAAAATAATTTTTTTAAAATTTATTTTTGATATCAATACATTAAAAAAAAAAAACTAAAAACACCTAAAAATCTAATTTAAAACACTGATATTTTTTTTAAAAAAGCATTTTACCACTGCAAAAACAAATAGTTTAAAAAATAGCACGACAACTCCTATTATGAGAGACCCACGTAATGGGCTTTATCAATTCAATTAAAAGAAAAGGACTTTTCCCATATGTTTAGTCTCATTGACTTGGAAAATTGATCTAAATTGACAGGAATTAACGATGAATTATGTGATTAGCGTGAACTAGGAAACCATTCACTTGCTAATCAACTTTTTGCTGAAAAATATGCTTTGAATATAGGGGAAGTGAAGGCTTTTAGTTGAGGTGTTTACAGGCGATTGGGAAGGAGCCAGAATCATTAAGAGTGACGGTCCCCCCTCCATAAATATACGTAAAAATCAACTTCTCATTCTCCCTTGTCCACACAGGAATGATTGTCTGTTTTGGGATTGTGTAATAAATAGTAGCAAAAAATTATGATTGAAAAAGAAAACACAAAGAGAAAATAAATCATAAAAAGCATGATATGAAAGATTAGAAGCTGAATCTCTTTGTCTTTTATGCACACAGCTAGGTAGAAAAGTGTCCAAGAAAATCCAAGACAGGACTCGTTCAAAATGATCCAAAAACAGTGCTCAAATCCATGCCCATTACTTCACAGCCTGTAATATAAAAGATAATCCCAAGCACCCCATGTGGGATTCTTCTCCTTTTCTTGTTCATCAACTCCCTGTGCTTCACTTGTTGTTTTGCCTGCTTTTCCTACTCGTTTTCTCTGCTTTAACTCTGATTTAGAAGAGCCCTTTTGCCGAGAAAATCCCTGCTCGGGCTTTCTTGGATTTTCTTGGCCCAGCATCATCATGTGGGACTCTGAGAGTGAATCTGTTAATGGTAGAGATTATGAAAATGGAATCCTTTCCTCAAGCAAGCATGGTGTCAAGAATGATGGATTTGAGCTAAGAGATCACTCGTGGTATGTATGTGAATGGTAACTTTAGTAAGGTTTCATGCTCTATAAACTGTGAAATTCTTCAACCTTTAGTTGGTTGCTTTTCTTTTTCTATGTCATGTCTATAGTATCATGACAAAGTTTGAGCATGGATAAGAGTTTGAAACGGTTCTTCTTCAGCCAATAGTTTAGCTTGTTTTGCACTTGAACTTCTGAAAACTTAGATGGGATGTGATTAATATGCAGGTATGTTGCGACTGATATTCCAAGTGATTTTCTAGTTCAGGTTGGAGATGTAAATTTCCACTTGCATAAGGTACTTATTCTCCTCCCGTGATGCTTGAATTTCACTCCGTTTAAGCTTTTAAATTTCAGAATTCAACAACTAACAGATAGTTTTTAAGAATTGTGTTTACTAACCCTCCTTCGTTATTTCTTTTGCCGTGAAAGTATCCATTGCTTTCAAGAAGTGGAAAGATGAATAGACTAATATATGAATCGCGTGACCTGGGCCTCAACAAGGTGGCATTGGATGATCTTCCGGGTGGACCAGAGGCCTTTGAGCTTGCAGCAAAATTCTGCTATGGCATAGCCGTTGATCTAACAGCTGCCAATATCTCTGGCCTAAGATGTGCTGCAGAGTACCTTGAAATGACAGAGGACTTGGAAGAAGGCAATCTTACTTTCAAGACCGAAGCATTTCTCAGTTATGTGGTGCTATCCTCGTGGAGAGATTCTATAGTGGTATTGAAAAGCTGTGAGAAGCTCTCACCATGGGCAGAGAATCTTCAGATTGTTCGAAGATGTAGTGAGTCCATCGCTTGGAAGGCTTGCGCAAATCCTAAAGGAATAAGGTGGGCATACACCGGAAAACCCCCCTAAAGTTTCTAGTCCAAAATGGAATGAGATGAAGGATTCAAGTCCTAGTAGAAACTCGCAAGTTCCGCCTGATTGGTGGTTTGAAGATGTTTCAATCCTTAGGATTGATCACTTTGTTAGAGTCATTACTGCAATCAAGGTAAAGGGGATGAGGTTTGAATTGATTGGAGCTGCTATAATGCATTATGCAGGGAAGTGGCTTCCAGGTTTGATTAAAGATGGGGGAGGTTCTATAGATGAAGCAAGCAATAGCAGCAATAGTAGTGGTGGCAGTAGTTGGAAAGGTAGACTTCATATGATTGTGGCAGGAACTAAAGATGACACCCCAACAGCTGAAACCAAAGATCAACGGATGATCGTCGAGAGCCTGATCAGCATAATTCCACCACAGAAGGACAGTGTCTCTTGCAGCTTCCTTCTTCACCTGCTGAGAATGGCAAACATGTTGAAAGTGGCACCTGCTCTGGTAACTGAATTGGAGAAGCGCGTAGGAATGCAGTTCGAACAGGCTACATTGGCAGATCTTCTAATTCCCTCTTACAATAAAAATGAAACTTCGTATGATGTGGATCTGGTTCAGAGACTTCTCGAGCATTTTCTGGTTCAAGAGCAGATAGAAAGTTCAAGTCCTACCACGCAATCATTTTCTGACAAACATATGTACGACGGAGCTCAAAGGGGTGCCAATCCAAGTGCCAAGATCAGAGTAGCAAGGCTTGTTGACAGTTATCTTACAGAGGTGTCCAGAGATAGAAACCTTTCGCTAACAAAATTCCAGGTGCTGGCAGAAGCTTTGCCTGATTCTGCAAGGACCTGCGACGATGGACTATATAGAGCAGTTGATTCCTATCTTAAGGTAATTCCATCCTTTCCCTTTTTATTATTTACAGCATTTATTTTTATCACTCTGCAAGAATGAAGCTGCATACAAATTTGAGCCTTATGTACTAGTTCTAAACCTTACGCTGTAACATTTAAAGTATAATAACTTGAAATAGAGAGTGCTTACCAGAGTTCTAGACACAGAACCAGGTTGTACACCTGTTGATAAGTAGGCATATCAATGCATAAATGCAGACATAGAGGATATGATAATTGGAAATAAATTATAAACCTGAAAAATCCATACCTGCGGGTCAAAAAGGAAGAAGACATATCATCATATATAATGCCCCCCTTGTAAAACCATGACCACAGGCAGACATTTCTTTCCATCATTATCAGAAATAGCTCATCAGGATAGTGAAAGGAGTAACAATGTCAAAAATGTATATATAATCTTGAAGGAGCAAGTAGTAAGCTGTTTATAATTAAGAAACTAAAATGTGATTAGGAATGAGTAGAAATGGAAGCCTAGTTGCTCGAAGAAAGCTTGGAAGGAAAGAAATGAAATTGTAGATAGTCTGGAAATCATTTTGAGGATGTTCAAGTATTCTATACTTCAGCAATATTATCAGAACGAATGCCCACATGTTAAGAAATTTCTGTATTATTACTCAACAGGCTCACCCAACACTGTCTGAGCATGAAAGGAAGCGCCTCTGTCGTGTGATGGACTGTCAAAAACTCTCAATTGATGCCTGTATGCATGCTGCTCAAAATGAAAGACTACCACTTAGAGTTGTAGTCCAAGTACTCTTTTCTGAACAGGTAAAAATAAGCAATGCATTAGCAAACAATTCCCTGAAAGAAACTGGTGAAACTCAGTACCAACCTATGATATCAAACCGAAAATCTCTACTTGAAGGGACGCCACAATCATTCCAGGAAGGATGGGCAGCAGCCAAGAAGGACATTAACTCACTCAAGTTTGAACTCGAAACCGTCAAGGCTAAATATCATGAGCTCCAAAATGACATGGACATTTTGCAGAGACAGTTTGATAAATTGACAAATAAGAAACAGGCGTCAGCATGGACCACAGGGTGGAAGAAACTAAGCAAATTCACCAAGATGACAACTTTGGAAAACCATGATATCGATCCTCAGGTTGCTACAGCTCCTGGAGAACATACTAGTAAGACAACTAGAAGGTGGAGAAATTCTATTTCCTGAAAGGTGATATAGTTCATTTTGATTCTGTGTTCCTATTGTTTACTTTTATTTTCCTTCTACTTCTTTGTTTCTTTGGAAGTGCAGGGTTTTTGTTCTTTCTATTTTTATTCAATTTTCAGAAATTACCTTAAAAAAACTAGTACAAGTCCAATTTGTTACCAAAATCTGCTTTTGTGTCATCAATGAGTTTGTTAATTCTCCATTAAAGTGTACTTAGTTTTCGGAGGAAGACTCCTGATTGCGATAAACTGGGTGAACTACATGGTGTCACTACATTTATGTACCTCCCCCAACTCCGAAGAGATCAAACTTAGGGAAAACCACAATAAAAGTGAAAGAACATAAAATGTATAGAATTGATCCATGGAAAGGAAAAACATAAAATGATTTTTGGATGGAAACTGAAAGAACATGATGAGATATTTCCTTCGATCACCATAAAAATGTTGTGCATACTGGACCGAAAGCAAACACAAATAAAACACAAACAAGCAGATTTTACGTGGTTCCCCAAAACCGGCACGTCCACGGAGGCGAGCAATTGTATATTAATGGAGGAATGATACATACACTCAACTCAACCCAAGACAATCCCTCAAACCCAAGTGTTTCACTCTTACACTCGCATTTCTCTCTAATCTGCACTTGCACTCTCTCTCACAGCTTGCACTCTCTCTTCTTCCTCTCGCACACACACCGCACTCTCTCTTCTCTCTCGTTTCTCTCTTCTGTCTTCCGTCTTCTCGTCTACATGAGAAGGGGAAGCATCAATATAATGGCCGGAAAGGAGAGGGTGGTTGAGGGTTGTTGAGAAAAAATGTTGACAATTTGCTACAAATCTCCACCTTGGCAAGATTTTTCCATCCAATCCTCGTGATCAATCAATGCCGCCTCTAACGCGCCATATGGCGCCGCACCCCCGAAGGTGCTCAACACCGAGAGATGTTGACCAAGTCCAAACAATGTTGGAACTTGATCCCTGAGATACATTTTGTGAGCATGTCAGCTGGATTATCTGCGGTACCAATCTTCTGTAGCAGAATATCCCCTTCATCCACAATTTCTCGAACAAAATGAAAACGAACATCGATGTGCTTGGTGCGGGAATGATGAACCCGATTCTTTGCAAGACAAATAGCACTTTGACTATCACAATGGACATCCACGTGCTCTTGAACAATTCCCAAATCTTCAATCAACCCATGTAACCAAATAGCTTCCTTGAAAGCTTCCGTTATCGCCATGTACTCGCCTCCGTTGTTGACAAAGCTACCGTTGATTGTAACGTTGACCTCCAACTTACAGCCCTTTAGCAAGTGTAAACACATAGCCTGTTGTGGAACGACGCTTGTCTAAGTCACCAAGATAGTCCGAGTCCACATAACCAACTAAATTTTGCCCGAGTCTATCATCCCTCTCAAACTTCAAACCAATATCGGTTGTGCCATGAATGTACCGTAGAATCCACTTAACCGCCCGCTGACCCTTTCCCGATCATGCATATACCTGCCACCATACCGACAAAGATGTGAAATATCTGGTCTTGTACAAACCATTGCATACATTAATGCACCAACCGCATTTGCATACGGAATTTGAGCCATCTGTTTGCGCTCTTCCTCTCGTGTGTGGAGACATTGAAGCACTTAGCTTAAAATGAGGAGCTAAAGGTGTGCTTACTGTGCTTAGTCTTACCATCTACCCCAAATCTCTCGTAGAATTTTCTTCAAGTATTGGGTCTCGTGTCAAACAGATCCGTGCCTTTTCTTCGTCTCTCGAATCTCCATGCCAAGAATCTTCTTAACTTCTCCAAGGTCCTTCATTTCAAACTCGCTTCTCGCTTGAGCTTTCAGCCTATCAATCTCCACCTTGCTCTTCGATGCGATCAACATATCATCCACATATAAGAGCAAATAGATGAAAGAACCATCAAGAAGTTTGCGAAAATATACACAAGTGATCAAACCGACTCCGTGTGTATCCATGTTCTCGCCATGAACTTATCAAATCGCTTATACCACTCGCGAGGAGATTGTTTCAATCCATACAATGACTTCTTCAAGCTTACAAGCCCAATTCTCTTTCCTAGTGACTTTAAAACCATCCGGCCGAGACATGTAAATTTCCTCTTCCAAATCTCCATGTAGGAAGGCGCTTTTCACATCAAGTTGGGCTAACTCCAAATCAAACTCGTGCAACCAAGGCTAACGGAATACGGATTGATGAATGCTTAACAACCGGAGAGAATACCTCATTATAATCTATCCCCTCCTTCCGAGCATAGCCTTTTGCTACCAATCTTGCTTTGAATCGGATGTTGTCTTTTCCAGGATTACCTTCCTTCTTAGCATATACCCACTTGCAACCAATTGTCTTCTTTCCCTTAGGGAGTTGTATCAAATCCCAAGTCTCGATTCTTGTGGAGAGATTTCATCTCTTCATCCATTTCCTCTTTCCATTTTGCACTTTCTACACTCTGTACTTGCTTCTTTGTAGGTGTAGGGGATTCCATCATCAATCACCGAAGTGCATAAGCCACCATGTTACAATACCGAGCAGTTTCTTGATAACCCTTTTTGGTTTACTCGTTGCAATGGATTCTTGTTGTGTGGTTCTTTGGAGTTGTTGCATCCTCTTCATCTCGAACTTTCATCTCAATCTCCTTCAAGAGGGATTGTCTCGAATGTCTTTATAGGAATGATCGAAGTCTCCAACTCCACCTGTTGTGCATCACCGACTCGTTTTTTCCTTCTCCCGTGATTTCTCTTGTTGTAACATGCCGTACTCATCAAAAGTGACATCTCTACTCAAGATCACTTTCTTTGATTCGTAACACCGAGTCCGTAGCCTTTTACTCCTCCACTAAAGCCCAAAAATATAGCTTTCTTGGCTCTAGGATCTAACTTGGACTCAGTAACATGATAATATGCCTGAGCAACCAAATATACGCATAGAGTCATAATCATTTGCAGGAGAGCCCGACCATACCTCTAAGGGGGTTCTTCCATTTAATGCTCGCCGAAGGTAACCGATTAACAATATGACGAGCATAGCTTAATGCCTCGCCCGTAACACTTTGCTTAGTCCCGAATGTGATAGCATACATCGGACTTTCTCCACCAATGTGCGGTTCATGCGTTATGCTACTCCATTCTCGTTGTGGTGTTTTGCGAACAAAAAATGTCGCTTGATCCCTTCATTCCGACAAACTTCAAAGAAAGGATCTCAAGTGTACTCACCACCATTATCCGATCGAAGAGTCTTAACCCTCCTTCCAGCTTTGAGTCTCCACCATTTTCTTCCATTTCGTAAAGATATCAAGGACCTCATCCTTGTGTTTCATCATGTACACCCATACTCGCCTTGAGAAATCATCAATAAAAGTAACAAACCAACGATTACCTCCAAGAGATTCATTCTTTGAAGGTCCCCATACGTCCGTGTGAACATAATCTAGGATCCCTTTTGTGTTGTGTACCGCAGCAAGCCAAACTTGACCCTTGTCTGTTTTCTAAGAACACAATGCTCACGTAACCCATGCTTCCCGCCTTGGCGCCTTTTAATAGACCTTTCTTGACTAATCCTTGCAAAGCCTTTTCACCAAAGATGCCCTAAGCGCATGTGCCAAAGTCCGGAATTATCTCGCTTCATCATCTTCTATACTTTTGGAAACAAATTCTTTGCACAAGAATCGTAGATCCATCCAGGAAATATAAGTTTCTTATCCTCGTGCCTCTTAAGACAACTAATGCACCACGGATTGCTTTCAGGACTCCACCATGCATGATAATCTTATAACCACTGGATTCTAGGACTCCAAGTGAGAAGAGATTTTTCTTCAAGTCGTACATACCGTACATCTCGTTAGTGTCTTGACTACCCCATTATGCATCTTCGATGGATAGTCCCAATCCCTTTGATCTCACTAACATCATCATTACCCATCAACACAACTCCTCCATCGAACTCCTCGAGTCTCGAGAATAAGTGCTTGTTAGGGCACATGTGATAGGAACATGCGTAATCAAGAATCCATTCACCGGAATGGTTTTCTCGTGATGAGACCATGAATGCGAGTCTTGTTCATCCTCATCTCGTGCAACGTTCACGCTTGGTTCGTCTTTTTCCTTGTTGCCCTTGATTGGACAATCTTTCTTCCAAAGGCCCTTTTTTGTGACAAAAGGCACACTCATCTTTTGCAAGATATCGTCGTGCTTGATGATTCTCCTCTAGATTTTGAGCGAGATCTCCTCGCCCTCGAAATCTTCTCGGGGTTTGTTCTCCTCTAACAGTCAATGCTTCGACGTTGACTCCTTGTGAACAATTTGGTCCTTCTTCCGATACTCATTGTTCACCAAAGCATTGGACACATCAATGAATTTAATCTTTTCTTTACCATACAAGAAAGTGGTGACGAGATGTTCATATGTGTCGTGCGTGAATTCAATAATAGCGAGCTTTATCTTCATCATCAATTTCCACATCTAAATTCTTCAAATCAGCTATCATTTTATTGAAATCATTTAGATGCTCATTCATAGAAGTACCTTTCTTGTCTTGAAAACGGAAGATCCTTTTCTTCAAGTAGAGACGATTCTCTATACTCTTCTTCATAAACTTGTCCTCCAAGTGCTTGCCATAATTCCTTTGCGAGAGTTTTGTTCCGAAAAGGCGTACTTGATCCTTCACAAGACAAAGCTCGGATGGAACTGCGCAAGCCACCGAT
This sequence comes from Populus x sibirica, assembly GCA_019202695.1. NCBI lineage: Eukaryota > Viridiplantae > Streptophyta > Magnoliopsida > Malpighiales > Salicaceae > Populus > Populus x sibirica. Next base: position 864,869 of record JAGMVL010000353.1, on the reverse strand, counting down.
TTATCCTTTCCCAGCTTTTATCATCCAGATCCTCTGGTTTATCTTCTAGAGTGAAATCTAAATTCATTTGGACAAGCATATCCATGACTTCACATTTCCACATGCCAAAATTACCTTTCCCATCAAACTTCTCCACCTCAAATTTGGTATTCGATACCGGGATGTATTGTGGAGGTATACTAGCATTCCCCGCTGATTTTTCTTCTGGAATATCAGCCATTAGAACGTCTTTAGATTACAAATGGAATCCCGGACTTGTTAAAACACACACTTTTATGCTCAAAAGTGCCAAAACAGTAACTTCGGTATGTTGTTTAACAAAACAGACACCACGGTTGCGTCCAGAATGATTGAAAATGCTAGGAACCAACTTGACTCGGCCAAAAACGGGTCAAACAATCACCGAGTTGGCCAAAAAACCAATCCGACCGAGTTGACTCCGGAAGGAATATTCTGTCTCCGATAAAGAATATTCTCGTCACGGGAATATTCTCTTACCGGTAACGGAATATTCTCTTACGTTAACGGAATATTCTTATTCGTCAAGAGAATATTCGTCACCGTTGGATGACGTGGGCGATGACAGGCGATGTGGACCCTCTGTTGCTGACGTGGAGGATGACTCAGCGCCTACGTGTCCGATGACGTGGCTGTCTTCTCGTGCGAGAATTCCGCACGACTGTTTTTTCCTAGATTTCCGGCGAAACTTCGACGAGCTCTACAGGGCTCGTTTCAACTCCGATTTCGATGATCTTTATATCGCCGGACTCGTATCGACGAGAGGAATCTCCACAGATGGTCAAAATCAAGATCTGAGAACTTTGAAAATTCTGCAACTTTAAACAGAGAGCTGAAAAACGTTTTTTTCTGTGTTTAAGCTTCCCTAATGCTCGATACCAATTTGTTGTGCATACTTTGGACCGAAAGCAAACACAAATAAAACACAAACAAGCAGATTTTACGTGGTTCCCCAAAACCGGCACGTCCACGGAGGCGGCAGATTGTATATTAATGGAGGAATGATACATACACTCAGTTCAACCCAAGACAATCCCTCAAACCCAGTGTTTCACTCTTACACTCGCATTTCTCTCTAATCTGCACTTGCACTCTCTCTCACAGCTTGCACTCTCTCTTCTTCCTCTCGCACACACACCGCACTCTCTCTTCTCTCTCGTTTCTCTCTTCGTCTCTTCTTCTTGTCTACATGAGAAGGGGAAGCATCAATATAATGGCTGAAAAGGAGAGGGTGGTTGGAAAGGAGAGGGTGGTTGAGGGTTGTTGAGAAAAAATGTTGACAATTTGCTACAAAAAAAAGTGGGCAGCATAGTTTTTTGATGCATCATATTTGTGCCTGTAGAAATCAAGCATTTCAGCAGCAAGATAGCAAAGAACAAGATTTTGATGCTGTTAATTACAAGATGAATGATATCATCTGCTAAAATTTGTGTTCCATAATTAGAAATTTCCTGAAAAAATGATTTTGGATGCCAAGTGCTAACCACCAAACATGGCCCTCTGATGTACTGGACTGGCATCTGCCAGAGACCATGCTATGAATGTACTTGCGGGGAAAATTTATAGCATCCAAAAGAAGTGTGAATCTTCTAAAGATTCTCTATTGGAAGGAGTTGCTCCAAGGTTCCCAGAATGGCCATGATAAAAGGACATGAACTTAACCCACACTGGTATGGTTTCCAACGTTCTGTGGTTCAACTGCAAAGGATTTGAACTGCAGATTATAAAGTATGTTCTTAGTTAGTGTCTTTGATTGAAAGGCCCTATGTTTCCACATGAAATCCTGAAGTATGAAAGAGGCAACGAGTGGTGATAATAGAATTCACAATTGTGATTCTATGGGTCCACAGCTCCAAGCTGATATAGATTATATTGGAAACAGTAAGAAACAAACACAAAAAGACAATCCATGCTTTAAATCATATTTCAATGAAAAAGGTGTTACTGATGTAATATGTCGAGGCAAGAGACTGCAAATGACAGAATTCAAGTATCAGACAAACCTAGATACGGAAGATCATTCGCTCTCCGCACTCACCTAACAGGTGTGAACAGTGCTATTGACATTGATATCCATAGGCAAATAATGGCAGGCATCTCTGAGATATGGTCCTGAAGAGTTGCCTTCAACTTCCAATTCAGAATTGTTTATGGGCGGAAAGCAGTAGGTCCCATGGTACCTTAATCATGTAGGAAGAGTGACAGTGATTAATGATGGTGTTACATTATTTTCAACACAGGAGCAAATATGTTGCTGATCTTGGACATTGTAGGCACTGATTACCATTATTCCATCTATTATGACAAATCCTCGAATAAACCCAGGTGATATATAGCCCACCAAAACTTTCAATCATTGTTGAAACTATGTAGATGCAGAGTGACAATCTCAGAAATGAAGAGTGCATAATCAAGTAGCAAATTGACAGGAAGAATATATAAAATCCTCTAGTATTTCTTCAGGAGACTCATTACAAATAATCAGTTAAATAAGAAATCAGCTCAAGCATACAAAATCCTTTCCAGCAATCCAGGTTGTTCTATTTCTATCCTTAATTCAGATGCCAACATTTACTTTCAGAAGAAGCTGAAGGCAGTGATACCTTGAAAGTGCCTTTAACAGCATAGCTGGGAGACAAGATTACGTGCCCTAGTGTGACCATTTACCGAAGCAATTGCTTTTCAAGTGGCACCACTAGCTAGCTATGTGACAACATCACCAGCATGGAATTGTTACCAGAGAATTGTTTAGTCACCATCTACTGAACAAATGGTCTAAACAGAAGGATGGATGATATGCACTGCCAGAGAATTCAGTATCGTACAAAGGCACCAAGCCGCCAATCATAGCTAAACAGTAGAATAGATGTTATAGGTAAGATACCAGAAGGTGTAAAGATTCTAAGAAAGGATGAGAAATTCAAACCTGCCCCAGATAGTGGAGATGGCTGTACTTCTTTTGGCTATCAATGTATCTGGGCCTGTTGGTCAGAAAGAACAGTTCAACTTTTTGACAGAGGACTATCTCAATCTCACAGCAGCACAGCCCACATGTTCCACGGGTATTGACCACAGACAATCAAGGCGATTAATCATCTGAGACGCAAGCAAATCAATAAACATAGCAAGTTGTTTGAAATATTCGCTCATTTCAACATGGAAATATCCATGCAAGTCCATAGAAAGAAATCATCATCAATGAAAAACACTGTGGCTACTATCTTTCAGGATCAACAACACTGTAGCTACTATCTTTCTGTAACCGACATGGATATCCTGGTAATGAATTCTGTAAGCTGATATTCTTCTCGGGTTATCAGTCCACGGGCGAAGTAGTTAATAAAAACTGTAATTCTTGACAAGAAGGAATTTAGCCTGATGTACTTTCTCATGCTTTGCAGAAGGAGGGGGTTGGATATTAGGGTCTCAGTCCATCTCAAGAATCCTAAAAAGAAAATGAAATTCCCTGAATCTTGGTGCATTTCACTGTGATATTTGCTTCAAGAATCTACACAAAACAACTCTGATTTTTAGCCTCCTATTTGAAATCTCTACTGATTCTACAGGACACTGTACTGTTCTCTTGACCATTCTCTGCTATGCCCAATATAGCTTACGAAGTAACCAACAAAGATTTAATATTTTAACAATCTGAAGTTCAAATGCCACAGTATTCAAATATCTGCAAAAGATTTTGGTTTGGTTACAAGGAGAGGTTCGAGCCAGAGACCTCTGAAGGGAGAGGGGGGTATATATGGATGCTGATTGAGCTACAAGCTCATAGGACACGCATAAACTAATCAATAACACAAGTAAAAAGCCATCAGTTTGTGCTTAAAAGAACAATAATTCATCTCTTTGAACACTGAAAATTTGCTTAAATCTTTTCCATGAATGTATTTAACTTCAGACTGCACTATATTGTCACCGAAGTGGAACCCAGTAGCAGACTTGACAGAATTTCTCGACCCTCCTCATGCAAGCAAAATGTCAACAGGAGGAGACATAAAACTCAAGGTGGGGGGGCAGCTTGAAGTGCTTATCAAGGAGACAAAACTGGGTGCTCTTACTGTATAACATGAAGCACTTGCATGAACTGTTCTTATCCACTCTATAGGAAAAGAGCACCATTGTAGAATCTTTGCCACTCAACTTTTTCTTAGCATATATAGCAAATTACGACAAATTGTTGCAGAAGGAGGATTTATTATACCAAAATAATTTTAATTGGACAATACAATAAAACTGGTTGAAGTAATTAATAAATTAAGAATTGATTAGTTTGGTTAAAATCATATAACAGCTTCTTCCAAATAAAAGTTTGTGTATATATATATATATATGCGGGGGCGCGCATATACTTATAATCTTCACTTTTTATTTAAGTTAATCTAAAATATTATTATTTTTATATTTTTATATACCATAAAACCCAGTCTAATTCATAACCCAACTCAAAATTCATGTAAAAAATTAGGTGAATCAATGCAAAACGTTATAATTTTAATTTATATTTTAAAATAAAATGATGTTTAAAAGAAAAGAGTCTTAGTTAGATTTTGATTAGGTAAGTTTTAACATGGTTTAACATGCAATACTATCTAAATAAGGTTTTAAATTATGAATTACTGATTTGAGTTTAATAACACTAATTTATATATTATTTAATATATGATTTAAATCGAAAATTAAAACCATATAAAAAACTTTGACAATGTATGGGATAGCAAAAACATAGTAAAATAAGAGTGAAATTATAGTTTTAAAATTTGAATTAACTTAACAAGTAATCAAAGACTTAATCAACTTAAAATTTAAATTAATTCGAGTTAAAATAACTCAGTTAGCTCATTTTATTATGAAATTACGAGTTTAATTCTTAACTAAGGTTAAAAATAGAAATTATTTATGAAAATCATCCTCAACATTGTAACGAACTGTCCATCCATGGCTGACGCCAGGGAGTATTTTCACATGGCTATCAAACTGTAAAATATAGAAATCAGGTTTGATGCGTTGTGAGCATGAATTTAGAGCCTCAACAGCAAGGGAAGCAGGAGAATCCTCTTCAGCTTTTTCGTCGCTGCGTGGCATAGAAAGATCAAAGAGACTTGAATCCAAAATGCTAAATAATATTTGCCAAGTCATGAGATGAAAAGAGTTACAAAAAAACGCCATCTCCTTAAACCATAGAACCTCTATGGGACAATCATCAATCTTGGGACTGAGGACCCATCACCTGAGATTTTGCAGATATTCTTTCAATTGTTCTGGTGGGGAAGCACGGTCAATTTCAGCTCCCAGAAAAGCAACTGGAATCTTCACCTCTGAAACTGTATAACATGTCAACAATTGCAGTGCGCGCACAAAATATTTAGCACTCTCTAATTATCCTGAACCATTTTCAAGAGAAGGAAGGTGAAACTAGACACAACAGTCACGATTAAGAAGAAACAAAGGGAAGATTGAAAAGTGGGAATCTTACCGTTAAATTCTCTGTCTTAGATCTGAGCTTGTTCCAACTTGAGCAAGTTCGTAGCTATGGGGGAGAATGACTCACCTCCCCAGCAAGAACCTGCAGGACCAGTGGAATTCATGCCTTTACTTCTTAGAGCAGCAATTACTAATTTCGCATCTTCATGTCCTTTGTCCTACAGATGTAAGAAGACTGTCACTTAGTCTTTTTCTCCAACTCATGGATTTCACTACTATGACATCCCACAAATGGTGATGTCCATTGCTCTAGAAACTCACCGTGGCTATCAAAATCAGGCTTGCTTAGATCAACTGGATCACCATATAAAAAATCAGGAACCACCACAAAGAATCCAGCAGCTGCGACTTTGCTGCGAGCTTCCTTTCCAGGAAGAACAATGAAATTACATAAATATTTTGATGAGATCAGTGATAATTGTTAATATTGATTAAGCTAAGAACTGTCTATATCAGGGCAAGTATTCTTGCTATGTCATCGTTTTCTTTTCCCCATTTTGAATTGAATCTTAAAAATGGTCAAGGATTTCCTCCTTTTCCTTTTTCAACATTATTATTTTGTTTGATGATGATTCTCTGTTAAACAACAAAGTCAAGAGCCAATGGAGATTAACTAGCTTCACTATAGCTAGCACAAGAGAGAACTCTATTAGCTTTCCAGACCCTAACACCATCGTCTAAGTTCATCATACAATGAAACTGCGAAAATCTAATGGACCATACCTCAAATTTGGAGCTTCATAACTTGGAAAAGATGTTTGATGATAAAAAGCCGATCAAATACTAACTTTGTAAATAACCAAAAACCACTAATTTGTAAATAACTCCATGATATTAGAGGATTAGTTGAGATGCACGTAAGTTAACTTGGATATCCATGGTTACAAAAAAAAAACCACTAATTTTGTTACCCGCGCTCTACTACAAGTAAAATATTTTTATTTTTTATAAAAAAAAATTATATATACAAGTTTTTTAATGTATTTATATAATTAAAAAAAATTAAGTACAAATCAAAAGGTTTATACATACATATAATCATGAAAAGCCAAGAGGCAAATGTAGATCACGATATTTAATCTCGCAAGACGGGATATTTACCCGATCATGTTTGCTAATTTTTGTTAATTAAAATATTTTTTTATTTATTGAAACGATAATAAAAATAGACAAACATATTAAATTGATTGACTAAAACAAAAAGGAAAAATGAATAATATGTAAGGCTACGCATATTAGAAATATTATCTAAAAATAAATATTTTTTAAAATAAAAAATATAGTTCATCTATACAAAAAAACAATCATAGATGAATAAAAAAAAACCTCTTCAAAAATTAAATGCATAACAAAAAAATCATCATCGTCATTTAAAAAAGGCTCTCTAAACAAAATTAAAGAAGGAAGGGGTATTAATGTAAATATAATTAATTTTAAAAAAAAACATTAATTGAAATTAAAAAAAAAAAAGTCAGACGCTGCTAAGCATAGCAAGCCAGGCCAGCCCACCTAGCCCATTTCATCAAGGCCTAAACACGGGTCTACTGGGGCAGACCCGCATATTTGGGCCCTTTTTTTAATTGTACCTAGGGCGGACAACATATTGTACGCCCCAATTTTTTTTGAAAAAAAAAATAGATGACGTGTTGTTTGTTTCCCTGACTAATGTGGTGGCCGAAAAATTGAGGTTTATGTTATTTTAACCCAAAAATCTATTTTTCAACCCATTTTTAATTCAAAACACCCAGATATCATGATAAACCTATCCATGGACATAAAAAACCACCTAAAAAATTGAACTCAACCTGAAACCAAAAATCCACTCAAGCTCATATATGTTTTTCCATGAACTTTTAAGGTATAAAAACACATAATATGAACTCTCCTCATCAAATAAAATAATTTGACATAAATATCGTCCATTTTGATAGCATAAATCAGTACTAACGACATGTTTCTCTCTTTACCGTCAGAATCCGTCGATTTCTCTCTCTTATCTCAACTAAAGACCAGAAAAAAAAACTTTTGTACCAAAATAAAATTAAAAAAATTTTGAGGGACTGAAATTATATAATTTTCGTGATTTTTTAAGTTTGAGGATCAAAGTGCATCTTTTTCTAGACTTATGACATATTGTGTTTTCTATTTTAGTCTCTTCTCTTTCAATTTCATTCTTTTATAAGAATTTAAAATCAATTGCTCTTTAATTAGGACTAAATAGCAAAAACAAAATACAAAAAAAATACAAAATTTTGCACATTTCATTTACTGTAAAATATAAGAAAATAAACAGTAAAAAAATGCACGGTTAAAAACCCACATCAATTAGATTATAGGTAATCTCAAAACCAAACCTAGCACAAGCCATTATGGAAATCAATAAATTGAAAAAGAAAAGAAAAAAATCTTGATGGGCTCTTACCAAGAACATCAGAAATGAGAAGGATGGCAAGGTTGGAATCTGAAGGGCCAGTAACACAGGTTTCCAGGCCACCAGTTTCTTGGACTGTCCCTTCTCCATAACCTGGGGCCAGGTCTGGTGGATTCTCTCTAAACACTGAGAGCTTGACATGGTTTGACTATGATCGACTGCTATACTAACAGGCTTCAGACCTGGAAATGAGTGAGGCACTGTTCTTGCAATGAGACAGTACAAGGTTGAATCTCGTGATGTAACTAGGTGAGTTTTTGGAAAGAAACTACAGTTTTCATTTGTCAAAGAAGGCAAGCTGTTAGAGGTCATCCCTGTTAGGTTGTGAGTTATAATTATTAATTGTTAATTGTGATTCAATAGTTTTTTTTTCCTTAAAAAAGGTATAATATAAACTAGGTGATTTAATTTACAAAAACACCTAATATTAACTCTCTTTATCAAATAGAACAATTTGACATAAATATCTTCTATTTTGGTGGTCTAAATTAGTGCCTACAGTATATTTCTCTCTCTATCACTAAAATCTGGTGATCTCTCTCTCTTTCCTCTCTCAATTAAGAACCAAAAATAATAAAAATAAACTTTTGTACCTAAATAGAATTGAAAAAAATTCTAGGGACTGAAATTGTATAATTTTCATAATTTTTTAAGTTGGAGAACCAAAATGTATTTTTTCAAAACTCATGACAAATTGCATTATACCGAACATACCTAGTCCACCTTTCATTGCCGGTAAACAACTTCTCTTGAATTATATTCTCTCAAGCTAACTATTTTTTTCATTAATGGATATCACTTTCCTAACATGACCATCCTTTTCAATAATGACTTACTTTCAAATACAAATTTATCCATCAATATCAAGCATGCCAAATCAATTAATGACTCAACTTTATAGGAAAACAAATATTTCTCATCATTTCTCTTTCTTTACTACGTGTAAGCTTAGGTGACCCCAAGTATTTATAAATATCACATGTCACCAAATAAAAAGAAAGATATATTCAAGCTCGTTTGACTTTATTATTCTCATATTTTATGTACAACATTGTTCTTCTTGCCACACTTTTTTTCTTGGCACACAAATTTTACAATCTTATATTTACTAATTTAAATATTGAAGAGTTCTTTATTCTAATAAAAAAAACTCATTTTACAGGTCAGTCACCAGCTCATAATATAACTATAAAAAGTCTAGATGTTATTTGAAGTTTTTCACAACTTCATTAGGTTTGAATTTTTTATATATACACATCAAGGGAAGAAAATGAGTGCCAACAGTATATTATAAACTAGGTGATTTAATTTACAAAAACACATAATATCAACTCTCTTTATCAAATAGAATAATTTGATATAAATATCTTCTATTTTGGTGGTCTAAATCAGTACCAACAGTATATTTCTCTCTCTACCGCTGAAATCTAGCGATCTCTCTCTCTTTCCTCTCTCAATCAATAACCAAAAATAACAAAAATAAACTTTTGTACCTAAATAGAATTGGAAAAATTTCGAGGGACTGAAATTGTATAATTTTCATGATTTTTTAAGTTGGAGGATCAAAATATTTTTTTTTCAAAACTCATGATAAATTGCATTCAACTGAACCCCTATACCTAGTCCACATTTCATAGCCGGTAAACAACTTCTCTTGAATTATATTCTCTCAAGCTAGCTATCTTTTTCATTAATGACTATCACTTTTCTAACATGACCATCATTTTTAATGACGACTTACTTTCAAATACAAATTTATCCATCAATATCAAGCGTGTCAAATCAATTAATGACTCAACTTTATAGAAAAACAAATATTTCTCATCATTTCTCTCTCTTTACTACGTGTAAGCTTAGGTAACCTTAGGTATTTATAAATATCACATGTCACCAAATAAAAAGAAAGGTATATTCAAGCTTGTTTGACTTTATTATTCTCATATTTTATATACAACATTATTCTTCTTGCCACACTTTCTTTCTTCACACACAAATTTTACAATCTTATATTTACTAATTTAAATATTGAAGAGTCTTTTATTCTAATAAAAAACTCATTTTACATGTCAGTCACCAGCTTATAATATAACTATAAAAAGTTCAGATGTTATTTGAAGTTTTTCACAACTTCATTATATTTGAATTTTATATATATATACATTAAGGGAAGAAAGTGAGTAAAAAGAGCAAGAACATATGTTTTTTATTATTACTATTACTAAGATGAGAATTTGGAAAATGAAAATGATCTTTTTGAGAAAGTTTAATGGAAACTTAGTTCTATACAAATGGCTTTTCATGAAAAAAAAAATCCCATGTTAATTGTTATCATTATATACATAACTATCTACCACCACAATTGATGTTGCCTTGTTACAATTAAATTAAGTTTTTTAGGCATTAAAAATATTTTTTGAACAACTCATAAATTAATTGAAATAAAAAAATAAAATTATAGAAGATCTTGAAAATACATTCTTATATATTTTAGTATATTCAAATAAATTTAATAATTTAATAAAAAGAAGGTATATTTTTTTTAGTAAAAATTAGTTAATATTTACGCCCTACACTATATTCCAAAATAATTTTGAATGCAAGAGAAGAAGGAATTAACATTATAGACGTGTGTTTTTTATATCATATAATATGTTAAACAAGGAATAGAAAGATGATGCATGTGGTTAATACAATAAATGAAAAAATATATATTAAATGATAAATAAATAAAAATCATGAAAGCTAATTAAAGACTAAAGTGGGAAAGCAATTGTTTTTCAATAAGGAGTAAAAGATGGATATAAATGCAAATATTGTACCTCTAATATCCAACTTTTATTTTATGTATTTTCTTTATTTATCTTGGAGATTCATTATGATTATTAAGTACATATAATTTTCATTTTTATAAATTCATAGTAAAAATACAACTACTTTAAACTAATTTAATAAAATAATTAAAAATAGATTACAAAGATTTCTTGGAGGTATATAAAATTATAGAAACCATTAAAAAATTTTACTTTTTTAGAAAATAGTTAAACTAGATAGTTTAGAAAAATAAAAGAGATGATATTAATTAAAAATTAAATTAAAAAAAACTAAAAAAAAACCACACTCTATGATCAAAACCTATTTTTATACAATTTTACGGTAGTTAAAATAAATATTCATAGCGATTGCAATGATTTATATTTTCAAGTAAATTTTTTTTCATGAATTACAATAGTAATCTACCGTGTTTGGTTTTTTTTAAAAAAAATTATATTTTGATCCTTCAATTTGTTTTCCTTTAACATTGCAATAGTCTGGGTTTGTGTTTCTTGGGTTGTTTTATCTCCCTATGAATAGAGACCTTTAAGGTTTTGAAGAAATATTTTGTTGCTCATTTTATGCTCAATTTGCAAATTAAAATTTATATTTATTGATTTAGAGCAATTAAGACTTAGGAGATCGAATTTGAGGCTTTGAAAACTTTTTAGCACCTTTAATTTTATCCCATTAGGGACTGGTTTGCTTGGACAGGACAAATATTTTTTTTTTTAATTTTGGTTATTTTTTTTCTTTAAATTATATTTTTTTGCTTCGAACTAACTTGATAATTTATTCTTATTGCCTAGATATAAAGGTCTTGCAGTATCGAGGAAAAATTTTGATACTCAATTTGTCAAAATATATTTAAATTACATTGATAAATAGCAATTAGGCTTAAGTGCCTCATTAGATTATGAAACAACTATGGGGGACTAAAAGTTAACGGGCAAGGTTAAAAGGATAATGCGTGCATTGCACGTGCTAGAGAGTAAAGGAGGTCACAGTGCTCTGATAGAGCACCAGCATTCTCTGATAGCCAAACCTAGCCTTAAAAAGTGGCAATCGATGCGTCTTGGAGTACTCTTCATGATGAAGTGACACTTGTATGTGAATTCCTAACAACTTTTTTTTTTCTTTCCCTTTTTCATTTGTTCTCCTTGAAATTTGTACTAGTCTTACAAAATTCCAAAGTTTCCTCTTCATTTTATTGTCATTTTCATTTTATTCTCGTTTTTTTATTGCTAAATTTTTGTTATGGATCTTTTCTATAATTTAAAATTGTTTTTAATTTTATCCTTCAATAAAAAATTACAACTTGTCTTTTAATTTTATTTTTTAAATTTAGTCCTCATTCTTATAATTTTTGTTTTTACTTTTCGTTCCTTTTATAAAATTGAATTTCTTTTCAAATGCATCCTTCAATCCAAAAATATCAAATATCCTCTTTATTTGTTTTCATTTCTAATATATTTCTTGTTCTTTTGATTGCCACTAATTCTAGGATTTTCTATCACGACGCGAGGTAATTAAGCATGCCCTCATTAATAAATCTGAAATAAAGCACTAAGTTTTACTTAAAAGTTTAATCGTTTTGATGTAATTTGAGTTATCTAAAGAGAGGAATTAGTTTCCCAAAACAAGAGGTGAAATCACTCATAAGTTCAAGTTATGGTAAAAGTATCGCATGAGATCATGGCATAGTCAGGAACTTGTTATTTGAGTTTGATTTTTTTTTTTTTTTGTATGTTCGTTATTCTTCCGGTGTATTATTTATTTATTGGATTTGCAAGATGTTTAATGAACTTGAAAATTAGTCGTGATACACGTAAATTGGTCGGGACATCTTGATTTATATAAAAAAAAATAATTATGGTAAAAGTACTTCCTCCCGAGCCCTAACGTCTACCTCCTTAATTGGATGCTTAGATTGCTGACCGAACTCACTGTAAAGGCAACAGAAATTGAATGTCCTTTGCCTAAATTAATCCCACAAAGGACTTCGATCGCTTGACACTGACACGTCTTTTACAACCTGAACCACACAATACAGACAGCATCGAGCATGCGCTAGGCATAGCTAGCTGTAGGCAAAGGACCAAACCCTACGTGAAGGACTATCTGCATCTACATGATGCATGATTTGAGGTAGGAAGTGGCTACAAGTTCAATGGATTGCTGGGATAATTGACTGATAGTGTTTCTGCTCGCATGCATCTGGCCTGTTTAGGTGTTTTCAGCTTCTAAGCTTTTGCAACAGAGATGGAGTTGAGAGTGGACTTGTGTCACATTCTTGAAGTTATAGCCTTCTTGTGCCTAGAGGCCCTAGCTAGACCAGAGTGCGTGCTCTTCCTTTTTCTCTCAAAAGATAGTGCTGCTCTTCTTCGATCCTAGCTCTTAAAGTAATGCAGCACTCGACATGAACCAATTACGTACGTGAGTTGAGGCTGGACAGATACACTCTCCTCTCCATGAAGATATATATATATATATATATTTGGTGGAAGGGACAACTTCCTGTGGGAGATTTTGATCCTCCACCTTGACAACTCCATTAGAGTTAGGTTAGGCAAAGTGAATACTTTCAAAACTTTCACATGGTTTATATTTATATTAGCTATTTCATCCGTGTTCCGCTCAAATTTATTCATTAAATCAAATAATAATAGAAATAGATGAAGAAACTTGAAGAATGATTAAAAAAAACCAAATTACCAGTCATTCCCATCTTTTCTTCAAAGAACGGAAGTGTAATTTAACCGTCGCAGTGAATAGTCTTTGGTGTCCGCGTGCATACTGATTTCTACAGACGCTATTTATTGTTTCTGTTAATATCTTGGTCCGCAACGCTTTCTTCATCCCAGTTAGCATCGTTTCAAGGAACTGGGAATCGTTTACACACTCCATCAATAAAGTTAAAGAAGAAGAAAGTTAGAAAAACTACTCACTGGTCCAAGACCCGCATGTGGTCCATGATCATCCAACTGACCTTATCCCAACAAATCCTCCAAAATGGAGGTCTAGAAAGCGCTGAGGCGATCGGGAAAGAACAGAAGAGAAAAAGGAGGGGGAAATATCGTACATCTGAGCACACTCCTCTATCATTGAAGGAATAAAAACAAATTTGCAGCAGGCGGGAGAGAGTCACAGGACATGGGGGTCAAGAGGGTAATGAAACAGGTTATGATGTGATGACACTGCTCCTTCCGATTTATCATTCTAGTACTTGCATACAATTATTCACCATCCATGCCAGTTTAGATTTTTCTTTTTGATCAAGAATCTTTCTTTCATGTACTACACGGGTTATCATGCAAGGTAACAACGACAAAACAAGAAAGCATAAAAAATTCCCATTTCTTCTTTCCATTCCTTGCAAGAGTATGGCAAGTGGTGAGCCAGCTTTTCTCTTTTAACATGGTGTCCAGTCACGTTTCAACAAATTTTAGCTGCTATCATAAGTGCATATTATTGCAGTGGCAGTGCAAAGCCATAGACGTTTGTCCATGAAATCAGCTTCATGATCCACCAGTCCCCACACTACTCATCAGCCACAGCTCACAAGATCACACAACAACAGAATCTTATTCACTTTATCCATTACAGACACATAAAAACCTTTGATACATAGGACAAGAGCAACAACACCACAACAGCAAAGATAAACACACTCAACTCAAGCACTCCACTACTACTACGAACACACCTCCACACTCTTTTAAGTATTAATGCAGATGAACCTGACAAACCCATCTTCGGGACTTCACAGCACAGCTATGGTCACATGTCTCGATACTGTGCGGGTACCAGAGCAAGCCAGGGTAGAATGAGTGAAAACAAACAAGCCTTTATTGAGATCATCTGATCAAAGAGCGGACCCCAACAATAGGAGTTTTCTCTCACACCAGGAGTTTTCTTTGAACTACTTTCTAATAGGAGTTTGATGCCGGCATGATTTGTGTGGGGGTAAAGAGACAGAGACAAGAGCAATGAAATCAAAGAAAAAGAGAAGGGTGGATAGTGGGACCCGAATTACCTAACGCGCATGCACTAAATCCATGGGGGTTCTCAACACTGAAGAAAAGGAAGTCTTCATTTACAGCACAGCCCACCTCTACAACCAACCCATGCGTTCAAGTCCTTTGTGACTTTTGTTAACCTTTAATCCACAATAAGGCTAAAAGATAATCATTTATGGTCAACAAACAAACGCAATTTTTCTTCACCTTTGCGAGCAAAACAGCCATATCATCCCACCACTACTCTCCTTTTATTGGCCCATTATATACAAGCTGTTGGGGAACAAAAGTAGGAAAAGGAGCCCCCACATGAGAAAAGCTAATATAGTGATTTCAAACCCATCAATCATTCAAACCAAGAATTCTTGAGTTTCTACCTCCTTCATCCTTCCTTCCTTCCACTTTTTAGCTAACATGATAACATGGAAGGAGGAAAAACACTTAAAGGTAGCTCACTCCTAGAGTTTTGGCCTTGAGCTTCAAAGACTTCAAGTAATCTATAGCTTCATCAAGGACCAACAACGGTTCTTTATCCTTTGCACCAGGGATTATGCTCTCCAGAATTTTCAACGTTGCACGAATCTTGTCCTTTCTAAATTGCTTGCTGCTCAAAATGGAAATCATTTCCCCATCTTGGATTTGCCGTTTAGCATAGTTCGATTCCATATCATCGTCGTATCCATGAAATCTTTCCACTTTTACTGAACTAGCAGTGTCTACTAGTGATGATTTTTTGTACCCGCCATCGATCAATTTCTGCCGTTTGTTTGGGCCATCAGAACTAGTACCTTCCTCCTCTATTATTTTCTCTGCCTGTTCTTGTGTCCCGTGACTTTTAATCAGAATGGGAGAGTGACCAGTACTCCTTACCTCATCGTCGTCACTATCATCATCACTGCCACCACCATTTTCATCATAATAGTCATCATCTGAGTATAGCAGGGCATTAATTTCTTCAGTGTCCTCATGCATCTCACTTTCTTCACTAGTAAAGTGATTCTCGTCTGATACTTCAGGCAACTTCATCAGCTTTGTCTGGTCCATTTTTGCAGCATATTCGTTGTGGTCAAAATAACCCGGAATTGGCTTTGCATCAGCTGCAGTTGGTTTTGGGACAGGAGGGCCAAAGGAACTATAGATCAACCTTTGTTCATTACCAGACTGATCGAAAACAAGGAACCTTCTCTGGCATCCAGTGATTGGATTTCGCACACCCTCCCTACCAAACCCATAAGAAAACACAGACAAATTTTCTCTGACATATGGATTTGTAGCGAGAAGAAAATTCTGGAAGTTAGAGGGTAGACACTGAGGCAACCCGTAGGCTTCATTGCCTTGTTGTGTCTTGAAATTTGGAATGCTTGAAACTGCCAGCCCTGGCATTGCCATATTTGCAGAAGTCATGCGCGTGCCAGGGTTCATACACTCTGGCAAACATTGTAGTTGCGCAGGATCCAATGATGTGGTCATGCAATGGAAATTTGGCAATTTCCGAGCAGAATGTGGTGGAGAAAGCCAAGAACCTTCAGCCTTAACCATCCAACCAAGAGAATTACCTGCCGGTGAAATTAGAAAAGACAAATAAATTAGTCTCTGGAGAAGAATCCGTTACCATTTTAGCTCCAGACCCAGTTGTATGAAATCGCAAACATACCGAGAGTTATCCTTTGATCTGCAATGTGCAATTAATTTCTGCTTCTTTTAGGAATAAGAAAGAGAAAAGGAAAAACTACAAATTGCAGCTTGATAATATAACAAAAACGTGGAGTAAAACTACGTGACAGGTTTGAGCAAATGACGGAAGTATTCAGCCTGGAAAAAGCACAGAAACAAGGAATGAATTATTATCGTTACCAAACACTGAGCAAAAATAAATCCAAGGACTCTTACAGACAAAAATATATACGAAGTTAACTCTTTGACGAGCATACTTTCCTGGAACTGCCAATTAATTGCATCACGCAAACAGTTAGCTATTAAAAGAATCATTGAATGTTTTGTACTAACCTGGCAATCCTGTAATGGTCGATAGCATGCAATAACTCTAACTATAATTGTTGGTTTTCCAGCAATTCCATTCTCGTATTTCAGGGCCCGAAATCTTGTTTGACTTGCTGCTTGGCACACCATAACTTCTTTCGACCACTTAAAACTCAAACTATCCAGATGAAGGTTACAACACAAAACAATTACCTAATAATACAAAGCAGGACAGAGGAAAGCTTGTTACAAAGATCTAAGATGTTCTGGACTTGGAATGACAGCAAAAGGAGCAAGAGACGTTTCAGAGACAGAAAACTTGAATTGGAAAAAAACAGAATGAGGATCAGACAGAAAGAGACACTAAGGAAAGTTAAATTGTTTTCTAGTTATCTTGTCAGATAATCCTATAAATGTCACAATAAGAAATGAAAAAGTGATTCAATCCCATTAACAATTTTTGTGAAGAATGACAAGGCAAGAGTCTAAAAATTCAAGTTCACTAGAAAAGTGATTTACAGAATAACCCTGCAATACAAGTTCAAGCGCATGACTTTGCGGAACACGTCAACTGGTGGACTCAACCAAGGCATATTGTTTTCCTTGAGTTCAATAGTGAGTAATACTCAGATATCTACTCTTTATATATGGCCAGATTTCCTGCAAAGGGTAAAATTAAAAGAAAAAATGAGCTAGACGGTAGATGATACAATCGCGATAGAAATGCATTAAGATGATAAAACCATATGAAGTAAAAACATGTGGAACTGACTCGTAAAAATTCTATACAAATTTAAACCTTCGCAATCAAATTTGATGTCACCATGAAACTACAGCTAAATAACTGTGCTTCATAAACTCCCCTCGACAACACCGAGAAACACAAGATTTAATCATCATATTCTGCTTTCTTGTTCTACCATTTTCGACCAACTTAAGATCCCGTAAAGATAACAACGATGACAAAAATAAGCCGGCGAAACTGAACTTCCAGCTTTTCTTTACAAAACCAAAAAGGCATGCACATGAACATGATTGAAGTCTTTCAATGTTCAATATACCAGGCGAATAAAATCCTAAAATTGGCATCTATCACGACATCCTATCTTCCCACCAAGCAAAAGCAACCAAGAAAATCATAACTCAGACAAATATTGACGCAAGTTAAATTCAACCACTCTCTCTCTTTTGTCCTCGCTATCAATTAATCTCAACAAGAAATCAGGCTAATCCAAGTTCTCTCCTGAATCAACCAAACCCCATGTGGTAAAATCTGGAATTTTTTACATAGAATAAACCAAAAGCACCAAACAGAAAAACAAAAACCCATCAAGACAAAATGAAGACAAAACCAAAAAAACAGCTGAAAAAAATGACAAATTAAACAAAAATCCAACAAACATGTCAAGCAAAAAAGAACACAGCAAGAAAAAGAACCCAGAAAGAGAAAATTAAGAAATCTATAGTTGAATCACTTACAGTGAAAAATATAGTACCGGTAGGATCTTTGCTTGCTCAGATCCAAATGCACAAAGAGTTGAGTTGACTCAAGGAAATCTTAAAAACACTGAAAGATTACAGAGAGGGAGAGAGAGAGAGATAGAGGGAACAGTAAAAAGTGGAAGTACAAGATGAAGGTTATGTCTAAAGAATTGAGCGTGCTAAGAGATGTTAAGATTTTATAGAGCTTTGCATGACCATTTTGCCCCTTTACTCTTATAGAATAGTAGTTGACCTGTGTCCCTGGTTAAGCTAACCTAACATTAGTTATTTATTTACCGTTGATGGAGGAACACTAGCAGTCTAGCACACCCCTCCTCTCTCTCTCTCTCTCTCTCTCTCTCTCGTTGGACCTTTTTTTTTTTTTTCTTTAAGATAATTTTTTTGAGCTTAAGATCATGAAATGCCACGTAACTATAAAGCTAGGGGAAAGTATTGTGTTGGTGGTTTATATATATATATATATATTTAAATAGCAACCTTTTATATTACTAGGAGGTCCAAATTTTGGACTTGAACCCGTGTCGTTTAAGGAAATTATATACGGTGATAATAAAAAGAAAAGAAATGAAAAGAATTAACTGAAGTTTTTAATCGCATATATTAACTGAAGCATAAAAGAATTTCTTGTTTCTTAGGGAACTTAATTTTTTAGGATAGTCAAGTCATTAAATCTAAACTTTTTATATGAAGTTTTTTTATAATTTTATCGGTGATATTATTAATAAAAAACATAATAAAAAGTTAGTTCGTTTCCTTCCACTTTTCGTCAAAAATATTTTCATAGCTAACAAAACTTCTGACTAGATTAGTCATATTTGGCTAAGTCAATTAAATTATTAAAAATTTTACTAAATCAGTCAATTTTAATCGAGTCAAAATTTAATCCAGTTCAATTAAAAATTTAATCCGAGTCTATCTTTGGATACCAATTTTTTTTTATGAAATAACCTATTAAATCAGATAGAATTTAACAAATATATATATATCGGTCATGAAATTTTTTTTCAAATGTGACATTTCATTTCTAGATGATCCCCAACTATAAGTTCTTTTCATTTAGATAATGTAATTTCTTTATGTTCTTTGATAGTTAACTAATTAACTATATATATTTTATGTTTAATTAATGACATTTCAACATTGAAAGAAAATTAACCAATTTATATTGTGAATTATTACATGAATTGTAAATTCATGGGATGTTACAAATAAATTAAGAAGTGGAGAATGGGACTTGACAAATAGGCAGAATTCCAAGGTGTAACTTTTTATTTAGTGAGATTGATTGTTTTCATCTCTTGTGGTAATCAAATACAAAATATTCACAGGAATATACCCGCTCAAACCAAATAAAATAAACTTTTATACCTTTTGTGGATGGTATTATTGTTTGAGATATTTTTTAATAGTGTTTTTAATTGAAAATTTATAAAAATAATATTTTTTTAATTTTTAATTTTTAATATCAGTGCATTAAAATTATTAAAAAATACTTAAAATATCAATTTAATAATTTTTTAAATAAAAAATACTTTAAAAATTAAAAACTACTGCAATATCAAACAACAAATGTATGTTTGAGAATGTGATTGCTTTTTAAAGTGATTTTCATACCAAAATACATTAAAATGATATTTTTTTTATTTTTTAAAAATTATTTTTGAGATTAACGCATCAAAACGATCCAAAACATACCAAAAAATTAATTTTTTACAAATCTTTTTTGAAAATACGGGTTAACCCGCGTTTCCGAACGCTCCCTATTGAAATGGTTGCTTTCCAAAGCTATTTTTAATTGTAAATGCACACACCTATATATATATATTAAAATTTATTTTTTACATAAAAATATCAAAACAATCTAGAACTATAAATAAAAAATTATTTAAAATTAAAAATATTAAAAATATTTTTTAAACAAACAAACAAAAACACTAAACACTAGTAACATAACTCAATTACAAGCCACGCAGCACACTATTAGGCATCGGGCCCTCTTCCAACAAAAACAACAATAATAATAGGCATTCATGGGAAGCTACTGTGATCAGTTTCTTGCTAGTGGAAATATCTCTTTACTTTTTTTATTACGTTGTCTCCTTGCTATTTTGTTTCTTAGATTTTTATTTTTCCAAGGAACCATGGGCCCCTAGTCAGAGCATGGAATGGACTTTTATCATGGGCCTAACATCCATTTCAATAAAAAGGTGGGCCAGATTTGGGCTGGGCCACACCAGGCCTTACCCAGCCTTCCTTGCTGAAATGATTGCTTTTATTCCAATAATGATAATAAACAACCTTGAATCATGTAGACATTAACATGTGTCATTCCTCATAATTATCCTCTCTACTAATGGCTAATAAAATAATTAATAATAATAATAATAATTAAAATAATAATAATAAAGAAAAAAAAAAGAAAAAGGAGAGCACCCATGTAAAAAGAAAGCCTATATAATAACAAAAATCAATAATCTATGAATTATTTTATAAATTATGGGTAGGAAAACCCATGGCTTAGTACAATGTTGCTTAGAGTGGAGGGAACAAGAATCATAGGGATAACTTATATTTAATCAAATCATCATAAGGCCTTCCCTTTTTGAGGCAATCATATATGCTCCAAATTTCTCATCAGATGGTGCCAGGATATAAGGAGATTCCACTCATCTTAATTTTGCCTCTAAATTAAATAATAATAATAATAATTAAATCAATTGCTTGTATTACAATTTTTTTTATTTTCACTTAAATTTTTTATCGCTCATTTGGTATTGCAGGAACGGTTGTTTTTCAAAGCAGTTTTTGTTTGGAAATGCATCAAAAAAATATTTTTAATTTTTTCTTATATCAGTACGTCAAAACAATTTGAAAACACCAAAAAAATTATTTCTTTTTAAAAATACTTTTAAAACATAAAAAAAACAAACATACTGTTAAAAAGAATTATCATATTAATAATCTTTTATATTTTAGGAGTGAGCAAATCCATGTTAATCACGTAGAAATTGTCAAGATAAGAATTTCTATATGCATTTTTCTCCTTTTAAATTAAACTATACATTGTCACAAGGCCTTATTATATAAGTTAATTAAACTATATCGGTCTATTTTTTATTAATTATCAAGATATATGGATCAATTTCAACCTTATATCTCGTCTGATGTATTTATAAGGAATTGTAATAAAACATGAATGATTAATTTGATAAATTATATTTTTAAATTATTATTTCTTGAGTGAATTAAAGTCTTTTATCAGCTTTTATCGTAAAAAAATGCTCTGTAGTTGATAGTCAAAGTTTTACCATTAGTTTTAGTTGTAAATGTTCAATATAACAAAATGACTTAATTAATTTGCTCATAAAAAAATAGTTTAAGAATATATTTATTTTACCATAATTCTAATAATTTACGAATAAAATATGCCATTAAACCAATTTAAACATATAATTTTGTAAAGGTACACTCTTTTTATAGAGTCTATTTGTTTATGACCTAAAGAAACAAACACAGTCCCAATGGTTTATATTTCAAGTATTGATCATAACTTTCCTTGTTCCCCCACCCTCATGGGGAAAAAAAGTAGTATCAACTTTATGCCCTAAATATTAAAATATGGTCCCACGCATCCCTGAGTTTTTGGCAATTTACTTTCTAAAAGTATTTTTTTAAGATCCCGTGTTTGGTATTACCATCTGACTGTTTTTTAAAAAAAAATTTGAAATTTTTTAGTTTTAAATTAGTTTTTTAGATCGTTTTAACATGCTGATATCAAAATAATTTTTTTAAATATATTATTTTGATATATTTTCAAACGAAAAATATTCTAAAAATAACCTCTATTACATTTTAAACAAACACTCATTAATTCGAGTAAACATTGATTGCTTAGGTAGTAGTTGGAATTTACTTTTTAAAAGTATTTTTTTAGATTTGTTTGGTTTTACGGTCCAATAGTTTTTTTTAATTTCTTGAATATTTTTACTTTTAAATTAGTTTTTTTAAATTGTTTTGATGTGGTGATATCAAAAATAAATTTTAAAAAATAAAAAAAATATTATTTTAATATATTTTCAAGTAAAAAACACTTTAAAAAAAACCTCCACCACCCCCGAATCAGTTACTCGTTGATTCGAGTAAACATTGTGCGCGTGTGTGCATATAAAATGTTGTAATGAGTCAATACAATGTTGTAATGCACTTGATTCATGTATTTACCTAAAATTAAAGCAAAACCGAGTAACTTTAGTGATGTAATTAGAGGCAAATGTGGCTTTTGAAAGTGATGATTAGTGGAGATAAAACGGGCACGACGGGCTCTGTATGATATTGATGTTCTCTAGTGGACGATAAAGAAGTTCTACACATAAATATATATATTTTTTTAAGCAAAAAGCCTTGATAAAGATAATAGAAAAAGTTTTAAAAAAGAAAATAAAGATTATATTATACATAAATCTAGTGCTTTGTAACCCACCCTGCCTCCTCTCACCTTGAGTCTTCATTGTTAAGTGTCCGACAAACGGAATAATTTAGCATTCGACTGTGAGAGGCAACCTTTTTCCACCGCAGGCCTTGAAAACTTTAGCTGCCGTGATAATTGGCGGAGGAGAAATAAAGTAACTTGACCAAGCATGGTCGGATTTCTTAACTCTCGTCGGTGAAAGGCAATCAGCTCATCTGGGAAGAGAATAGGTTCATGGCTAGGTAGCAGGCGCTGTGTCAAGAGGACTAGCAAGATGAGCTGCAGATTTCATGACATCCAGGCCAGAAGTTGCAGGACTTTTCAATAGTAATTATTGTTCATCTAGTTTGAGTACAATAATCATCAGCTACTGGGTTTCGAGGCCATTTGTTTGTTTGTTTTTTAAAAAAAATTATGTTGAGATAGGTTTTAAAACTGTGTTGGATGTGAAAAAGTTTTAAAGTGGTGTTTTTTAAATTGTATTTTTTAATATTTTTAATGTATTGTTGTTTAAAAAAAATAAAAAAAATATTTTGATGTATTTTTTTAAATAAAAATCAACATTTTCTATGATAAAAATTTTGATCTCCTATTTAGTGGGTGATCCTTTCCATGATATCATGTTTCGTCATTACAAGATTATAAATAAAGATTGTAGATAAAAATGATAAGAAATAGAATAATAAAGTTTACAAATACTGAGTTAATTTTTAATAAATAAATATTTAAAATTTTTGTATTAAATCGATTATTTTTATTAAAATAATACCATTTTATTTTTTATTCTTGTATGTTTACCTGATTAGATTTAATAGATACTGTTTTTTATTTTTTTTAATTTAAAAATTAACTTGGGTTAGATTTTAAATTTTAAATTTCTCGAATTAATTTATTAGACGCAGTTTTATAATTGAATAAAAATATGTGATGACATAATATGACTTACATAATGTATGGTAACATAATATTACTTAATCTTCCCAAAAAAAAAAACATAATATTACTTAAGATTGCATTTACTTTTTAATATTAATAGGATTAGTGGCCACATCCGCAAGATAACTCTGAGTTTTGGTTTTGAAAACTAACAGAAAAGAAATGTGATTGTGGCTGTAGAATCACCCCACCAATAATGAGCGCTTTGGCATATTGATTCACGTGCAGCAAAGATATAATGCAGCATCATTGTTCAAACCATGGTGGTTGAGTTTTTCAAGCTCATGCTGCTAATGAAAACTTGCTGTAGAAGGGAGTTTGGTCCACCAAAATGGCTGATGAGATGCTAAAACCATGAAGATCATATGGCATCTGGGCATATCACGTCTGCATTGGAGGGTGAAAACGAATGATTGAGCTTGTTGGGACATCATTTTTGGCAAGCTGTATAATGAGCCTAAGATCTAATTATGATCCCATCTGGGATTATCATATATTTCTCTCCTTACATCCTAAGCTATGATGAACTTCATTCATGCTAGCATCTTGCAGTGCCATGTGTTACTGTTATGGCCCAACTTGGAGCTTCGTTTCAAGTCCTCGCACCCTCGATTCGAAATTAGCTGTTGAGGCTCGATTTTGCTCCAATGGATGCTAGGGCTTGTGCCTGCCAAGGTCCAGCAAGTTTTCCGCCAAGAGCCCAGGACCCAAGAGGCTTAAGAAGAGGGGAGTGGTTTTCAAACCAGGAAGAACATTTGACATTGTACATTCTGTCTTTAAAATCTGGACAGCTGAATACAAAGATTAGGAAGAGAAAAATAAGAAAGATTTTCATACTTGAGTATGATCTCTAAATCAGACTAGCTTATTGTAATTTTCAGTATATTTCGCCACTGATCATCACCACATGAGGAATAATAGTATTGGATAACTGTAGTGGCCATCGTTCATCCATGAATGTTCAACCACACACTCTTAAACAAATAATGAAGGGGGAAAAATTATATAGCTTCCAACATGTAATCAAAGTTGAACAAATAAATCAATGAATATACAAGCTTGAGTGCTTGTTTTACTGCCTTCCTTAATCTATTTTCATCGTTATAATATATAATTGATCAGAAATCTTTAAGTAATTTCCGAACTTGCTCTAATGTGACAAATAGCACAACAGTGAAAGGTCCTTGCCTTGAAATTGTAGGGATAAAGCCCTTATACAAGGCCATAGGACCCTCTGCCTTGATAGTCTTCATTGCACAATCGAATGCACCCTTATAAGGTGGTTCAACCCCGGGCTCAACCTTCATGTTCATAACTCTAGTCTTGATCACATCAATAGGGTTTGAAGCAACGGAAGCCACAAAACCAGCCAAAAAACTTGCTGAAACATGGGTGCCGATCCCATCACTCATCAAACCCTTCTCCAAGATCATCTCCTTGGCTTGATCATATGATGCAAGCTGTGACGCCGTCACAATCATTGCACGGTTGACTGTAAGACTCGAACCCCGCCACAGGCTAGCGACACCCTCCTGCTTTGACATTTGACTTAAGGCATCGACAACACTCTTGTAGTTTCTACGCTGTTCAATTGGGAGACGTCCATCAGCCTGCATGCGGACCATCGCTACATCAGCAGGGTTACCAACAGCAGCCCCGACAGCACCGGAGATTAGTCCAGCCACAATCTTACGTACAAGTGGCATGGTATTAGTATCTGGATCCGTCCATTTATGTTTGAGGACATCATAAAGGCCCATACGGGTGGTGGAGTATAAGGTTTGGCGGAGGATGGTAGCGGAGACACCAGAAAAAAGAGCGGCAGCACCCTCGGATTGGATGATACGGACACCAATGGAAAGGGGTCCCACACGGGGTGGAGGAGGGGGTTCTAAGGTGGTCGGTAAGGAGATGTTGGCCGTAGAGCTCAATGCAAAAGCAGGGCGATAGGATTGCACGGAGGATGGATTTGGGACGTGGGATTCACCTTGAAGTTGCATACGGACCTTGATTAAATCCAAAGGGTGAGTGGAAGCACCGGCTATGATGGAGGCAATACCACCCTCAGCAAAACCTTTCAAACCCATGATATAGTTTCTAATGGGACTTTCAAGAGCTGATGATCAAAGAAAGAGTTGAATTAATAATCGAGATTGATGGAGAAATGAACAGGGTGAATATACAAGAGAGGAAGGAGAGATAAAAAATGGTGTGTTGATGAGTGTTAAGACCATAATCCATCCATATTTATACAGAGACTAGACGACCTTCCTGAAAGCTGGACGCGGCAATCTCCGTTCACATGTTGACTTGGGTTAGTGTTGTTAGAAGGACTAGGTGCGCGTGTTTTCCTGTTCAAAGGTGTGACTGTTAATGGCAGCCTCTGCAGACTGGCGCTTCGAACGTTATAATACCATTCAACTTTACAAGTGGTCACTTGTTGAATTATATGGAATTTACAAAACCTGATGATCAAATTAACTAAGAGTTCAATTAATGAGAGGGAAGGAGTCCTTCTTGAAAGCTTCACGCAGCTATCTCACCATGCCAGTTGCCCCATGTTGACTGTGCTGTAAAAGAGACTAAACTCTAGGTGTTTGCTTGTTCAAAGGTGGCTTTTGGGACTTTTTGGCACTCTTGGTTCCATTTTGACTTTTTAATTTCTTGTTTTTAATGTGTTTTTTTTTAATGTATTAAAATTATTTTTTTATTTTTTAAAATTTACTTTTGATATCAATATATTAAAATAATATAAAATATTAAGTAAATTTTATTTTTAATTTTTTTAAATATACTTTTAAAACACAAAAATAAATATAATATTGATGTTACAATTTATTTATTTTTTTGAAAGTTTAGAGTGGGGACTTGATGCTACTTACAGAATTATTTACTTGTGGGTTCTATAAGAAAGACTGTGTCTACATGCAATTGACCGTTAAATCAGACACTCCTTGATCCTGTCCAAGTAAATGGACTTAAATTGAATTTGAGGAAAAACAAGCTTTCGAGGAATGAGCGGCTTTTGAGGTATTTTTCCTTCAATTTTTTTTTTCAAATAATTTTTTTTCCCCTTCAGCCCAAACCTTCATTTTCTTTTTATTTAATTTTTTGATTTGACATACAAGAGAGAATATTACTAGAAAACAAGATAAGCGAGATAAAGTTTATTTATTTATTTTTAATATGGATGTTTGAACTAACTTGCGTGTAACTCAACTAATTTTATAGGCCTTGAAATTAATAATCATGTAAATTTCCAGTGTCCCTGAGGTTTGTGAAACTCGAACTGGTAATCTTTAGAGAGTAAATTCAGAATCCAACTAGTTGAGTTACACCCCTCAGAATTAGAGAAATAAAATTCTTGATAGTCCAACATTATAATAATAAAATAACTTGTTCTTGTGTCTAAGAGTTTTCCTCGAAAAGGAAGTTTAATGTGGTATTTTTTAACCCTTCATTTTACTAAAAAAACCAATGAGGTTGAGAAAATCTTTTAAGTTTATTTTGTGTTTTTTTTATACCAAATTAGAGCAAATTAAAGGTGTTTTAAATTCAGAAATTGATTTTTTAAGATTCTAAAAATATTTTTAGATTAAAATAATTTCAAAATAAGTTTTTGAGTTAAAAATCCACGGCTCCAATTTTCCAATAACTTTTACAATGAAAGAATTCTAGAAAACAATTAACTTTGTCTATTTTTTCCAATCACAGAAATAAAAGCATGACAAAATTTTCCAATTACATTAAAACAATTCAAGAAAAACCCTTCTCATCTCCAAAACTTCTGCGAGAGATCACGATTTTTTCCTATAAAAAATAAACACCCAACATCAGTTTTTTATTTATGAGTTCGAGTCTTTTCAATACTACTAAAGATTTATATAGACGTTAATTTTAAAATTTGTGGGAGTTATTAATTTTAAAATTTATAAGATTAATCGAAGTACATACAAATTAATCTGATATTATATTAATAAAATAAAAAAACAAAACCCAACTCAAGAAAAAAAAAACCCTTATATTATAATAACACTTCTCGCAATACTTTCACCAGTAACTATTAAGCCATTTCACTCTCCAAGCTTCTCCACTCACCCCCCTCTCCCCCAACAAAAAAGATTAAAAATTTTCTATCGCTCAAGTGAAACCCACCTAAAAAAAACCCTAAATTACAACACCTAACCTAACAATTTAGTGAATTAAAAGACACCAATAACAATCTCATGAACCCATATTAAAAAAACGAAACTTTCATAAATTTAGAATCTCAAATATCTATTTTTTCATGCACTTTCTTAGTAACCAAACAAAGCAATAAAATTCTGACTTAACCTGCAAATCAGAATAATTAAAATAAAAATAAAAAAAGAGTAAAGCAATAAAATTCTGACTTAACCTGCAAATCAGAATAAGTAAAATAAAAATAAAAAAAGAGTTTTGTCCGTAGAAGAAAGGGGGTTAGGTAGCTAACAAGAATCAGTGCAGTGAACGGTGACGTTTTGACCAACAGTTGGTTTTGGGACCAGTTCCAGGTCTGATCACCTGCTACTCCACTCCCATGATTGTCTTTCTGTCAAATTGCTTTGCTTTTCTTGTACTTTATAGCTTTATTTAACCCCAATTTTTTACTGGAAATTAATTTTTTTGAAAAGTAAAGTTTTAAAAAATAAATTATAAGAAAATAAATTATTTTTAGATATTTGATAGTGTAATGAAAAATAAATTGGAAAACACTTTCCAGTATTTGGTTATGTCATAGAAAATGAGCTGAAAAATAACTTATTAATATTTTATTTTTTTCAAGTTTATTAAAATAATGAGGAACAAATCTTACAAATTAAAAAGTTGAATGAGAATGAAATTGAAATTGAAAAAAATATAATTTCATAAATTATCTCAAATAAAATAAATAATAATCAAAATAATAGAGATCAAATCTAAAAATATAAAAATTAAAAGATGAAAAAATTAAAATAATAATAATTAACATTTCATAAATTATTTCAAATAAAATAAGTAGCAATCAAAAGAATGAGAACCAAATTTGATAGATAAAAAATTTCAATTAAAAAATGATAAGAAAAAATCAAATAACAATTATAAAAATAAGGACTAAAATTAATATAAAAATTAAATTATAAGGGATGAAATTGAAAAATAAATATTCAAAACAAAATATATATAGCAATCAAAAGTTTGAGGATCAAATTTAATATAATCAGCAAATAATATGATATTTCTAAATTTTTCACAACTTCCGGAAAGTGTTTTTCTTCCAAAATAAAAAGAAAACACTTTCTTGAAAACCAAGTCAAATTTTTCTTTGACTGGAAAACGTTTTCTGTTGATTAACTTTTTTAATGACAAATAAATACAGGAAAATTTAGAAAATAATTTCCTAAAAACCAGTTTTCGAGAAACAAACATAGCTTTAAATACAGTACGGTGCCGCTGCTTGCTATACATTGCCGGACTAGGGGCTGGCTTGGCCCGGAGCTTGGATTGCCGGTTTGTTTGGTTAATAAGTGATTTAATGAGTAACTTAGATTCATTTTAAACGACGTTGTTTTGAAAAGATTTTAAGAAAAAAAAAACTTGAAATTATAGTTTTGGATATAATTCTCTTAAGAAAATTATAGTAATTGACCCGCATAGATGTTATCTTAATATGACGAATTATGATTGGCCGACAAGTTATCAAATCAATATTTATTTTAATTCTTAAAAAAAATAAACTCAAACAAGGTTTTCAGTCAACCAGTCATTGTCATTAGCTAACCCATCTTCATGCCAAACCAAATTTAATAACTATGCGCATGATATTAGTAAATAAAACTTGGCAGCATATATTTTCTCAATTAATATTATCATTTATAATTATTAATTAACATTAACAATAAAACATTTGAGGAAATTACTGTAACAATAAATAGTATTTTTGCCAAATGTTTTGGTGTGGCTGTAAAAAACATGTCTTTGTTGTTGTTTTTTTTTATCTTTGATTTTTTTATCAATGTATTTTTATATAATTTTATTATTTAATATTAATTTTTTTATTGGATTATCTCACTCTCATGACACGGATTGCTGGTTTGATGAGTTAAACTGGTTGGTTAAGCTGTTTTTTTTTCTTATTTAACTTTTTTTTTCAATTTCATCATTTAATATTGGATTAATTGAAAATTAAATTTCATGATTTATTTTATTTGTTTTCTATTAGGTTATTCTAGTCTCATGACCTGAGAATAGTGCTTAACGAGTTAACCTGAGTTAACTTAGGTTGTTTTTGTTTTTTTAATTGGAATTTTTATTTAATTTTATCATTTAATATTAGTTCAGTTAAGGATAGAGTTTCATAATTTGTTTTGACTTGTTTTATATTAGAATATCTTGATCTCATTGTCAGGGTCGCGAGTTTTGATATTTTAACCCTGGTTAAATTAAGTCTATTTTTTTTCTTTTTTTTCTAATAGGTTATCATGGTCTCATGTCCTTCAGTATTGAATTTGTTTTTTATTGGGTTGTCCCCTTCTTATGACCCGGGTTGCAAGTAATATTGTATTTGATTGAAAATTAGATTTCGTGATTTATTTTGGTTTAATTTTTATGAGGTTATCCTGATCTTATAACTAAGGATAATGCTTAACGGGTTAACCAATATTGATTTGACTCATTTTTTGTGTTATTTTTTTAATTAATTTTTTATAAATTTCATCGTTCAACATTGGGCCCGACATAATTGATTGGAAATGGAGCTTCATAATTTGTTTTGATTTACTCTTTATGGGGTTATTTCGGTCTCATGACCAAGATCACAAATTTGGTAAGTTAATCTAGGTTAAATCATGTTGTTTTTATTTTTTTATGAGATTATCTCGGTTTCATGACCTAGGTTATGAGTTTGACAGATCGACTTGAGTTATTTTTTATGTTTTTTTAACTGATTTTTTTTAGTCTTATCCTTCAATACTAGATTGATTGAGAATTGAACTTCATAATTTGTTTTAATTTTCTTTTTATGAGATTATCTCGGTCTTATAATCTGAGTCGCGAGTTTAACATGTTAATTCATGTCATTTTTTTTAGTTAATTTTTTTTTCAGTTTCATCCTTCAACAATGAGTTAATTGAAAATTAAGTTTTATAATTTATTTTGAGTCTCATAACCCAGGTCATATATTTGACACGTTAACCCGGGTTAACTCAAGTTAATCTAATATGTTATTATTTTAATATTAAAAAAAATATCATCTTGAAATTGTTTTAGTCAAATTATATTTTTACAGGGTCGTTCGAGTTGTTTTTAAACGTGCACAGTTAACCGGATCATATCAAGTCAACCCCATACAGTTAAAATCTTCTTCCATTAAAAAAAAACATAGCAATATCTAAACATGTTTTTTACCTTCAAGAAAAATTTAACCGACCGCGACACGTCACCAATATAAAAAAAATCTAGAAAATTGTTTTTCAGTCAACCTAATCAAGCCACTGAAGGCATGCTAACAAACTGGACACATTCAAGGTTTGGATCAACAACAAAGAACAAAACAAGGAGAAAAAGGAAACAAGAAGATTATACACGCCAACAACTATAAGATCAAAACCAACTAAAAAGGAAAGTCTCGGGGCTAACATTGGAGATGAGAAAAATTAGAAGCCTATTCAGAGATTGTGAAGGATTGAATTGGTAAGCTAATTGAGAATTGTAGGTCATTGAATCGGCAAGCTGATTGAGAATTGTAGGTCATCAAGGCAAGAATCATGGAAGAGAACTAATGGCTAGAAACTGGTGTATATAAAGCACACCAGGTGTTTATCAAAATAACCCAACAAAAAATTAACAGATAGAGCTATTAAATAGTTACTTTACTAGGGTTATATGATCAAGCATATAAAAAGTTGATCTTGCAAGACTACAAGGTCAAAAGTTTGTATGGTTACAAAAAGAAATCAAGCAAGCATGCAGTAAAAACTCTGACGGTCATCCTCGAGGATTGGATTACCTATGATTTTCAACTACCTCATCCCCCCTCTTGGTTGCCTTCATAGCTTACAATAGTCAACTTACAAGTTACCCAATCAATCTAGGTATATCTTATTTTGTCAAAAAGGTTTTGTTTTAGATTTTTTTCAAAAATTTATTAGTTTTAATATTCTAGACAAGTTTTGATGAAATTTTAATCGAGTTAACCAAGTCACAGGTTAATTTATTAAGTTACTCAAATTTAATCAAGTCAATTTTAAAACTGGTTTAAATTAAAACTCAATCTAGTTAAGTCTTTGGATCGGGTTTTGTAAGAATTAACTTACCAAGTCGTGTTGAGTTTAATAATTATTAAAAACAAGCAAGCAAAATAGCCTTTTAGCGCTTCAATTAAAGTTTTTCTGGCGGTGTTTGAGAGTGTGGTAATGATTACTTTTCAAAGTATTTTTCGCTAAAAAATATATCAAAATAATATTTTTTTATTTTCTTTAAATAATTTTTGACATCAATACTTTAAAACAATTCAAAAATATAAAAAATAAATTTAAATTAAAAAAAATAAATTTTGTTGAACTCCAATGAAAACAAAACCCTAAACATGGTCTATCAGTTTTGACCATATTTTAGCTAAGTTAACCAGGTCACGTGTTAGCCTGTCATGTTACTCAAATTTAACCAGATCAATATTAAAACTGGTTTAAATTAAAACCCAATCTAGATAAGTCTTTGAATCGGGATCAACTTACCATGTCGTGCCAAGTTTATTAATTATAAAAGACAAGCAAGCAAAATAGCCCTTCAACGCATTAATTAGGTCTAAGATTTTGAAAGTAATTTTCACTTAAAAATATATCAAAATAATATTTATTTATTTTTATTAAATTATTTTTTACATCAATATATCAAAATAATTTAAAAATATATATATAAAAATTTAAATAAAAAATTTAAATATTATTAAATTCCGATGCAAACACATCCCCATGGATCTCCATAGCATGTATCAGTTTGGAGAAACAATAAAGAGCAAACCATGAGATGTGCAAACTGCAAACTATAAAATGAACAGTCGAAAACCCATGCAAATACACAAATATAGTAATGGATGATTACTCATAATTATCAAAACACACGTAAGCTAGCAAGATTCAAGTCCTAATTCTAAGATTCCTCAATTAAGACACTTTTCTCACACGGCATTCTGAAAAAAACTAATGGAAGCAAAGAAAATCAAATCCTACAACTCATCAATCACACATTTAGCCTATCATTTCTGCGTCCCGAACCCTATAAAACCAACACAACCACCTTTGTCCCCATCACTCTTAACGCCACACCAACAACAGGATAAGAGCTTGTTCACATTTGACACCTCTCTCTCTTTCCTCTCCTTGTAATCTCACATTTCAGATTTCTGAACGACATTTGGGTGAGTTAGTTTTAGAAATCTGAAATGTGAATGGTTGGTTCTGATCTGATCTGGGTTTGGTGAGACAAAAAAGAAAAAGAAAGAGAAAATAAGAGAGAGAGAGAGAAAGCATGGAAATTGAGAGAATTAGGGAGTTGTTGCTCCTTTGGTGTAGAATTATAAGTAACCGTGTGGCCCTCGTGGGTGGAAACCATACAGCTTCCAGGTTTTGTACTCGCTAATGATCATTCTTTTCTTGTTGTGCTGGTTTCGTTTCCTTCAAAGAATCAATCTTTATGTTTATTCAAAGTTGTTGGCTTTTGCTACTTAGGAAGAAAGCTCGAGATTTTACTCCATTGTGGATTTAAATTCATTGTTTTGAGTGAGAAACTAAGGTGGAAAGGTGAAAAAGGATGGAATCAGCCAGTGGGTTTTCTACCAAGGATCTAAATGAGATCAAGCATTTGCACAATGGAGGGATTGGCTTAAATTCAGATATCATTTTGGTGCTTAAGCTTCCTGATTCCCGAGTAATGCGTGTTATGTCTCGCTCGTTGTTTTTCGTTATGATTATTCTTGCATTGCCATTTATGGGGTCCATTTTAAGGGAACTGAAATCAAGTTATTATCTTGACGTCTCTGGCTCTGCTTCAATTGATCTTGAATTCTTCGATTTGTTGTTGCAAAATTTGGCCAAGGAGGGCCTTATCAAGAAGGGCGATAAAGCTCTCATTGTTTTCTCCGGCGTCGGGGCTGTAGTTGATAGTTCAAGACTCTTGAATGTCAATGATATTGATTTCGTATCAGAATCTGATTTGGAGGAAGAAAGCTTGTTCCCGAATGCAACATTTGATTTTGCGTTGACATTGCACATTAAAGATGCAAAATTTTTAGATCGCATTGTGAAAGTTGGAGGCATTCTGGTTGCTCAATTGAGCAATGACCCCTCAAATGCTTTCCAAAAGATGTCAAATTATAGAGTTGTGTATCTTCGGCGATATGACTCAACCATCGTGGCAATGAGGAAAACGAGTTTGGTGAATCAGATAGTGAGTTCTGTGGCAAAGAGGCGGCCTTTGCAGCTAGCATTAGATGCTAAGAAAGAAGCATTGCAAGGCTTGGAAGATATTCTGCTTGAGCCACCACGAAAGACTCTGGAAAAATCTAGAATGTACTTGAAGGGATTCAAATATCTTCCTGACTTGTTGGGAGATTCTTTAGAAGATTTCTCGCGTCGATTTTTCATTGATGCGGGCTCACAGGAGGAGGAGAATGGTGCAATGCTATGGTTTAATGAAAACTATCCAACTAGGAATCAAGACTTCGAGTTTCACAGCATAAACATGTTGTCTGAGGGAGTACCTGGGAGGGTGGCATCACCTGCTGATGTTTCAAACTGGTTGATGAAGAATGTGAGGGAAGATGAGTTCGTTGTGATGAAAGCAGAAGCAGAAGTAGCAGAGGAGATGATGAAGAGGAAGACAATTGGTTTGGTGGATGAATTGTTTCTAGAGTGCAACAACCAATGGCAGAAAGGGCAAAGGAAGAAGAGCAGGAGGGCTTATTGGGAATGTGTAGCACTGTATGGAAGACTGAGAGACGAGGGAGTTGCTGTGCATCAATGGTGGGATTGAAAAGGGAGACAAGACAGACAGACCCTCATAGTTCTCTGTGTGTTTTGTGATTATCCTGCCATGTTTGGATAATTTCAGTCGTTCAACCTATCATATGAATCCACTAGATTCAATGAAGAACATAAGCAGTGGGATTTCTTGGTGTTGCGTTGTAAAAAGAAGCACGGCATCTGTTTTGCTGCTGAGAGGGACAGGAATTGATAATTCTCCTTTCTCCTCTCTTTGACTCTTGTGGATGTCAATTCGTAGTATATGATTAATACAACCATTGTATCTGCTGTGCAGTTTTGCTAATTTCTGTTAATGACATTATATTAGTCTTTCCTGTCTTATTTATCTAGTAGTAAGTGCTCTAGTGATAAAAACTTGGAACCAAATGATTTATTTTTTCTATGATATTAGGTTCGAGCCATATACTTTCAAATATGATACCACTAGAGACTTATATGGTCGTTAATTTTAGGACCCATAGGATTAATCGAAGTACGCATAAACTGGCCGAACACCCACATTAATAATAATAAAAAAAAATATTGCCCTGTCTTCCTTGTCCAATCAACTCTATTATATTAACACAAAAGCAAAATTACGTGAGAAAACACTAACTATTCTTATAAATTACTGTGTGATTGTGCACGGGAGGGTTGCATGGTTTATTAGCTACCATTTAATAAAAAAATTAAATCGAGAAAAATACTTAATATTCCGATATGAATTGCTCCCACAATTGATTATGCTGGCAGCAATTCCAAGGGAGGGTTACGTGGCTTATTAGCCACCAATTAACACAAAAGCTAAATCATTTCTTCACACACACACACACACACACACACACAACCATCAATTCAACGCAGTAGAACTTGACTGCAAACGTCTCTTTCTGCGACAAAGGAAAGGAGAGATTCTGTTTCACAACAGTCTTTGATTCCTGCATTTCAAAATATACATATAATTTACAAGATATATGACTCGTTATTTTACAAGGGCACAATTGCCATGCAGGCTTCTGCCCAAAGCTCAACTTACTTTGTTACTAACCCTCCTCCAAACCCCAGGAAAGAAAAAAATTTAAAAATTGCTTTTGCCGCCTGGGGATTTGGGATAAATAATGAGATTAAGAAAACAATGGGGCATTTGTTTCTCCATCAGCTTCAGCTTCAGCTATGAATATATAAATAATGAGATTACGAACCCTGATTCAAATACCAGCTTCAGCTTCAGATAAGCTCTCCTGTTTCTCCATCAACAGGTAATCACAAAGTTCCAAAAGCTGGTCTGCAAGAGGAGGAATACCAGGGTTCCGCCCGTCGTTGTATACATGGGCATTGTAGGCAATCTGCCACATATCGTGTCTGAACTCATTTCGATCCTTGTATTCCATCTTCCTCGCCTTGTCCCTAATAGTTGAAAGATCCATGGGACGTTTTATGATGTCCAAGTAATCAGGAGCCTCCTTCTTGGGGACAGGTTTCAAGAAAAGATAGGACACTTCTACCCTATCTTTAAGGGCATCCACAATACCTTCCAAGATGTTTGCCAAGCCAACCTGTATGGAAGTTGAGAAAAATTGATAAACTTAGTTCAGGTTTCATACAAAAGCAGTGAAACTAAAATTTGCAGATACATTGATAGTCTCTCTTTAATATCTAATTAATGGTACAAATGCACCGATGCTGCAATTTGCTGTTTCTTAAGGGATATGATACTAAAGCTGGATTTCCACGTCCATTTAGGCAAGAAGATTCTATTTTAGCTGTTAATAATTCCCAAGTTAATAAAAAATATTGCTCAGGATAAGTTAAGAGGCAAAGCTAAATAATGACCAGAGAGACGATACTATCAAATACACTTCATAAGAAAGTGAAAAGAAAGGGCCGAGGAGTTGGTAAATTCAAGTCATTCTCAGTTACCACTAAATTGAGCAACCCCTAAGTCATTACACTGAAAGAGACTCCTCAAAACCAGCCAGGAGTGAACAGGAGAATAATAAGGTTGCTGACAAGCTTTTCAGAAATAAAAGCAATGAAGAGCTCTGAACTATGACTTTTAAATTATGGGGCTTTGCACCAAAGATATTTCTTCTTTCCTTCCCTTCTCTTAAAAAAAAAGTGAGGGTGGAAATAAAAGCCAAGCTAGCACAATTTCACAAAAAACAATTTGACCAATAAAGGTCTTCCAACCCATTGCATAAAAGGAACTATGGATGACAGTATAACAGACAACATATATGCATAGCACAAACCATATGGAAGTAATAAGGTTGGAGCTAATTAGTACCTCTCCAACTCTACGACGCTTTGTTGCTGGGGTATAATCAGCACCATATGTCCCCACATCAACAACAGGTCGCCTTTTTGCACCCCGATCTCTTTCTGGCATCCTTCTGCCATTTCTAGCTCCCCTGTAGTCATCCAAGTAATCATCATTGATTTCGGGCTTTTTCATCTTCATCTTCTTCTTCTTCTTCTTAGCTTTTTGGCGTTCTTCTTCATCCCAATCCCATCTGATGGTTTCAGTGTATCTTTTAATGTCAGCTAATTTTTCCTGTTCTTCAAGTGACCTCATTTCTTCTGCATAAATCCTCCTTGCTCTCTCTTCTCTCAGTCTCTCAGCAGTTCTCCTCTTCTCCTCCTCTTCCCACCATCTTCTGTCCTCGTCTTTTCTCTTAGCTGAGACTCTGGAAAAATGCATGGTTTTACCATGCTTCTCAAAACTGGATAGTTCAGCAATTTTTTTAGTCTTCCGATGCTCACGACCAGTTCTTCCATCCTGACTGACCCTGTCCGGATCAATAATCTCTTTGGACTGTTTGATAACAATTTTCTTTTGAGTCTTTTCTCTATCTTTCTCAGCTGGTGGACGTATCACAATGGAGGGTTTATGAGGATCAACATGATTTCTGTCTGTGTATGTTGGCGGTCGTATAACAATAGAGGGCTTATGTGATTCAATTTGGCTTCTCTCTATATCCATTGGAGGTCGTATCACAATAGAGGGCTTATGTGATTCAACCTGTATGTTTTCAGGTTTTGCCTTGTTAAAAATTTTGATTTTATTAACCTTAGCAGTAGACCTACTCCCAGTATCAATATCAGAACTGACTGGTCGGACATCGGAAGTTGTAGGTTGATCGGAATGATCTGCAGCTCCATCAGCAGGTTTATCAGAGAATTTCTCCGTGGAACCACACTTGAACTTCACTGGAAGAGATTTTGCTAAACTAGATTTCTCACCCTCGGAAACTTCAACTTTGGTTGCACTTTTGGAGACCATCCTTTTCTTCTGCAACTTATGCTGGGACACATTCAAGAGATCCTGAGAAGTGGATTTTCGGGAAGCCTTTTCCAAATCTGTAGTTT
This sequence comes from Populus x sibirica, assembly GCA_019202695.1. Lineage (NCBI taxonomy): Eukaryota > Viridiplantae > Streptophyta > Magnoliopsida > Malpighiales > Salicaceae > Populus > Populus x sibirica. Next base: position 826,820 of record JAGMVL010000353.1, on the reverse strand, counting down.
CTACCGGTGTTTCAGGCTCCTTTCCATACTTAGGGCAGTTTTTATTGGTCTTCATGTGTCCTAGCTGAAAAATAAAAGGTAAACCAACTACAACTGATAAATTCTTCTGAAGCTTTAAAAAAAAAAAAAAAACACAGCTTGGTAAGTTACACACCTGTCCACATGCTCCACACACGAATTTCTCTCTTGCTGATTTCTTTTCCTTGAAAATCTGGGTTAAAAACAAATTAAGAATGTTCAGGGCAAAAAGTGGAAAAGCTAGATTTCCAAAGTTAAAATGTGTGTAATGTTTCACATGTTAAAAATCTGAAGTAAATGCAGCTATAAAATATAGCATGGCAGGCTATTGAAATACCAGCCATTGCTTGAACAACTAACAGTGCAAAACATGATTACAAAGCATGATGGCTGTCCAGAATGGAAATATAAAATCTCAAATAACCTTAGGTTGCATCTATATCACTGCACAACACTTGGTATGAGAGTTCTTGTATGCTATCACCGATGGAAACCAGAGGACAAGCCAATATGATACACTTAAGCCAAGAAATGAATTCTGTGCAACCTTTTTAGGGTATGTGGAGAACTTGATTTCTTTTTTAAATTTAAAAGTAACTTCTAAGATTGGAAGTTGACGAACAAAGCATCAAGACAATGTAAAAATAATATTCATTGGAAGGAGATATAAATGAGCCAGATAAATTTTAGGTAAACTGTTTGGAACACTTGTTCTCTTTATATTCTTTCTACGCTATAGTCAGGGAAGACAAAGAAAATGCATTTGGGTTTAGTGAGTTACAAAATGCATCACAATAGCATCATTTACTGGTTGTCTCCTTGAATTAAAAAGAAGCCTCTAGTTGCTAATTGTGTCCTATTTTCATTCTTTGCTTGAGTAACTTCCGAGCAGGGCAATGCACTCTTGAACGGTAATTGATTTATAAAGAATCTGCGCTTGACCATAGCAAAGGACTGAAACTTAAGAAGATGGATAACTGCATTGTAAGGTCAGAAGATTACCTTGAAAAGAAAGCAGACTTACTTGATGCTTTAAAGTTCAGAGAAGAATGAAATACTGCACTTATTTGTTTATTAGATTATCCTGGAAACAATCTTCCTAGAGATGGAGATCCCCTTGCCTTGCCTTTTCTTCTTCTTGTTGTTTTTTTTTTTTTTTTTTCCTTAGTGTAAAAATAGGTTGAATTTTCGTTTACCAATGAATTTTGGATCCACCCCGATTCAATCAATAACAATAATAGAACATTGCCGAAATACTAATTAGTCAAAACACAAAAAACGATTATCCTATGCTTCTCTTTCATATCTTTTATTTTTTCCATGCTCCCACAATCACATATCCAGGTGTACAGTAAGACCCGACAGATTTAGTATAAGTTTATGATACATGTATAAGGTATACTCAGTGTGAAAGGAACTTCTTTTGTGCAATTACACATAAAAATAAAATTGAAAGACATTTTAAACCTTGAAAACAAAAGCGAATATACCCATGCATTATATCCATCAGAATCTGTATCTTTAGTTAAATGTTCCTAAAGGAGAATTTCCAAAAACAATGATAAAGCTCCATATGAAATGAAGAAAAGATGAAGAGGCTCACGTGATTAAGTCCATCTGCCATTATTACTTTTGCTTTCAATGGAGGCGTGTTAGAGATGCCGACGTTCTTTTTCACTGTATTCACCTTCTCAGATGCTTTCCCTTTCATAAACAGTGTTTCTACCTGCCAGCACAGTCACCAGTATACACATTCACAAGCAGGAAGAAGTTATCTACTAGTAGATATGACAACAAACTGGAAGTGAACTGGCCAAGGAAAATGCAGGTTTCAAAACAATGAACAACATGGTTAAGGTGGAATGTATTATTACCTCCTTTGAGTCTCTGATGCTGTTCTCTTTAGGCGTATATGATCCACTGGGTTGGGTTTTGTTCATTTTCTTACCCCGGTGAACATTGTCAACAAAACTTGGTTTTTTAGGTGCCAATACTGCATTAACACCACCAGTTTTTATTTTCTTTTTCTTTTTCTGCCCAGCCTCATCATCTGCAGAACAGCAAGTCACTAAAATAGCTAAATTATAAATAAACAACATGCAATCTATGATCCATCTACCATAAGTGTGCCACCTAAGTTAGTTCCTTAAGTTCAAGGGTTATGCCACATTAGCAAAAACTAACCAACATTGGGACAGGAAATCACATGTAAACGAAGTAGAAAAGAACCTATCATGAAAGTCAACCAAACTACAAGATTAAAGAAACACAAACACGATGAAAAAAAAAAAGTGCCATATTACTAATGTTTCAGTATGTTAAGGTAGTAAAAGTGATTTTAATACACCAAGATTTATAAGTGGTTCATGCTCCCCAGTATGTGGCAGCACTTAACTGCCATATTCCAGTAGCAGGAGTTTTTATGCGAAGATTTAAGTTCCACCTATCTAGAAGTCCACGGAAGTATGCAAGCAATAGTTTATCAGATATGCCCATATGAAGCAAGCAAATAAACCATACCATCCATAAGCAATCTGCATAGTTCAGCAGCCTCAGCAGCTTCATCTTCAAATTCTTCTTCTGCCTGAGCTTGTGATGGGCGTCTTCTCATTTTTATCCCCTTTACACAATCTCCTTTGTCATGCTTAGACTCATAATTACTTTCGTCCCCTTCAAATTCCTCTGCATCAAGCAAGTTTTCTAGGTCTCCGGCAAAGGAATCCAGATCACTATTTGCTTCAGAATCGCTTTCAATTTCATCACCATCCAATGCTGAAAGAGATTGAACTTGGCGATCCCAAATTTCTTGGCACTTTTCTCTTGTCTGTTGTTGCAGCTGAAGAAAGGACATTCGTTGGCCACGTGCATACTTGCTGATAGTTGTTGGATCAACCTTGACCCCACATGAAGCTTGTTCACTTGATAGCTTGCGTATCATGGCAATACGATGCCACCTTGTCTGTTTTGCAATCTGCTCGTCAGGTACATTGAACTTCAGAAGCACCTGGAAACCGGAGAATAACTGAATCAATCATATACATCTTTCTTGTTCATCACAATCAATTTTACCCTCTAAGGATACGTTAGATTAATTTAAGGCTGTTATTTACCAGTCATGTTGTTTATTGGGAGTCAATAAAATTAGAGATGACCCTAGTTAAGACATAAAAAAGAGGACTATCGCTAGATTTTTCAGTGGCACCCATTGAGGCACAGCAATTTTGAGCCTCAGCCCTTGCATTTATTAAAAATGTAACAGTCCTTCCTTTTTGTAATGTATTTAGTGTGGTTTCTCTGTTACCATGTGCGAATTCTGTTTAATCTTCGAATGTCAGTAGATAATTCAATATGTAGTATCACCAAATTAAATAAAAGAATGCTTGTGGTATAATATGAAACATGATATCCCAGGTATGGGGTTTCAGTGTAAGGAGGGAAAGAACCATCTTTATTACCCCAATCTCCATGTCATGTTATAATGATTATGCATGCTAGATATCTGATTAAATCTACCCCAATGCTTCCCTTTCTTTCAGTTCAAAATGATGTAATAATACATGTTTCAGAAAACCAACAAGTTCTATGCAGTTACCTAGACGGTAATTTCAAGCTATTTATCTCCAAGATACAATCCAATAACGATTATTGAGTCAATAATAGAAAATTCCTTTGAAGAAAAACACTAACACACCTCTCTTGCAGCCTCCATGCTCAATCTACGTAAGTCTGCATCTGTCCCCGTAACAGTGGAACCTCCTCGACCAGCACCTGCCTTTTTCTTCATCATTGCATTTGACATTGGTGCCTTTGGAGCAGCACGAACATAGCTAAATCCTAAGCCCCGGCCAGAAGGATCACCAACACCAGTAATTTCAAGACGCTCAATGTTTGCCCTATCCTGAATACAAAAAATTAAAATTGAGATTTGACATTCAAAGAGATAAAAAGGGATAATTGTAAAATATTGCATAAACCTGGAAAATATCAAGAATATGGAATAGAAAATAACCAGCAAAGAGAGGCAAAGGAAACTACTTAAGTACAGCAAGATACAATAACTAGAGCTGTATGGACTAGAGAACCACTAACCATATTACTTCTATATCATTTTAGAAAGTGAGAAAATCAATTACAACATTATCCCAGCAGAAATTGCTAGATTGTCATTATAACACAACACAAAAGGTGGAAAATTCAGGAGTGTCTGCCATTCTGTTTGATAGATACATAAGTTAAAGGAGAACAAACACTGGAGTAGATAGGATAAACCACTGATAATGGACAAAGTAAAATAGAAAGCAAAATGACAATCACTCCAAGAAAAAAGAGAAGAAAAAAACAATACAGGGCAGTTGGCAGGCATATTGCAATGACATATCGGTACCCAACTTTTTTTTTTTTTTCTTTATTTATTTGTTTTCTTTTGACAAGGATCGAAAAATATCTTACAAAAATATGTCAACGAGTTGCAAACCTTTTACAGAAAAGACAAATGACATACAAAATGAAGAATCTGCAAAAATTATCCCATCATCTGCATTTCTATGAGATTTTATGTCCAAAAATAACAATAATTCTTTTCCTTCTAACACACTTTTGTTGCATTCATCTCAGCAACCGAGAAGTTGGTACTACTAGATTACAACTTTAGAGCTCTTTTCCTACACAAGTGTCCCACCCTTCAAGCATTCAACTTTGCAATCATACTCCAGGAGTGATAGACAGATCCATACACTAATACAAGTTATATTCAGTTCCTGCAGGTGCTGGGAATAGAATTTGGCCAGGATTCTAGTTCCAATTCCGATTGGGATTCACATTCAATTTATATGAAGTTAAATGTACTTGTAGTAGGGTCCTAATTCTACTAGATATTGAGTAAACTATTTCACTTAAAATACAACCCAGTTCTTGCACTATTGCAGTCCTTGTTACTAGCAAACCAAACAAAATTAAACAAGGAACAGAATGAGATTCCCAATCTCAGACTGAACCAAACATGATCATATAAAATTTTATTTAGGAAACAATGAAGCCAATTTCTCAATGAATGTTCAGGTCAATCCCTGAGAACTGAGAATCTAAATCCAAAAGAATCAATTTCTTGAGAACAGTGAAGGAAACAAAAAGAATAACACTCTCACAATGGAAATGCTATTTCATTATATAAGCTCTTACAGAGGGCAGATATTCACACAGTAAACGGTAGCTGCATCCACAATACTTTCAAAGGCAATGCTGACTTGAAGTTCATTAGAATCAGAGATAGCTAGAAAGTCTCATAAATCAGAAAAAGAATATCTTACCTGGTTTGTACAAGCAACAAAATTACTGCTCAGGCTCCATGGAGTTATCTGCAGTTCCCTCTCAATATGCGACGCAGCAGCCAGAGCTATCGCTTCGTCAGGGAGCTGACTCATTGCAGTCGAAACACTAGCAGGAAGCGTTATGCTCGTAATCCCCAAATGTTTAAGACGATACAGACCAGCTTGCATGCTTTCATAAGCACAGACCTAACACCCAAAATAAGGGGATAACTCAATTTATTTAAAAGAACAGGGAGAAGTGCATGGAGCAACTAATTACAAGAATTTTCAGCGTACTAAGGAACCACCGCAGCACCAGATTCAAGAAAATCTATATGATCATTATTATTTCCACAGCAAACTCTATTAAACCACCAAATTCATTTGGTTCACCTTAAGCTGAAGCTGAGAGTTTATGGATCCACAAGGTAGCAGATACCAATCATTTTAGATTAACAATGTATTCTCAAGTGATTTTATGAACTAATTTTTCAATACAAAGTGTATCATTACCTTGTGCTAATTATAAACCTGACAGTTCCTTAACTCTAACAATGCAAGTTAAATGTACTCATGTGATCTCATTCGCATTTAGAATGCTTTCATCCAATAACACTTGCTAGTCAGACAATCAAATTGCAAATAAATGACTAGCAATTTCCAAAAAAGAGCTTACAGCATCTTTGCAATTTTACAAGCTTACAGAATTGCAAAAATGCAATCAACAATGACCTCAAATCAAACTAAAACCACGGCTATCCAAATTTATTTCCATAGTAGAATCATAGAAGATGAAAAAAAAATAATAATTAGAAAGAGAATGAGATATGAAATCTGAAACTCACATTCTCTGGTAAGACCATCTTTTTCAATTCCTCTTCAGATGGAATGATGAAATCGCGCTTCTTGGCCCAAAACAAGTGTCCATTTGCATCCTTCTGCATGTTGAACATTCCATGTAAAGCAATACATTGAGCAAACTGAAAGATTCATTGATCAAAGTGCAAAACCAACAATCATCCGAACAATTATTATTTATTAATAACTCCAAATCTAAAGTAAATTATAAAGCAAGAATTATACCCGTAAAACAGCACACTCCTTGAGCTTCTTTCGTAAGATGGTCTCTGGAATGCTTGGAAAAAGAGCAGATAGCTCATCTGCACGTATCCAAGGAAGTGTGCCACGCTTTTCAGCAGCTCGGAACTCACGATAAACATACAGCAATAGCCTATTTATGATATATGCCTGAAGATTCTTAGAAGCAGGAGCTAAAACCTCCATCAGGGGCTCCTGCAAAGACAGATCAAATAATCCAAATTTATTTGTACACCCTTGAACCAAATAATAATTAATTCTTGCATTTCTATCTTAAAACACCACAGCGTTTAAATTTCCAATGGTGGGATGGGAAAAAAGGCACCCAGGAGGCGGGGAGGAGTATTGTAGAAGAACTTCCAGTCTAAGCCTGAACATCACATTGTGTAATATGAATAAAAGCACTATCAGTTAAATGTCCCAACTCCTATCCTTTCCTCTCCCAACTTCAAACAACTTTCCCTATAATGGCTGTCACTTCGGAGCGAGCACTTTAGAAAAAAAAAAAATTCACATCCTGATCTAGTGATAAGAGCCTAGGGTGTGGAGCAATATTAGGTAGGTCATTACATGGAGGAAGATAGAAATAACTCTTAGGTGTTCCAAAAATGCAGCATGAATTGCCAATCACAATAAAACTACAAGAAGAAAATAAAACTAGAGATTCCAAACAGAGTCTAATTCAAGGCAACCTCGAATAGCATAAAAGAAAGCTGAATCAAACCTGTTGTCCAATGACAGCAACCCTGTCAATGCGTCTTAAACAAAGCTTTCCTTTTGCAGAACGAACCAACAAATAGTCAGTAGGTGGCACCTTGTGGGGAAATATGGGTGCTTTATACATGTTTGTTTCAAGAGATGACTGACTGCAGCCAGCTTTTATGTCTCCAAGGAAAGGGGATTTATCAGTCTGCTCCAGTATCACAACATTACCCAAGCTTCTTTTTTCATTGCGCAATGAGATGCCAGTTTGATCACCTGGGCTTGACTTCTGATAGTAAGTACGGAGATTAGCACCCATACCAACATTGCTTAACAACAAAGGTCTTTCCTCACAATACCTGCAGTGAGAAAGCAGATGTACCCCTGTCAAAATACCATCTTCATATGCATGAGGGCAAGAGGAAATTCAAAATTTAAGAAACAAAAAGTGTGTAGGGTGCACCTTTTTTTCAAAAAACTTAGGAAGTTTAAATGAATTATTTGATGCCTCAGCAATTACATTTTGGAAATTAAGATTTTAATAAGGTACAAATGAAGTATTTCTACACGCCCAAAAACTAAATATGTGAAAGATCAGCTAAAAATGGTTACACAGTAGAACTGGTTTTCTAAATGAACAAAATATATATATATATATATAAAAGTATGCTGGAAGATTCCTTTCTCAAAAAAGGTTGAATTACCAAAAGCATGATTAAAAAAATTTAAATGGAACACAATGAAACAACTATCCAGGTTTCTTTTTTAAGATTGACTGCCATGTTGATAGAAAACCACAACTAGCCCCAGTAAAAAACAACTGGGATATAGATTTCAACAAAAAAAGATAAAAAATTGATGAAGTCTGTATTGATAATAAGATTAGAACTTTGCAATTATATATTAATTTGATACCATAGGAGGTTTGTCAAAGAATTGCAGGACACATTATGATGAACAAGCATACAACATAGAGAGAATCACAACTACTACCTAAATTTTTGAGGCCCATAAATTTCATCAACTAAAATGGAGGTTTTATAAATAAAGGTCAATTATACCAGATATTAGTGATGTGTTTAATCAATATCCAGTCTAATGGCTAAAATTCAAAGGTAATGAATAAATAGTTAGATCATCCCTCCCTACTATGTGCTGCCCACAACATGTTATCAGAGAAAGGATGAGCAGAGGATGTTTTAGAACTCATTTACTTGAGGCAGTAGTGGAAAATTTGTTTTGGAAGAAGGATTTTAAAAATGTCTTGTATACAGATTTTGCAAGAATGATGATCGTTTTTAAATAAGATATGAACATGAGAAAAAGGAACAAAGAAAACTAGAGAATTTAGAATTACAAAAAATATATATAAAAAAAACAGTGAAGATAAATAAAGGACATGCAATAACAAGAGGGAGGAAACAAAGGAGAAAGTAGAGCAAAACAGAGAGCATGTAACACAGCAACACATGAATATGACCAGTGGTAGCAAATCAATGATCAAATTACAAAATTCCTCAGTTTCACTAGACAATGATGCACTGACAGTTTGATGCACATAAGAAGCTATCTATTTTATATCACATTTTCAAATGAAATTAATGAAAACAAACTAGCTACTTCAGATAAGCATCTCAGGAATATCTATGTGTTAATAATAAAAACCTTTGATCTAAAATTGCTTCTGTTGATTCCAAAATTATGTATAACAACAAGGCTACCGAAAGAAAATGAAGGGAAGAATATCAAAGGGAATAAAACTGGATTAACTGGAGCGTGCAAGTCTCTGCTTACCAATTTGAGCATGTATCATGTATGTAAAAAAGCAAATTGTCTACGAGCATGAAAACAACTTTTTAAATGCCTTCAAGGGAGATTAGACAAATCTTGTAAAGAAGTAAACAGGTAGAGAAGAAAGATTTTTCTGTCACTTACTCCATTAGGAAAATGTGACCATCTTTTACAGAAAGGTCAGATTTCTTCTTAAATGCCCCTGGAGGGCGCAGAGACTTGTTTTCACCTGGAATCTTTTGTGCCCTTGGCCACAAATGAATTTTTGTACGAACTAGATGAAGCAAGGAGTTTGGCTGAACATTTTGAGCAGCAAGAGACATGTGGTCTTCAAGCTCCTTCCTCAAATAAAATATCTTCACAGTTTCTGATGGCTTGAAATCTATAAAAAGAATATTTCAAGTAAGTTCTTAGTCTTCTTAAATAATTTAGAAATAACACATTGTAAAAGTGGATTCACAATACAAGAAATTAAAACTTAAATTGGGCATATCACAACCAGAAAAGTGAATACAACCTAGCTTTTTTGAAGCTTTTGCTTTGACAGAAGAGACAGTTTCCTCAGCATCCACATGTACCTTACTTCCTTTGCCCCCTAAGCTCTTTAATATAATTTTCATTGGTCCTACTGTAGGTAGCTTCTCTCGTTCTTTGACAGCCACCTCATGGTCATGGGGATACCATAAAGCTTTTGGTCGATGAAAATTAGCTAAATCTTTACTGCAAAACAGTGGATTATATTCAAAAGGAATATATACAAAATGCAGGACATAGAATTGATAGGTAAAATATATAACATGAACCCAGACTTGAATTACATTCAAGTCAAGAAAACACGACATATATTAGAAGCAATACAGCTTGCTGAAAAGAAAACAAGAAAAACACCAGAATCAATTATACTAAAGAGCATGGAGCCTTAAGGTGATTAGGCTTCCTCTTGCCTGAGGTGCCTAGCACTACTATAGGTGCTTGCTCCAGTAACATAAGATGCAAACTTAAGAAGAATAAATATTTCAAATAAAAGAAAACAAACAGGCAAAGAATCACCAAACAAATGGCTTCTAATCAAAATATCAATATCAAATTCATATATGTATATGATCAATAAGAAAATCCAAGTCAATATCACAAATGCCGAGCTATCACAGCACCCTTTTCCTTTTTTGGTAAGTAACAAGGCACTCATATCGAGTAACTCAAATAAAAAATTCATGATTGATTTCTTGCCTTCATAAAAAATCACTACATTATCATCCATGGTCATCCATTAGTATTATTCTGGCCCCTTTTCCTTTTACCCTGCAAAAAATAATACCTTTAACTCACAGAAGTACATCACTTCTACTCATAAGATGTTTTCCCTCTTAAGCGATTCTATCCCTCACTGTGAGTTTGGATACGCTATCTTGTATTAAAATATTGAAAATTATGAATTGAAAAAAGGCTTTAAATATGCTAAATTGATCAAACATAGCTTTTCAAAGGGGAAACCCAGCACCATCTAATCTTCTCAATAATTGAAGAATAACTGTCAATAAGACCACAGAAATGAGATAGCTTAAAAAAAAACCTACTACATGGTAGGCCACTAAAACTTACTTGCTCAACTTCAATTTCATTGTCTGAAGCTTTATAGCAGGCGCAGAGTGATGTATTTTAATGCCATATGCAGTTCGTTTATTAGAATTTGATTGCAATTGCTGAGAAATTTTCCTGTTCATGTAGAACTTGTCATTAGCAATGTTGAATTGCCAACCAGATCGATTTCCATGGCCTAGTAGCTCATGAGAAACCCTTTGCTTTAGGGTTCGAGTTATGATCATTGCCCCTGCGTGAAGTTGAAGATGCTTACTATCCCTGTGATCCAAAATTTCAAAGAGCATCTGCTTATCTTGAAGATCAAGAATCAGCTTAGGCTTTATGTTAGTTTCATTTGGTTCCCATATTATATTATCTAACCAAGATCCTTCCATCAAATCTCTATTTTGCAATGTGAGCTTGCTGAAACGCCTTACAGCATCACTTTCATGAAGCTCCGCACTATTATTCTCTCTTCTATCATCAACATGACTAGAGCTATCCACTTCCATCTGAGATTCCAATCTCAGAAGTTGTGGATGGCATCTGCTTTCTGAGAATGGAAGATTTCCGGGTTCTAAAGAGTCTTCTGAGCCAAAGGACTCCAAGAGAACAGAAGACCTGTTCCGAAGAAAGTTACTGGTGTTCTCATTTAACTCCACTGGGAGCTCCGAACAAAGATTTTGTGGACTAGTCACTTGTTCACTTTCCCTAATAAATGAAGATCCAGTGTCAGGTCCCGAGAGATCAAAACTCTCTACAGAGTTGTCACTGATAGCTGGGGAATTGTCCCAAAGAATTCTCTCTTCCCAGTCTTGCTGATCAAGGGGGTAGAATTTTGAATGCACTGGAGACTTCCATTCCACTTCCTCGTTCATTGGTTCAGCACTAAGATAAGAGTTCTTTCTTTGTTCCTCAATTTGAACAGACGTTTTAATAGCTCCATGAACAGTTCCAAATCTTGCTAATTCTGCAGCATCTTCGCTCAAGATTGAGATGTCATGTTGATTTACAAGCAAATGTGATGGAAACAATTGACCAGAGTCCTTTAAAAACACCTCTTCATCCTCTTCAACGATATCAGAAGCATCCATAGATGTATACTTCTCTGAAAATGAGTTAAACAAGAAAGTTAAAACAGAAATCAAGAAAAAAGCAAACCATAAGATGACGGGCTCCGAATTAATAGACAATGCTTCCTCATTATTGAAGAGCAAAACCAAGAAACTAGAAACTAAAAAGAAATGAAAAGAAGAGTGTACAATGCAAATTGCACAGGTGGTGCACAGGTTATATTCACCGTGACATTGCCAGAACAAGTTAAATGATTATGAGATGAAAACATCACGCCTGAAAGAAAATACCAAAAGCAAGAGAGCATACCTTTGAAAATGGAATATCTGTTATCTCTTTTTTGTCCTTTCTTCAAAGGTTCATGGATAGAAAATATTTCAGAAAACTTTAAGATCTCCATCCCATCTTCTATAAACAAAATAGGAAGTGGACTGGGACCTTTACCATCTAGAGGCCCCTTTACATGATCAGCTTCCTCCTGCTTCAGCATAAAGACCTCAATAAGACACAGAGCAACAAGATAACTATTGCAAAAAGATACAACAGAATTATTCAGAATCTTGGGTCAAAGATGTTGCACACTTACACCTTGCCATATTTTATTGACCATGTCACACAGAAAACATTGTATGTCTTTGATTAACAGACAATCAAGATTTATCAGGTTAGCATTTCAGAAGTGCAAGCAGCAAACTAACTCCCAGGTTTGAAGCATAAACATGTTTTCCCTCTCTGTACCATCTTCTTTCCTCCATTCGGGATGTGATTATTTGCTATTAGAGTTGTGCCATGGGTGATGTTGAGTTTTTTTGACGAGGATGGCAGAATTCTTGACAGCTGCCTTTCTGGGTTTGGAAAGAGGAAATGTTCCAATACTTCAACAAAACGTGTCTTTTGTTGGCAACTATCTGGTTTTTCTGGATGGAAAGAACCAGTAAAACTTTTCAAGGATCACTTCCCATCGAGAAGATAGTTGTGGAACAACATAGTCTCCCAAGGTATATTCTAATAACACCAGAATATATGGGATAGTGCAAACAAGGGGTAAGCAAACTAAGAGGTTGTCCGGATCTAAACATACTGCGGGGACTGTTTTAATCAAAATTTTGCATCCTTGTGATGCAATGCTTTGGGGGCTTTTAGAATGTTTCCCTAGCTGACACTCAACAGAATTGGAGCATTTTTTATTTTTTATTTTGAGCTTTGTTCCTTTCCAGAGAATTGGCACACAGTGAATACCAGAGAGAAGTTTTAGTAACTTGCTAGCATTCATCTATATTGACATCATAATCAAACATGCACAAATGTTTTTACAATCCAAAGGCTTGCACTCATCTTTTAAACATGTCCATAGACAGTGGTTTCTTAAATGAGACTAAACATTTGCTGATGAGATCATGCAACAGCATTTAGAATGCAAATGCAATAATATGTAACACCTATAGAAAATTGAAGAATATGGTAAAATGACCTCATGAATATCTTCCGATTTAGCATCAGAACTTTCAGAATCCATGGAACCAAGTTCTACATCATCCTGAGAAGACTTCTCTACTCCTACTCCTGAAACTACTCCAACATCTTGCTGACCTGAAAAGGAGATTCTAAACTAAATAATCTTGCTGGCACAATTTAGAAAATTGAAAAGCTTGTGTGTGTGCGAGTGGGGATATTCATGGTAAAAAACAAATGACTATTCCATAGCCAAGGATAATAACCTCAAATTGAAATAAAATATTTGTGACAATTTTATTAAGAGAAAAAAAAAAGGATATATGTGAGGTCGCTTAGTCAGATGAGTTATCACTTATCTCCAAGAAATTCCTTGATTCTTTAGTCTTTTTCTTGTGTCAGTTAAGCAAAATCTCAGAGACGATAGAGCTACTCAGAAAGTTCAAATTTGGAGAAAAGCTTGGTAGAAATCATCAGGTTCAATTGTACTGCAAAAACTCCTAGGTGGATGCTACAATTTGAATTACTTCGTGCACACACACATTCAGCTGTCTGAGAGCACAAAACTGAATGTAGGGCAAAATGAATCCAGACATTGCTGAAATCTCACACAGAAAATCCACCCAAACAGCTGATACTAAATTTATACGTCATACCAAAAACTCTTCCAGGTTCCAACAAAATGGGTGTGATCCACCAAGAAACATTTGCGGGCTATAGAACGAATAAAGACAAAAAGGAAATTGGGATAAAAAAAATATATGTTTAATGAATTAGAGCTGCTGAATCTGAGCACTTGAAATGAGGATTTGCTAGGTTGAGGCAAAAATGCACTACCTAAATTTCTGATCCAAGACAGCTAGTATGGCAAATTAATGCCCAGAGATGTAGTTGACTGAACCAGACCAGCAAGCGCAGCATGTCAGAGTTAATGCACATCATATACCCAAAGATTTGCTCCGAAAACATATTTCGGTTTATCTGACAGTCACACATTGGTGACTTGGTGTCTTAGATAATCCAAGCTGTATTTGACATAAACAAATTCCATTCCTCACAATTGATATTATCCAAAAGGTGGGTCCGGTCAGGTAAAAGTCAATTCTAATGCCAAGAAATTGCCATAACAGAACTGATGGCATCCTATGTTTTTGCAAACCCCAAACAAAGAGCAAAAAATATAAGATTTTTGGATGTCATGGATATAAATGCATGTACAACATGAGAAAAAGACAGCTACTTCTTTGAAACAGAGATATAATCATATAAAACAGGAAAAAAATAAGAAAAAAGAAAAACAAAGGCCAAGAAGTGGCATCACCAGCAAACCTCTTAAACCAAGTGTTGACAGAGGAAGCATAATGTGCATGCTACAAAAATACAGCACACTCTCCTAAAATCCCAGATAGAACCTGATCGATCAGAATAATATCCCTTGGCTACAATTATTGATGAGAAAAATGCAAAAAGATATCCAACATTTATTTAACACCAGAACAAGCCCCACAAACTTTAGAGAATCACCATAACCTAAAAATAATGTAACCGAAGGAAAAATGGATCAAATGAATGAAAACAAACACAAATGAGAATATAAATGCCAGCATTTTTCAGAGAAACCAAGTTCTGATCTGACCAGCAGCGAAAATGAGAAACACCAAAAAGTCAAAATTCAGAATTCCAATCTTTTAAAATTAAAGAGAATAGTACCAGATTTCAATATAAAAGCTTGAGAGGGGTTAAGGAAAGATTGTATCTGAACCACTAAAACCACAGAATAGGCTATGAGTAATAAAACCTTAAAAGATGAGAGCAACGGCATTCAATATCTTACATGGAAAATGATTACATATATTACAGATCAAACGTTTATATATATATATATATATATATATATTAAAATGAACCAATGTGAATCACCCAAAAGCAAACCTGTTAGAGAGGCAGTTTGAAATTCAAGAATTTTATCTGAAACCACAGGTTCCTTTTCAAGTTCCTCTTCCACATCCTCATCATAATCTTCATTGTCGGATGTAGGAGGCTGCAATGTGGATTCAGACAAAATATAATTCTTTTTTGACAACAAGTAGTCCTCCTCACTAACACCTTGAATCTCAGGCCCCTCGTATTGTTCATCAAAGTCTTCGTAATCAACTGCATCTTCAGCCTTTGCATCATAATCTAGCAGCATAAATACAAAGTAAACTTATAATCAGAAGGTTGAATGGGGTAAGCCACAAGAGAAACTACAAGTTACCTAAACACAAACAGCATTATGCATGAGTATGATGGTGTGGAATCTACATATTTTGACACACACATAAATGCACAACATTTTATGGATGCATGTGTATGTACAGATGCAAGAAAGAATACCATTGGACACCATCAAAATATGCATCAAGGCATAAATCTCAAATCCAAGAAGTATTCATAAGAAGAGTCCCAATAGCAAGAAAAGGAGTCAAATTAACCCCAACTAGACAAACAGAATATCAAAGAACCAATTTAATCCAAAAAAGCTTAACAACTTCAGTTGTTAAGTGAAGTTCCAAGAATGGTTTTATATTACTTTTTAATACACCTTCTCAATTGAAAGCCTTTTGAGTATGAAACTTGCACAGATCCATCATTACCTCGTGTTTAATGTTGTTAATTTAATTAGTCAGAATGAGAGTGGTGAAATTCAAATTCATAACCGTTTAGTCATTAAGGTTCTGATACCATATCAAAAGAACTAATTCAACTCAAAAGCTTAAGTTGTTGGGTGAAGCTCCAAGTATGGTTTTATATTAATCTCTAATACATAGAAGTATTTGAAGTCAAATTCTAGTAAGAGGACAAGAAATGAAGCAGCTTATCTAACAAGTCCAATGCTTGCAAACATTAGGTTGAACAAATCAGACTATAGTAGCTTACAACCTAAGGTGTCTTCAAACAGTGGGCAGCAAAATCATTAAAACAAACTTTTGACTGTTTGTTTGAGCTCTTAATCACAAGTCCATTCCAAAAGGTGTATAATTTGTTCTGGCAGCATAGAACATGCTGCCAGAGGAATGGTTGGAAATTTCTGACATGGCTTGAACTTGACAAAAAAATACTCTGAGACACCCAAAAAGACAACCTATCCAACCCTGAAAATGAAAACATGACAATTTTCAGAAATAAATTCATTAGTGAGTATTTTTAGTAAAACCAAGCATATTTAACTAGAACCTTTCATTTGGCTAGGCCAGACCAAATATTAACATAACATGACTTACAAACCTGATTAGCTTCACACTGACTTCTACTAGAAGTACAGAAAAAACCAAACTGTTAGATTCTCCTAATCACAAACTATTGATACTCCCAATTTTTTATCAATTATCACTGAGAATAAGAGCAGAGATCTGAGTTACTTGAAAAATTCTTCCCATTCTGGAAATTTAGTCTCAACTCCAACCACTGATAATTTCCAGTGTTTTAAAAAACATCAAGCATAATCTTAGATTCAGTTAATGCTCCTTTTCTTCTTTCATTTAAATGTTGGTTCAAGAAATTCTATTTAACTTATTTAAAGAGCTGGACATGCATTAGTTTCCGCAATAGCATGTGACTATTATCATTCTGAATGTATTTGGAAATTGGGATAACATTATTTATGAAGAACTATGTTTCCCCAATTCCCCAATATATTCATACTGATAATAGTTATACACAACAGAAAAGGATGTATTTTCCACACCTCCCACAAAAAAAAAATTCAACAATAAAAGGAAAAAAGAAATAACATTATGGGCTTTACCACCAAGAACAAATGTTGTCAGATCAGATAGTTTCTTTGCATTCCTATGGTATCATGCTTTGGGTGGTTTTAAGGTGTTTCCTGAGAGTTCTACAGGATTAAGGGTCTTCATTATTCAGATCCTTGATGTCTTTCCTGAGAGGTTGCATGTGCATTCCGACATACTTTCATCCACTTAACAAATATCTTTCAGCATATTCATGACAACCTAATCTTTCATTATTTTCTAAGTCTCATTATTATTATTCAAAAAGCTAAAGATACCCTTAAAAATTATTTCTCAAGAATCAGAGTCGATTTACTTCTATGAAATGGTTTCATGGGATTCAACCAATTGTTTCTTCACGTTAATCCAGGTATTGCTCTGGTGACTATGCATGCCTCAAAACTTGAGATTACTGATTATGTTCCTTAAAAGTAAGTTTTATCTTTTAAACAGAAGTGTCATCATAAGAGAGAGCCATATGATCAAATTGGAAAGCTTCCCAGCATACTTGACATACAATAATAGAAATAAAACAAGAGTTCATAACTTGCAAAGCATCTTAGGCAGGACAATTTATGTTTCATTAACCAGTATGCCAGATTAGTAGAAGAATCCAAACAGAGGTGTTACCAGTTAAATGTAATTCGAGACAAATAAAAAACAACAGAGAGAGAGAGAGAGAGAGAGATTGTTTAGTTAAAGAACCAAAGATACTAACACAACATCAAAAACTGCATGACATAGTTTTTCCTGGCAGACAACATCACCTTGTTCTGCAGCGTCAGTGGATGTTTGGTGTGACTTCACTGACAACTGAAAATAGAATAGCATGAGATTATAGTGTCAAGCCAAAAGAAAAAAAGGGAAGAAATCTGCCCAAGCATAATTGAGAACGGAAAGCTAAAACACATAACACATGATACAAATTCTCCATACATCAATTTCTGTTAGCGACGAACCCAACTTGTCAGCTAATGCGGCAAGATGCTCCTTTGCATCCTGAAATTATATAGTTTAGCACCACAAGTGAGAATATCGAACTGAAAAACTACCATAATAACAAACAAGGATGTTCCTTGTTAAAAGCGAAAGAAGAATGTATGTTAAACGCAGCAAGCCCACAACTCAGTTGCATTATGGGATGAGAACATAGAAGTTGCTGCAAAACAAAGCTACTGCATGCCTGAACATGACTTGAAATTTCTAAGATGTCATAAACTGACTTTGTCTATACTGCTCACGGCTGAACAACACACATTTACCAGATTAAAAAAAAAGGGAAAAAAAAGAATTTAGGAAAAGATCAAATTTCATCCACTTAACAATCTGGGGCTGTCAGAGGTTTTCATATTGAGATTTGAAAACTTTTTCACTCAATCTCACCTCCCAAGTACCAAGCCACAACAAATGACCATTGCCAATGAAGCTTAGTTTATTTTACATCTTTGAATTCTTAAGACACTGTTATTTCTTCATTTCACCAGCCTAAGCCTCTTATGGTTTTTGTTTTTTTTCCTGTCTCAAATAAATAGTACTGCTTTCGCTCAATCTCAGTTTTAAAGGGATGCCAACTGTCACTTGCAATACATGTGCACGTTTATGAAACCTTTTACGGCAAGTAATACAAGAAATAAAAGATCAAATATAAAAGAGACATAAGCTCACCTCATCAAGGTAATCAGCATCAAGATCACCAGAATTATCAACATTCCCAAACATAAAACCCAAAAATCGGTTACCACCAACTTCCTCATATTCCTCGTCATCATCTGTCCAACAGTCATCCAAGCATTAGGATAGGATGACCACATGGGAGTTATAAAAAAAAAACATACGGAAGAAAAAGAAAAGCAACTAATTTTGAATACTTATAAGAAACACATCCCAATTCTTTCTTTTCTTTCTTCTTCTTTTTTTACCAATTTGATTTTCACAGTTTTGTGTTTCACAAGGTTGTCTAACTACGGGAACAAAATCAACTTAAACTACAGCCATTAAAACCAAAGACTACAGACTTTAATTACACAAGCAGTCAATACACCAGGGCCATCATAATTCTACCTATATCTATCACAACACCGTGTCCGAGTACAAAATAACAGTGCACTTCACCGTCCATGACAAAGAAGACACACAACTCCAGAAAGCCTTCAAAAGCCGCATTTATATACAGAATTCAACCAATGATTATTATAACAATGAGCATAAAACAATCAAATCTCGTCATACTATTGCGTCAAATAACCAACTTACCATCGTCAGAAGCACTTCCGGAGTCATAGCCACCTCCACCCATGATTTAAAGACAGTTTTGCCTATAATCATCAAAATGGAAAAACTCCAGCTTTCAGCTATTAAACTAAGGAAAAAAAAAAACTGAATAACTATTTAAAATTCAGTTTTTTATTTACTTCATTTCATAAAAATCCACGTGGAAAACAGAAAACAAATGAGAAGAAGTTTTAAAAAGGGAGCTAAAAAAAAACTACATCATCGAAATTCGAAAATGGAAACCACAGATTATGAAAAAAAAAAAACACAAAAAAGAAGAGAAAATAAGAAATTTAATCCAAAAATACTACAAATTTAGAAATTTAAGTTCGTTGAAACAGTGAGCAGTAAACCGCACTCGAACTCTCCATGAAATAAATTAAAAAAAAAAATTCTCCTAAATTTTCAATTTCCAATTGAAAAAGAAGCTTGTGTAAGTAACCAAAAATCAAACCCTAGCAGAGACCTATAAAATACTGAATAAATAAAAAAAAATCGAAAATAAAAACCACAAATCGAAGAGAAAAGAAATTAAAAAAATAAAGCCAAAAATACTACAAAGGAAACATAAATTCGTTGAAATAATAAGCACTAAACAAACCGTACTTTAATTCTTGCTTGGAAAAGAAATAAACGAAGAAAACATAAATTTCAAAGAGGAAAGAAAGAAAAGTTTGAATTTGGAAGGAACGGTGATGAAAAAAAAAAGAGAAAAGAAATAGGAGTGAATGGATTGAGATGTTACCTAGTAATTTAAAAGAATTGACTCATATCCTAAAGGTGATAACGATAATCTCCGACCGGGATAGCTAGCTTTCCTCGTGCCTTAGCGCTTGAGAGAAAGCAGAGAACGAATGACCAATGTCGTGTTGGGCAGGAGTCGAGTCGGGTCGGGTTTTGAGATTGGATATGGGCCTGGACTTTGCATTCGTGGAGTTGAATCTAAGCCCATATTAAAGTAAGTTTAATCTTGTGCTTTAGATTTGAATTTTTTTAAATTTTTTTATTTATTTAAACATATTAAAATAATCTAAAAATATTTTAAAAAAAAATTAATTAAAAAAAATCAAATTTTATCAAAAATATTTTTCAAACATAAAAATAAACAAAACATTACTAATGGTTTATATTATTTAAAAAATTAATTGGATTTTTTATTTAATAATTATGAGTATTTTTCGGACTACTATGCGTATTAATTGAAACTAAATTTTATCTCAGATGATTTTAAGATAATGTTTTTAAGATTTAAACCTTAAAAGCAAGGAAAGCAAGCAAACTTTTCTAACCACTAAGTTAACCTCTGGGTTAATATTTGTTTTTTTAGTAAAATCATGTTTTTAATATTTTAAAAAAAATTATATGTTTTTATATTATTTTAATATACCATTGTTAAAAATAAATTAAAAAATATTATTTTGATATATTTTTAATTAAAAAATACTTTAAAAAGTAACCGCTACCACAATATCATACACTACTCTAAGTGAATTATTATATTTCAATAAAATTTAAATTATTATTCTTTGGAAAAAAAAAATATTGTTGTACAATCAAATTAAAGTTTTTGAAGGGCTCTTATGATACAAAATTAAATATTTTAATTTACATTTATTTTTTAATTTTTCAACCTAATCTTTAGTTAATATTAGCAACACTTTTTAATGAACGGATAATTTTAAATTTATTTTAGTAACCATAATTATTGATTTTTCATATGATAATTAATTTTTTTATTTTAAAAAACATGTTAACCACTTTATTGCATGGTCTGACCGACAACTACAAACAAGGAGCACCAAGGGCACTGACTTGCCTTACATTTCTGAACACTACGTAGCACAATGCTAAAATCGTCGACAACAAACATGGAGTAATATCATGGTCACGACTGATTTGGTCCATCGATGGTCCATATACACTGGTAGGCTCTATTGGTACATGTGGACCGTGGCTAGTCCAGATAGAACAATCACAGCAGGTGGCTGCTGTTGGGTTGTTGCCATTGCATGTGCACCCATCCAAGATGTCAAAGGTTGGCAGCCACCATTGTTGAATGAGTGGAGTTTGGCGCCACCAATGTTGACATCAAAGGCCACCATTGTTGAATGAGCTGGAGTTTGGCGGCCACCAATGTTGACATCAAAGCAAGAAGAGCTGCCATGAAATGCCTATAAATAGAGGCATTATGTGAGAGCAAATTGCGAGAGAAAACGTGAGTGTGTGCAAGAGAGTGGAGAGAAAGAGGGCTGCAATGGCAGCAGCCTTGCTGCCATTGCGGCGCAGCTGCAAGTGCAGCAAAAGAGTTGGGAGTTGAGTCCGAGTGAAGTGATCCTCCTCCTCCATGTATGTTGTAATCCTTTCTCTAATCTCTAATAAAATGGACTCTCTCCCGTGGACGTAGGCGGTTTTGCCGAACCACATAAAATATTGTCCCAGTGTGCTTATCCCTCCTTTGAGCGAATATCAGTACACCACCGGTCCGCGCATGGGGAGCCGGAATTCCCAACAATTGGTATCAGAGCACATGGTTTAAAGGGGTGTTTGATTTTTTGCTCAAAAATGAAAGTTCTCAAAATGGTGTTTTGACCATACCACTGTGTAGAGGAGGCCGAGACGAAGCCACTGGTGAAAACGGCATCAAAATCGGACGTCGGACATGGCTGCACTCTCCATCACTCTCCGGTAAGGTGTCTGCCCACGCGCGCAGACGCGCCCCACGCATCTTCTTCGCCCGGATGAGTTGACCCGACCCGAATACCAGTTGACCCGACCCACGTGACTGGCACGGATAAAATGACGTCAGCATGAACAGTAGACATGCTAGGGATGACATTAGCATGATGTAATTGTGACATCATATGTATAGTAGCATGGCCCATGATGACATTAGCCTGATGTAATGGTGACATCAGCATGCACAGTAGGCTTGCCATGTCAGCAGCCACATCATCGACCAGTCGCGGACACGTCGGCAAAGTGGGACCCACCTACCACGTCACCAGCTGCGAGCCGAGCCGAGTGGAGCCGAGCCGTTTTGGAGCCGAGCCGCGAGCCGAGGGATAAGATTCTGTGCAGCGATTCTACGTGCAACCGGATCTCGAGATTGAATCTGAGCCGTTGATCGAGCCGAATTGTTTTGATCAAATCTTAGCCGTCGAAGTGCGATTTGGACGATTTCAGACTTGTTTCCAGCTAATTTGATCGTTCCGGATGCAATGGTATGGTTCGATCGTTGAGATTTGAGACCAAAAATGGCGGTGGTGAATTAATAAAAGAGTTTGCCCGATTAGGAGGCATCTGAAGGGCATCATGGTGGTCGGTGAAGATGAAAAAGAAGACTCACATGTTTACCCAATTACATGTGTTGAACTGCTAAGTGGGGAAGTTTTCGGTTGCCTTGATGGAAGGCAAAATTGGGACACTCTGGACACCCGATCATGTGGATAATTTGAGGTGAAGAGTGGAAATTGACGAAGACCAATCTTGACGACTCTAAGAACCGGTAGTCTCGCCGATGTTGAGAAATCATGTATTAAACCAGTATATTCCAGATCACTTGTAAAGAAAAGCCGCAACAAAGCTAGCAAATGGTTGTATATACGGAAAGACAAGACGATGGATAGATATGGCCGAGAAGTTACGTCTAGGAGATTGGGTTTTAAGCGGGACCAGTGTGACCCCTCCAATCTTTCCCGGGAACTTGCTTAGTGGAAGGATTATCCATACGGTACTATTTTCGTATATATAGCGGTTTGTAATGAAACGGTTGAAGACTAGCAGGATGACGGCACAAGGGAACAGTTGGGTTACGTATGATCAAGGATCCGATGAAGTGGTGATTTCTCCAAAGAAGTTAGATTCGGTGACTGTGATTTCTCGAGGGAAGAATTCATGAAGACCCGATAATGGAAGAGGAATACATGAGGGGATAAAGATTGGCACCCTATTTTGACTTGGATAGGTGTTATGACAGGATGAGCTGCTTTGTCAAACATAAGCAAGGAATAGGGGAAAATCCGGAGAACAGAAATTGCATGAGGGCACACGGAGATTGTGCGGGAGTACCCGTAGGATCCAACGAGGTACTTGTAATGAGACAACAGGTGCAAGGAGAAGAAGTGTTCCCGAGATGAAGCTCGGAGCGCAGACTGTTAAAGTTTGTACAACAAGAAGTCTCTTATGCTCTTGATGAAGACAACATGCGAAGACCTTTCCAATGCATGCAAGGATGGAAAGAGAGGCATTGCAGAGGCACCTAATTGAGGAGGTGCAAACGTACGTGATAAAAGGCGACCGCCTATGATGAAAGGCGAAGACACCAAAGAGAGTTGGTGTAGGTGGAGCTGTCAAGCAGAAAGGCACAGAAGCTCCAAACATAGAAATTGAGGTGGAGGATTGCGAGGAGTATACCGCAAGTTTCTCTTTCTATGTAATCAGTGGCAGAAATCTCTCCCATAGTGCACATGGTGGTAGAGACTTTTGGAGCCACTTTGAAGCATCTCAGCTGAAGGAGGATGCGACCACCTATGAAAGGTGAAGACACCTTAGATGGAAGGTGTGTGTGTGGGCCGTGCTAGGAGCCCCGGATCAGACCGCCCCATGACAACGGGCGAAGACACCTTAGAGAAGGTGTAAGGGCCGTGATAGAAGCCCCAGTTCAGACCGCCGTATGGTGACGAGCGGAGACACCTAAGGAGAAGGTGTGTGGGCCACAATATAAGCCCAGTTCAGAACGCCCCAAAGCCGATGTGATGGCTAGATACAAGTGGACAGGTGTATGGATAGCCAATGAAGTGGCTATGATGAGTATGGAGACAAATGCGGGATTGACTTTCATGAATATTGCCCACATGCTAAAGATCAATGAGCTAGAAGACATTTGCCTTGGACAATAAGTGTGTGACTTGTGGAGCATTAAGACGCGGCTGCTATGAAGAAGCGAGAAGGGCATGCGCGAGTTCCGAGAACGAGTTGACTCTTGTCAAGGTGGTGAGCTCGGTAATGGCATTGTAATACTCGGAGTATGAAGACAGATATGGATCAACCTTTAATGGGCTGCCCCATGGTTAAAGGTGGAGAGCTACCTGGACTCTTACGACTAAGAGCAAGATACTCACGGAGAAGTAAGGCGTGGTTCCTAGGGTGGAACAGAGGGCGGCGCAACTCCTGGATGAGTAGACTCTTGGAAGAGTGGTGAGCTTGTGATCACATGGGAATACTCAATGACCGTCGCACTTGGGAATATTCGTTTGAGGGGGTGTTATAAGCCTTGGTGTAAGGCTTGAAAAATCATTCCGGACCGAGCATGATTAATACGCTCGAAGGGGGATGTTGTGTTGAAGATGCTCTCGAAATGGTAAGCTTGGAAGAGCTGTAAGATGCAAGCCTGTCTTTGAAGAAGCAAGAGGACAGTTGCCCCACATGAATGGCAAAGGAGGTGATTGTTGGGTTGTTGCCATTGCATGTGCACCCATCCAAGATGTCAAAGGTTGGCGGCCACCATTGTTGAATGAGCTGGAGTTTGGCAGCCACCAATGTTGACATCAAAGGCCACCATTGTTGAATGAGCTGGAGTTTGGCGGCCACCAATGTTGACATCAAAGCAAGAAGAGCTGCCATGAAATGCCTATAAATAGAGGCATTATGTGAGAGCAAATTGCAGAGAGAAAATGTGAGTGTGTGCAAGAGAGTGGAGAGAAAGAGGGCTGCAATGGCGGATTTGCTTTGCCATTGCGGCAGCTGCGCAAATGCAGCAAAAGAGTTGGGAGTTGAGTCCGAGTGAAGTGATCCTCCTCCTCCATGTATGTTGTAATCCTTTCTCTAATCTCTAATAAAATGGACTCTCTCCCGTGGACGTAGGCGGTTTTGCCGAACCACGTAAAATATTGTCCCAGTGTGCTTATCCCTCCTTAGGGCAATATCAGTACACCACCGGTCCGCGCATGGGGAGCCGGAATTCCCCAACAGCTGCTGCCTCCAGCGCTGACCAGAAACATAGTGATAGGTACAGACCCTCAAGGTCTAGTTATGGATTTGGTTCGAAGGACTTGCACTTGGGACTTTTGGTATCCAATGGAAAGGTGGCAAGGAAGGCCACTTGAGATGTGGGAATTTGGGTATGGTAGGCAATGATTTTGGGTTTGGCATAGGCCAGGACTTGACCGGTGGGAATTTGGGCAAGGTGGGCAATTTATGCGTTATAGGGTTAGGCAGAGGAGGTGACTTGGAGCTAGTCGATGGTGGCGTTTCATCCGAGGTTGGTGATGGCAATGTTGGGGATTCTACTGTAACTGGAGGTGTTTTTGGTGGATTTGGTGGTGTTAACACAGAGATGCTAGGAGGAACCAGTGATAACGTGGGCTGTCCGAATGTCTCAGCTGGGGATGGCAGCGTTGGTACTGGTGTTGTTGGTGTGGAAGTCAAGTTGGGTGGCAAAGGAGGCAATTTAGGCCTAGGTAACGGAGGAACATTCTGAGCACTGTGAAGAAGATGCCGAGTTGCTAAGGCAACATTAGTGCATGAAAGTGGAATCAATATGAAGAAAGCTATGATCAATAGGTGATGAACAGAAGCCATGACAGAGCAGAGAACTATTTGATTTTGACAATTTGCTTTTGTATATATAGGGGAGGGGTGGGGGTAAGCTTACTATAAACATGAACTAAACATAGAAAAGGAAGTGAAATCAAGCCCAAAATTGGTGTTAACTTGGGTTCTTAATGAGCAGGGGACTTGACTAACAGGATTCATTGAGTAATTTTCTTTCAGATGTGGTTAGATTTCATGAGCTGGTGCAGGTCCACAATTACTGTAATCAATAGTGTCGAATTGTTGTTGTTGTGGACAAGAATTAAGGCCTGTTTATGGCAGAAAAAAAAAAACCCTTCAAACTTGCAAGTTGAGAAAGAATTTGTGCTAAACAATTTTCTTAGAATCTGTTTGGATATATGATTGTGTATCGAGTCCATAAAAGAAGAGGCACAACTGCTTTTGGCTGCAGATCATTACAGTGTTTTGCATCTGTTCTTGGGCGACTGCAGCTATCACTCAAACATCAAACATCGTTTATTTCTTTTCATAATTCATCTCTAACGATCATTTTCCAAAACATTCTTGATTTTTCATGTTTACAAACTCCATTTTCAAAACGCTTTCGCTAATTAATTTGCTTTCTTGAAAAGTCCTGCTCCAGAAATGCTTTGGAAATGATCTGCTGCTTTTGTGAGTTACTTTGTTATCTAAGATTGAGATCAAAACTAAATTCTGTACGCAAGTTTCTTACTACTTCTTGATGTTCATGGCTGAATCTGAGATACAACAACTACTTATGCCAACTCATTAATATGCTATAAACATTGGGTTACCTACAACAGTGTGCAAAATTTAATGCCGTCAGGACAGGTAATTTTGAACAACCTGAAACCCTTGTACTGCATTGTCGGCAAGGGCTCTTTGAGACCATGGCTACGCTCCTCTAACACGAAAAATCCAACATTCGGTTGATTGACAGAACGGATTTTTTTATTTAAATCTTATCTTAGAAGTAGAATGACCTACTCAGTTTGCACCACTGAGGAAAATGCCCAGAAGGGATAGCAACCTGTATTCATTGCTGATGAATTTTTTTTCCCTGATGTTAAATTCTTAAATCCTCAGAACTAGCATCTTATGGCTACTAAGCAATCTCTTAAAGAAGTTGTACTGTAGGAATCTGTGGCGTCGAGATAAATGCAGGATTATCTCATGATACCTTTGTCAATAACTTTTGTGCTAGCAAGTTCAGCTAGTAACTAGTCCCGTGCCCGTGCCCTGCTGTGGCTCGGACAAAATATTTTTGTCAACATAAATAAGAAAATACAAGCAATGGTAATGTTTTTCACACCATCAGCCTATGAGTAACGAAATTGTTTGATAGATTCAGATATGCGACAAAAGTTCGATACAACAATAAAACTACACAACTAATCTTTTCATTCTTCTACTCAACTCTTCTACATTTATGTAGTAAGCTTCTGTTTGGGGCTATTACATTCTGTTTTGGGGATTAGTTAATGTGTTTTCTATCTGTTATGTTGGAGAGTGATCAGTTTGTTCCATGTAAACCAGATCATTATTTGACTGTAAGAAAACCAATCAAGTCCTTAATGATTTCTCCTTATACTAAGTCCTTTCTGATTCTCCAACCTGGTTTGTATTAACTATGATAGCCCTTCTTTAGCATAATGACTTTTCGAATCACTGTTTCAGGAATCGGTGAAGTAGTGCATCAATGGAAGCTTATCGAGGAAAGGTTTAGATGTGGCTGAATTGTCAGATAAAGAATTCTGCTGCTGATTTATTTTCCATATCTATCAGATGTTAAGAGTAGGAAATCTTTTCTACAGCTGATTATGCTCAATGATGCTGGTTGAGGCCTTAATGTGGTTTTATCTTACTTAATTAGCAGAGGATGCTGCCAGAATAAAATTTGGTTATTACAAAGGTTTTGTAGATATCCTTATCTGGTTAAACCAGTGAAACTCGGGTTACTTTGTTCTGATGGAGGCAAAAGCAAAATCTGTTTCATAACCGTGCTTGTGCAACGCTGTCTCATAGATTACTTTTCTGATGCTTTGTCTATTGATGGTGTTTCGGCGTATTTCGCAATTATGCACTGAACTCTGTTGCCAAAAATGCTAAAAGATTTGTGTTTAGATAGAAAAGTTTATCTTGCTTAAGGATTGCAAAGAGGTATAAAGGAGGGTCAGGAATGTTTTCTGCAGAACTCATTTCTGTAGGACTTTTTCTCTGAAGAAATAAAGGTTCTGTTGTTAGAAATGATGGAGATGAAGGTGATGGAATTGAAATCTTGAAGATGT
The DNA here is from genome assembly GCA_019202695.1 of Populus x sibirica. Taxonomy (NCBI): domain Eukaryota; kingdom Viridiplantae; phylum Streptophyta; class Magnoliopsida; order Malpighiales; family Salicaceae; genus Populus; species Populus x sibirica. Next base: position 798,893 of record JAGMVL010000353.1, on the reverse strand, counting down.
AGCTCTGTTTATAAACTGGAAATTTCTGTTTTACCATAAGTGAGAACATATATACGTACGCACGAACGTGCATGCATACATAAAGCTTCCATAACAGGCTCAATCGCGAAAAATTCCTGACGTGAATGGCATTTTCTTCAGAATTTGCTTGAGGTAAGTACATAAATGAACATGGAATGTATGCAAACAACCTTTTATTCAGTAATAATGAATTAAAATACACACATAAGTCTATGGAACTCCAATTCCTAGAAAGTAGAAAATAATAAAGCACACAAAAGGAAGAAAAGAAAAACACGACTAAGCTCACATATGTGAGGGCAACTATAACTGCACACAACTATAAGCCTCCATTACTTCCCAAGTCATAGAAGACAGACAGAATTCCTTCAAAAAGAAACATGAAATACTTCTGCACGTCTTGAGAGAATAAAGGAACTGCAGTTATAGTTGAGAAGAGAACTGCAATAAAGGAACTGCAAAAGGGTAAACTATTAGACGAGAAGGATAGATTGAGAAAATCAAGGGCTAGTAGTTGCAGGGGGAGGGGAAAGGAATGGAATAGAGGGGATAGTTGGAATTGTGGGGATTGAGGGCATGCTTGGAAGAGGAGGGAAAGTGACCTTTGGGACTGTAGGAATGGTAGGGATTGTAGGGATGCTAGGAAGTGGAGGTAGTGTTGGCTTAGGTAGTGATGGCTGAGTTGTAGGTAAGGTGGGCAATGTAGGCTGTGGCAGGTTTGGTATGGAAGGCAATGGTGGCAGTGTTGGTAACTGGAGGAGATGACGGGCAGCCAGGCTGACGGTCATGCTTGAAAATACCAGAGCAATGACGAAAGCTAAGATAAAGCTTTTGCGAGAGGCCATCACTGATACTCAAGATACAATCAATACTTGTGATCACCAGAAATATACGAGTAGAAAATGAACAAATAAGTTGTTATGTTAGGCTTGTATGGGAAAATTAAGGCTGGTTATAAGTATTTATAGTAGGACATGGGATCAGTATGGTGATTTGGGCGCTACTAGTTGGTTGGAAAAATCTGAAAGACAATTTTGAGATTGCTTGTTAGTTCACCTACTTCTTTATCATATTAGTTGACTATTGCTTCTTTGGGATCATCTGTTTGGTTATCTAATTAGAGTTCTTGGACCAAACAACAAATGTTGTAAGTGTCATTCTTTCGTTGATCCTTAGTCAAGTTCTAGGCTCATAAACTAGCAGACTTCTCTGCTCTAAATTCACAACTATACAAGTCAAGTTGTTAGTTTTCAGCAAGCAACCATGACTTGGAACCCTTGAGTTTTCTTGTTGGCAGTTCATCTTCTCATCTGCAATTCTTCGAAAAGATGTCATAGGCTCCTTACAGGTGTTGATGATGGTTAGATGATTGGAATATGATTTGGCAAGATGGGATATTTGATGAGTTGATAATTCATAATTAATTCCTCCACACTACAAAAGGAAAGTCTAGTAATGTTTTGTTACAGTATAAGTGATGACAGAACAATCTACATCTTAAAAAACATAAAATTACCTTACTCTTGTACCAGTTTTTGCAGCAAACATTATTTAATGCTGGTCAAGTGCAGGGCACTAGCCAAGTTTGCAATATAAAAGATATCATATCTGTAACTACAACTTAAAGGTGCAACTAAGAAGATAATCAACACAACATCTTCTGGATGTTAATAAGAGGTTGTTTGTGTTTCAAGCAATGATGATTAACATGGTAACAGATCATACAGCAATTCGTCAAGCGTCGTTAAGAGGTTGTTCATAGATCAATTGTAATTTACATTAACCTTAATCAAATATAGTTTTAAGGTACTTACTATAAACTGCAAGCCATTTCAAGCAATGTTTCACATGGTGGAGATTTTCTTTAAAAGGCACGAACCGCCAAAAAAACACAACTGCGAACATTAAATTTAAATTTTGAATCAACTTACCAAATAAACTACAATCAATTAATGATACAAAATCATTCTCTTTCGCGGGAACTTCTCGGTATATTACCGTTATTCGTTGGAACTTAAAGAATCCATACAAAACCAGTTGATCAGCAAGTAAATTGCAGTGGAGGAACATAGTTTAGTAGCAATGGTTTGTAATGCATAGAGTTAGATGAACGCTTTATGCATCAAGAACCTCTAGTCACAGGACATTTTTTTCTCCAAAAACAAAATGAAAAGAGAAAACGAGTCATTAATATCTTAACATGAAACCTTTGAAAATCCTGAATTGAATCATTTCCTTGCATATAAAATATTAATATGCTCGACATGATGTATAAATTGGTGTGGAGATCACGACAATCCTTCACAAATAAAAATGGTATTTATTATCATTTCATTTGAGTATCTTGATCCACAATACTCAATTCCAACCTGAAAGTATTGACAGATTCAAAACATAAATGAACTGTGTTATGGTTCAGACATTCTATTTCAAAGGAATTATTAACGTACTAGAAGAAACTAGTCCCATATCCAAGACTGTATCCAAAAGGAGGCATTGCTGAGCTTGCATTGAATGGACTAGCAGTCATGTTTGTGTTGAAAGGAGTCCCACTCATGTTGGTGTTGAAAGGAGGCACAGTCATGTTTGAGATGAATCCAGTATTCCTGGTATCGAAAAGATGATTCCCACTAGTGCTGGGGTTTGCTGCGATAAAAGGCTGAGGAGCTGAATTTTGAATCAGAATCTGTTTGGCGTGCCTGGTCACATCCTGCTTGAGATCCAGTAAAGACGCCCTCAATTGTTGAAGCTGTGCCAAGTCAAGTTCCTGAATAGGCTTCTCCCACCAGTTCCGACTCTGACTAGCTTTCCGCATTCTGTCTAGCTCTTCCCCTCTTTTCTTCTCCACTTCCAATTGGTTGGCCGCCTAGTGAATCATTTATTAGTAAGAAAATATTTTGGTTTTCTGATGAAAGCAAATTGATGCACCTAAGAAATTTCTTTAGAAAATGGTTCTCACAATATCTTCTGCAGATAATTATTACAAAAGGAAAAACTAAATATATTTTGAAAATTCTTGCCAATCAGTACCTGAGTTAGCTGCATGTTGAGTTCGTGGACCCTAGCATTGCGATGAGCCTCAATAAGATGAAAAGCACCTGAAGTTTGGGGAATATTTCCTGAGAGATAACGTTCCATGACCTTTTCAACAGAAGGGTGGCCAAAAGAGAAAACCTTCTTGCCAGGCGAGAACACAATGATGCTGACTTCAGCACCACAAAGAGTACAGAGTTCACTAGCCTTCTTGAAAAGGCCAGACCTACGCTTGGAGAAGGTTACCATTAAATTGCTCTCATTTGGTATTTTAACCATCTCCAACTTTTGGCGACCCTTACTCTTTCTAACCATGGTGAATCAACAAAAGAATTGAAACCACCTCACTAAGAAAGAAGAGACCAACAACTCTCTTGAGAACACTATGGATGGAGGGGAAATGGTTCCCAATTTATACAGGTTTCAGGACTTGACGTTGAGAGTAAAAGCGGTCAAGATACACTGCATTCTTGGTGGCAATCATTCAGTTCTTTTCTTGAACTTAATAGCTTTCTAATTTTGGAGGGTTCAGAATCACGGAGGACTGACATATATGGTATGCATATTCAGCGTCATAATCTCCAGGGCCAATCTAGATGGTTATACCATTCTCCAATTCACCCCCTGTGAGATTTCCACAGCCTGCCTCTTTTATCATCCATTGATGAGTAGGTGAAATGGCTAGCCACTAGCCAGCAACTGAAAGATATCGGATGACTAAATCCCTTAGACTTACTGATATACGATCACTACAAGTTGTGAAATGTACCAGTAATGGTCCAACATGAGATACGGGATGTCAGGAAGAATAATTTCTATACATATTACACCCTTTATAATTTTGTATGCTAAACTTGCTGCTATTGACTTTGTTTCTTCTTACATGAGTATAGCAGAACCCGGAAGTCTGATATAACTTCAAATCAACATGTGACATTGCTATATATCATGAAACATCATTCTGTTCAAGCTTGCTGTTTTAATACATTTTCTTTTGTTGTTTCATATAGAATTGGAAAACTTGTTAGATATGCCAGGATGAAAATAAGGAGCCTGCTGGGCAATTTTCAATGGATTGCAATCGGATTTTTCTTTAAAGACTATAATGAAATCATTTTAGATGTACTGCTTGCTTCATACATATTATTGATGGTTTAGAATAATCTTACTTTCCTATTCAACAAACCATCCTTATCCATCTGTTGTGTCATAAGGTTTTAGATTTTATGGATTGGGAATCCACAAAAAGAAATCTGTGATATGTTTGACTGATGTTTGCTGTGCTGAAGGTAAGGTATGTTCTTTACCATAACTATGGAAATTCAGATTCATTGCATCACATTATTAAGCACACACATATGGCTTTTGGAGGCAAACTAAAATTGAAGAAACATAATACAATGATCATATATCTCGAAGCGCAATCATAAATACAAAACTCCATCAAAATACAGTATAAAGAAACACGAACAGAACTGAAACAAGCCCAGTAACACCCTAAAGACACAACGAAGGAAGAATTCTGGCATCCGATAGCATGAATCTGCAAGAGTGTAAATATGCTCCTATACCATACCAAAGCCACACTAATGGTACATACAGGTCGTCACTGCTATGAACAGAATGAAGAAACTCAAGGCTTTGTGGTAGCAGGTGGTGGTGAGAGGAATGGAATAGAAGGAATTGCAGTTGGGATTGGAATTGTGGGGATTGAGGGCATGCTTGAAAGTGGAGGCAAGGTGACCTTGGGAACAGCAGGCAATGTTGGCATGCTAGGAAGCGGAGGCAGGGTGGCTTTGGGGATTTTTGGCAGACTAGGAAGTGGAGGCATAGTGGGCTTAGGCATTGAAGGTTGAGAAGTTGGTAAACTCGGCAATGTTGGCTGTGGTAGTGCAGGAATAGAAGGCAATGGTGGCAATGTCGGTTTAGGCAAATTAGGCAATTGCAGAAGATGACGAGCTGCTTGGCCACCCGACAACGACAAAAGAATGAAAAGGGCTAAGATAAAACAGTTGAAGCTTGCCATCTTGCCAAAATTTCAAGGCCTGCAAGATTATGAACTAGAAACCAATTGCAAACAAAGAATTGTATGAGATTCTGTGAGACATACCAGGCCTATTCTTGAGGTTTTTATACACAGAGATGAAAAGGGGAGATCCCTCTTGAACGGTTTGGTGTAGATGAGAAAACAGGACACTGATTTTGGTTTAGTTTTTGTTAGTTCACCTTCTTATCTACTTACACTGTAAAAGAGAAACATATGTCGATTGTTGCTGACTGTCTATATTTTTATTTGCTGGCCAAAAAAAAAATAAAAAAAATTTGGAATTCTTCTCATCAATCCTCCATCTTTTGCTAATTGGTTCTTGACCAGTAATCAAGTTTAATATTAGTATAATTTTGTTGTTAAGAGAATGTTGGCAAGTATTTAGAGATATATGAACATTTATTTTTGCATTACAATATGATTTTTAAAAACTTTTTTAAATTGTTTATCGTTTAAAAAAAACATCAAATTAATGAATTTTTTTTTATATTTTTGAATAATTTTGATATAAAAATAAAATATAAAAAAATATTATTTTAATATAATTTTAGTTGAAACCATTATAAATAAGTTGTCCTTGAAAGTGATAAAAAAAAAAAAAAACAGAGAGCATTTTAGCCAAAGGAGTCTTGGTGCAAAAGCATCAATTAATGATAAATAATACATAAAGAAAAACAACAAAAAAAAAAGTAGAAATGATAAAAAAAAAATTAGGAATTTTTCTATTTTTAGAAAATAATTAAAGTATTATAATAATACATCAACAACTCAAATATTTCATTAAACTCTAAAAAAAAAACTTACTAAAAAGGAGAAAATTACATAAAAAAAGTTGTCTTGGAGTATGGAAAGGAGAAGTAAGAGGATGATTTTCATGAAATGCCATCAACAACCACCTTATGTTTTGTGTGTTACGAAGAATCTCATATGCTCATAGATTATAGATATTGTAGAAAATACTAGACTATCATATTTACACTTTGTTGCGGGTTAAATAAAAAATATTTTAATATTAAAAAAAGTGTGGTCATTACCATTATATTTTGTAGCTTCAAGAAAAAATTTTATTACGAGCAAAAAAATTTATATATTCATTTAATAAAAATATAGGGGATTAAAAGCATCATAAATATTAAAAATAGTTATTAATAATGACTAAAAATCAAGTTGAGAAGTTAAGAAATACATGCAAATTATGGTTTAAAATAGGGCAAGAAAAATATCTCTTTAATTGAAACTCTTTTTATCTCAACAACACACTTCCTTTCCTTTTTTGCCTAACCTTTCTTTGCAAGATTTCTTCTCTTTTTTTTTTAATATAAAACCAACTAATTTTGATGTGGATACGTTAAAAATATAAGAACAATAAACTTTAAGTGCGTTGTTATGGGTAACTTTTTGACAATATCACCAAACCCAGCCTAGCCTAGTGAGTTAACATGGAGATTCACGACCCTGACACGGCCACTTGCCTGCTTTGGTTTCAAATTAAATTAAGTGAGAACGAACCTGATATAACCCGGTTAAAACCCTGTTTGATTTCAAAAGAAAAAAAATCCAAGATAGCGTCGTTCTATCCTTTTTCTTTTTATATACTAAGATGAGGATGTTTTTATCAACATGAGTCAACTCAAGTTAACCCACTAAACCTGCAGACTAGATGATAGTCCAAGATTGGTTTAATAACTTATTTTTTGTATTTTCTTATCTAACCATATGACAATAAAACTTGACATGCATAGAAAAGCCACAACATAATTTTTTTTTTAAAAAGAAAACCATGATGAAGAGCTGCAAAAAAGTGTCAGCTAATGTTATAAATAATAACGCTATAACCTTTCTTGAAAATAAACAAAAAATTAAATGGTATTTAATCAAACAACACTCAATAAAATTGAGTGAACAAATAAAATATTTTTTATAAAGAAAAAACATTATGAAAGGTTGTATAAAAAGAGTATTTTCTAATACAATAAAAAAAGTTATGATATCATTAAAAAAAAATTAAAAACTCAGTGGTATTTAATAAAACAAATTTCTAAATTATTTTTTTAACAAATCTATTTGATAGATTAAAAAGTAAAATATAGGAAAAAACTAAAATAAAAAGCAAAACAAAACAGGTCAAGCACGTGGGCCTGCACGCCTGGCCTATAAAAAAGAGTTTTGACTCGCACGCCAAGCCTTTTTTTATAATATATATTAGAGGCGAACAATGCGTCATCCACTTTTTATTTAAAAAAACAACACAAACGACTTGTCATATATTAGCCTAGAATCAGACGATTGGAGGATCATCTAAAAATCAAGGTAGGGGTATTATATACTCAAAAACTTATTTTCAACCCATTGACCTAAACAATCTAAAAACACACTAAAGATCTATATAAACCTATTTATGGTTTTAAATTACCCATAAATCAATTAAAAAAATTAACCTGAATTCAAAAACATTTACGAGCTAAAATCCTTTTTCTCAGGCAAGATAAAGTCTGAGTAACACCTTAATAAAACCCTTTAATACCAAGGCCGACCTATTTTGTGGTGTTAAACGATGATTTTCTCTTTCTTTACTAAAATTTAACTTCTCTAATTTTTTTCTCTCAAACCTAATATTAAAAAAAATAAAAGAAATAGAGTTTTGAACCATATTTAAAATTAAAAACTAGAAAGACTGAAAATATATCTATTGAAAAACAAAAAGATCAAAGTTAACTTGTTATATATTTTTACTTTAGTCTTCTATATTTGAATCTTGTCCTTCCTTAATATTTGGCTACAAAAGGATCAAATTGAATAAAAAAAATTTAATAACCAAAATAAAAAATAATATTACTGATCTAATCCATAACAAAATGTAAAAGTGGTGTACAAAATGGCCACACATTTTAGTCTTTTTAATTTTCTTGATTGTAAAGCTCATCAACAACAATGCTATATAATATATATAATAGTTGTCACTGCTACATGGTCATCATTATGTATCACACTTATTAGTTAAAGTTTTATTTAATATGAATGCTCATATTTTAAAAATATCTTTCTTCCCTAAATTTTTTTTGTTACAGAAAAAAGATAGGGATGTTTTTTTTTTGTTAGAACCTTGATTCAAAATTATAACTAATAATATCTACTTTTAATAGTTAATAAACTTGATTGATTTAGTTGTTTAAGATTTTGATAATGATGTACGACATTTAAATAATTAACATTTAATTTTTTTACTGGGAAAACATGTATAATTAAATTAATTTACTATATTTTATTGTTATTATATATATAAGGATAGTGTTATTGTATGCTACAATCTCATAATTCTCCTAAACCGTTATTTTTTCTCCTATTTATTTTTAGTTCTAATTATTTTTAGTATTTGCTTTTATTTGCTAAGTTTAAAATATAAATAGAAAGAATATCTTGGTTGCATTTGTTTTCATAATTATTTCCATTTAATTTCCTAACAACCTTGGAGATAAAATACCGATTACTTTCCTTATTTTTTCTAAAAATATTGATTTGTTTGCTTAATTGTGGCTATGGACATCATACATTCATTATATAGCAAACATGAAAATTTTTATAGAAAAAAATCTCTTTATTGGCAACAAAAAATAAAATTTTGGCCTGAAAAAGGTTTTTTTTGTGATTTTATATGATGATAAAATAAAAATGCTGAAAAACTGACTAATGCAGTTGTTTTTCAAGTTATGCATTTTTCTCTGGTAGTAAAGATAACTTTACTAATAAAGATATTATATGTTATAGTAAAAATTTAATGCTTTGTCTCATAATATTTATCATATATTTTGTAACACTAAAATTATTTTTGAAGTATGGAAAGCACTTGAATATAAATATGGTACAAAAGAAAAAGATCTTAAAAGATATTTAGTTAAAAAGTGGCTTGATTTTCAAATGGTTGATGAGAAAAGTGTTCTCATTAAATCCATGAGTTTAAAAATATTATTTATGACATGAAAATTAAGGGAATGAAACTTTTTCAAATTATTTTTATTTTATCATATTAAAAATAACCACATTCTTGGTTTGATTTTGTTAGAGGTTTAAAACAAAAAACAAAAAACTTTTTTTTTAATGAACAGTTTGTTACTTTAAGGATGGATGAAAAACATTGTTCCTCACAACAATAAAAATGTAATTTTCGAGCTAAGACATAAGTTGCTTAGGGTTCTTTCATATCTAAGCAACTTAAAAAAAAAAGATAAAAAAAAGTTTAATAATAGCAACAATAATATTAATAGGCCTAAAAGTAATAATATGAGTAAGAAAAAAGAATGTGCAATGTTGGGTTTGTGGCTAATACAATCATGTTGGTAATAATTTCAATAAAAAACTTGGTCAAGTATTTAAAGCAATTACTCAAGTCTTAAGAGAAGGTCAATTCTAGTTAGAGTTGTTTAAAAATATTCTTGCTTTGGTTGAAGTTTTTGATGTTCCTAATGTTAGAAAAAATTTAGTTAATGCATCTTTGTTGGATCAAAATGGTTTTACTCTTGTTCTAGGATCTAATAAAATAGTTATTGGTAGATTTGGATCTTGAAATAAAAAATATTATTTGCTGAATGATTTTTATAAATTAAGTATAATGCATTCTTCTAAAATTGCTTTACATTTTTCATCTTCACCTATTGTAAATGTTGAATGTTTTGATTCATGGCATGGTAAGCTTGTGCATGTTAACTTTAACATGGTTAAAAAAATGATGCATTTAAATTTAATTTCTAAGTCACATATTAATAAAAAAATATATATGAAATTTGTGTACAAGCTAAACAATTTAGAAAGGCTTTTAATCTAAAAGAAAAGAAAACAAATCTATTGGTGTTAATACACAATAATATTTATGATAATAATAACAATATCTTGACTTGTGGTGATAAAAGACTCTTTATAACTTTTATTAATGACTTTTCAAGATTTTGTTATATTTATTTGACTAACTTTAAAAGTGAGTTGTTTGATAAGTTTAAAACTTTTGAAGTTGGAGTAGAAAATTAATTAGAAAAAAAAATAAAAATTTTACAATCTATAGGGATGGTGAGTATATTTCTAATAAAATAAATGAAGTTTTACAATTGCATGATATTATTATACATCAAGTAACACTTCCTTATTCATCATAATCTAATGAGATAGCAAAAAGAAGAAAAATAAAACTTTAATGGATATGATTAATACAATGTTAATTAATTTTGGTTTGTCTAATAACTTATATGATGAAATTTTTGCATTCTGCTTGTCATTTATTAATAGGATTTTTTATAATTTTTTTTTGGATAAAATGTCATATGAATTTTGAAATAATAAAAAACCTTCTTTAAAATATTTTAAAATGTTGAGGTGTTTAGATAAAGTAAATATTTCAATTACTAAGAAAAGGAAAATAAGTCCTAAAATTATAGGCTGTACATATGTTGGATATTCTTTGAATAATACTACTTATAGATTTTTAGTTTTAAATTCCAAAATTTCTGAAATTGCAAATAATATAATTATTGAGTTACGTGAAACAATTTTCCTTGAAAATATTTTTTCAATGAAAAATAAATTGTCTAAACCTGTTAATGAAAGTTCTTATTTTAAAATAGATATTGTTAATAATCATGATTATGATAAAATTAGAAAGATTAAAATAAATAGAAGAGCAAAAGTTTTTGTGCTAATTTTTATATCTTTTTACTTAAAAATAAACCTAGACATACATTGATTGGAGTTCCTTTTTTTAAAAACAGCAATAAAAGATTAAATAAATTCTTTATTTTCTAACAAAACTTGATTTTTGACCGATTTGTCACAAGGTTGTAAGACAATAGATTGTAAATGAGTTTTTAGAATGAAATTGAGAACCGATAGATATGTAGAAAAAATCTTAAGTTAGATTAATTACTAAGAGGTTTAAAAAGAAAAAAAGAGTAGATTTTTTTGACACATATGCACCAATTTCTAAAATCACTATAATTAGATTAATAGTTACTTTAACTTCTTTTTACAAATTAGAAATTCATCGAATAAATATTAAAAAAACTTTTTAAATGGTGATTTAGAAAAAAAAATTTACGTGGATCAACTAAAAGGTTTTGTTGCGCTTGATCAAGAAAAGAAGATTCACAAACTTGTAAAATATCTTTATGGTTTAAAACAAGCTTCGAAATAATAACACAAAACAAATATGATATTTGATGGTTTTCAAATAAATATTGTTGATAAATGTATTTATATTAAACAAATTAAAAATGATTATATGATTTTATATTTAATAATAGTATTCAAGTTATAAATATTGCTAAATCTTTATTGTCTAAACATTTTAATAATAGGTTCAATTAATGTTGTTTTAAGCATTTAATTATTGAAAAATAACAATAATTTTACTTTATCTCAATCACTTTACATTAAAAAAATATAAGAAGGTTTAATTATTTTGATATGTCTCCTGTATATAGTGCTTTTGATCCTCCTACTAAATTAAAAAAAAATAATGATGAAAATGTATCTCAATATAAATATTCATATAATATTGGGTCATTATTGCATCTAGGCAAATATACAAGACCTGATATATTATATACAATTAGTAGATTAGATAGATATACATATAATCTTAATGCTTCACATTGGAGTGCCTTAAAAAGATTTTTTAAGTTGATTATGCACTTTATTATAATAGTTTTTCTACTATAATAGTTTTTGTACTATTATAGAGATTTTTGGTGATGCAAATTGGATTTCTAGTTTAGAAAAAATAAAACCTATTAGTGGGTATGTGTTTACTTTAATGATAATACATTTGGTTGGAAATCTTTTAAACAAACCATAATTATTCGTTTCATCGTAGAAGTATAATTGGTTGCATTAGATGCTGCTAGTTCAAAAGCTAGGCGGGCTTTAAATTTTTTTTTATTGATATACCATTTATTTCTAAACCAATATCACTAATATTAATACATTGTGATAGCCAAGCCACTAAAGCTAAGGTTAAGAGTAAAAATTTTAATTAAAAAAAAAGAGATATAATTGTTAAACATAAATCAATTAGACATTTAATATCTCGTGGTGTTATTTCTTTGGATTTTGTTAGATCTAAAAACAACATTACAGATTAGCTAATTAAAGGTTTGACGCGCCAATAAGTTATTAAATCATTGAGAAAAATACAATCGAAGGCTTTAAATGAATCACCAATAGTGAAAACCTGTCTTCAAATATATGGTGATTCCATGAATGAAGTTCAACAAGTAAAAACAAGACCTTTGGATAATTGAGGATAACATAAACATTACATATATATTTTGAAGGTGATCCCGAGTACAATTTTGTATAATAATAAGTTTTCTATTGTAATGACTAATTTGAATAAGTATAAAGGCAAAAACTTTTATGGAATGTTGATCACAAAACTTTCTTGGAGGATTTACCTAAGTGAGTGTGGTGGTGAGGTCACCATTACAAGAGCTCGGGCTATTCTTTGAAAACACTCATGAGACAAATACATGCTCATGATAAAAAAAAGCACAACACTGATAAAATCTTAAAGTCACTCATATATTATGTGTAATAAATTTAAACGTGGTTTAAAGAACCTAGTTCGAAACATCCTAATTATTATGATTCTTGAAGTTAAGATCTTTTGATATTAATTGCAGATTCAAACCTTAAAGGTACCAAATACCTATCACATAACATTAATTGCTCATTAAAATTTTGATTTCGTTGTACAAAATTTAAATGGTTAACATTAACTTAATTAATATTTAATTATTTTAATGGGATAATGTATATAATTAAATTAATTTACCATATTTAATTTTCTTAAATATATTTGATAATTTATACCTTTATTGAGTGTGTTTATATATATATATATATATATATATATATATATATATGTGCGTGTGTGTATTTTTAGGATGAAAAGTACATAATTCTCACCATAAAAAATTCTTAAAAATAAAAATATTTTTCTATTTTACTTGCTATCTCTTATATCTTTACAAATATTTAAAAACCTTCCTTCTTATATATTCTTTTCAAGTTTCGTTGCATTTTTTTTTTATAATTTATATCCTCAAGTAATTAAAGGTTTGAGGAATTTTTGTTGCATAAAATACCTTTAATAAATTGTTGTATGAATGAAGTGTATTATATTTAAAAGTGTTCTCTTAATAAAGATAACGCTACTATATGCTATAATATGAGACTTCTTATAAATCTTTACTTTTATTTCTAATTATTTTTATTATTGTTTTTAGTTGATGAGATTAAAATAATAATAATAAAATATATTAACTGCATTTGTTTGCTAATTCTTTCTATTTATTTTTCTAATATTTTTTACAAGCTAATCGGCTAATTATCACAGGCCCGTCATTCAAAAGTATAACTAGTGTCATTTTCAAGCCATGGGAGAACATCCTTGTTCGACTATATTACAGCTCCTGCCATCTCAGAAAGGGTGTTTCTGAAATAATGAAATATCAAACACAGACAAGAGACAACCTTAAATAAATGGGCTCTCCTATCCAGTTGAAACCTTGAATTGGGCCTGCCTCTGCCGACAAAGGTGCATGAATGTACAATTGGGCCTTGCCTACATTTATTTTTTCCTGGACCTGGTAATAGAATTCATCCCCTTACTTTTCTTGATTGTTTTCTAGAATTCTTTTTTTTTTTAAATTGGATTATTTTTCTTGTAACATGCTCATATTAATAGCTTTTTTTATTTTGTGTTTTAAAAATATTTTTTTAAAAAAAGATTAAAAATTTTATATTTTTTTCTTTGCTTCAATTTATTTTGTATTTTCTTTTAATTTGCTAATGTTAAAAATAAATTTTAAAACATAAAAAAACTATTATTTCAATATATTTTCAAACAAAAAATATTTTTTTTAAAAATTTCTATTATACTTTCTATAAGTTGGATCATAACATACTTTTTTTTTTATTGTTAATGAAAGGAAGTTATTTATTAAATTATTTTTTAGAATGCTTTTTGTTAAATATAATTTTTTTTTTATAATCATGATCGCATCAAGTTCAATAACAAGATATTCTTTTTTCTTGTCAGTGGAAGGAAGTTAAAAGAAAAGAGAAGAATGAACTAATTAAATGTGAAAGTTCATATATATATATGATGAAAGGAGACAAATGAATCCAAGAAGCAATTAACAGTGTTCAAATGAAGGTATACAGACAACACAATTCCTCACAGTACTGCGTAGAGAAGTAAGAGCCAAGCACTCAAAAGATATATCTCTGACATGACAACTCCATAATCAAACTTGAAATGAGACTAATTTCCAGCTGGTGGCGGGGAGAGGAATGGAATAGAGGGAGTTGTTGTTGGGAGAGGGATATTGGGAATTGAAGGCATGCTTGGAAGTGGAGGCAAGCTGGTCTTGGGGACGACAGTAGGCAGTGTTGGCATGCTTGGAAGTGGAGGCAAGGTGGCCTTGGGGACGACAGTAGGCAGTGTTGGTGGCATGCTTGGAAGTGGAGGCAGAGAGGGTTTAGGCAGTGAAGGTTGTTGGGTGGTGGGCAAAGTTGGCAATGTGGGCTGTGGCAGAGATGGTATAGAAGGCAATGGCGGCAATGTTGGTTTAGGCAAACTGGGCACGGAAGGTAAAGGGGGCAATTGCAGAAGATGACGAGCTGCCTCGCCGCGTGAAAGTGACACAGCAATGAAAAGAGCTAAGATGAAACAGTTGAGACTTGCCATCTTGATGCTAAGTCTTATGGCCTGAAAGAGAGTATAGGAACAAGAGATGAGCAGGTAAAGAACTGTGTGAGATTGTTTGTGACAAACAAGGGCTCCTCATATCGGGTTTTTATAGATGGAAATGAAGTCGAGATCCATTTGTGTGATCTGTCACAGATGGTTGGTTTAGGTTAGAAAGCAAGACAATCATTTTGTGTTTTGTAATTGGTAGGTCACCTTCTTTTCCATCTTCCATTGAAAACAATACCATGTTTTTTTTTTTGTCTTGTTGTTGTGACTAGGAGTACCTTTTTTTCCCTTCTTTCACTCCCCGTGCTGGCTATTGCAGGACTCAAACTTGTTTTGTTGGCCAATCTAACTATTTTTATCCGTTTGGTAATGTAATTTTGAGTTCAGAGGAACATCTAATTCCTGAAAATGTTCTTTTCCTTGAAAAGGAAGAAGAAAAACTCAGTGTTTTAGCCAATCTAATCTTTCTTCTACAGCATAACTCCACACAAAATCACTCCTGTCTTCTAGATGCTAAGACTAACTAACAAAACGGGTTATGGCTTCTTGTTCTTAATTTGACCGAAATGGGATATGCAGTTGAAACTTGAAAAATTGAATTTTCCCTTGTACCCAATGGCGCAAGCACGGCTTGCTTAAAGCACTTACAAGAGAAAAAAAACTGAGGTAACATTTGGTTATTTTCTGAAAACAAGATTAAAAAAAGAGACGGAAACGGTCGAGAGAATAGAGTCTAAGTTGTGTTTGTTAGTGATATATAAGATAAAATAAATATTTTGTAATGTTATCTGTACCTTGTGTTAGATAATAATATAAATTATTTTTTGAGATTTGACTTAATAGTTTAAGAGGCCGTTTGTTTACGCAGCTGCGACTGTGTTTTAATTAAAACCCAGTTGGCAGCCGTTTGATAATGAAAAAAAGTGATTTACTGTGCATGGATCCCACATAATTTTTGCGTCCGAAACGCTGTTAATGAAAAGCAAGGAAATCCTGCTTTTCACGCACTCGTGCATGCTAATTGCACTGTTCACCGAACAAGGCAATTAGCATGAACAATGTATATTGGTACACTGTTCAAGTGAACAGTGCAAGAGAATTGCACTGTTTACTTAAAAAATAATGAACAGTGCAAGTGAATTGCACTGTTCACACAGTTTTTTTTTTTTTTTTTTCGTAGTGTTAATTTTATTAACATTTTTTTTTTAAAAAAAAAACTAGTTTAGAGTGAATTAAATTCATTCGCACTGTGATATGAACAATATTTTTTTTCCCGAAAAACTAGTATAAAGTGAATTAAATTCACTCGCACCGTAATATCAATTTTATACCCGATAATATTTTATCTAATTTTATTACACGCTCAAAAAATTATGAAAACGTAGTTCTTATCGGATGAATTTTGTACGTAATGGAATTATAAATAGTTTAATGGAATAATAAAAAATATTTTATATAAAGTATTATTTATTTCATGATGTAATAGGAGTAATTAATTCTACAATATTTAAATTTAAAACCATCAATATTAATATATATTTTTTAAAATTATTTTATAACCTGAATTTCAAAAGCATTCTTAACCAAACACATTAAACTACTTTTTCTTCAACCTCAATTTCAACCACGGTTTAACTAAACATCTATTTTTTCAAACCAACCTCAACTAAAAGTACTTTTTATAAAAACAACTTTTTTCAAACCACAACCACAACAGCTACCGCAATACCAAACATACTCTAAGTTATTGGGTTGAGATGGTTCTTTGATATAATCCGAGTTTTGATGACTAAACGGTTACGAGTTCAAATCTCATTATTCCTATTTATTTGATAAAAATTATGTACAAGATAGTATGAACTCGTACAAGTTTCAAGCTAAAAAATCATATTCTAAGATCTTATCCAACCGCTTAAGTTATTCTGCATTCATGACTCTATAAATTTTAGTTCGGCAATGATGTATTTATTAGCTCATAATGTATATCCATGTCTCTTGATCATGCCTTTTATAGTTTCAATGAACAAACATGAAGTTCTTCTATTCGAATTCCCCAAAAGTTTGGCCGAAATAATTAATGGTCTGCAGAATCTGCAAAAATATTATGCAGTGATAGCTATACTTTCTGGTAATCTGCACTATAATTTTGTATGTCATGTTGCATGAAATAACACAAAAATTTCTATTACAGTCCACAATCCAAAAAACTTAAAACAGACGATCATATCATGTTCACATTAACTCACAATTATTACAGCATACACATTATTGTTTCGTCAACATGTTTAATTTAAAGAGAAAATCTTACCCAAATCTTTCGGTCAAATAGCTTCAAAGTTCATGAAATGAAAATTATCACTTAGAAATCTCTTATATATTTGGCTGGTCGATACTCTTGAGTTTCCTGAAACAAATATCGTCTAAAAGTTTTTTGGGAGTCATGAAAAAATTCTGTTAGATAGATCTAGGGTTGTTTAGAATATATACGAAAATTATCTGAAAATCAAATATTATTTTTGGTTTTGAATAATTACTTAAAGGCTGGATTATTGCAATTCTCAAACTATCCAATTATCCGACATCTAACGATAATCTACACAAACAATTTCCCAATCTCACAACTAGGTTGTGTTTTTTTTTTTTTCCAGTTTCGGCTTCAACATTGAGTTGTTTGAGATTTGAGCTTTATGATTTTATTCAATTTTTTTTCTACGGGGTTATCATAATCTCACAATTAGATTGTGTATTTGACAAGGTGACTAGGGTGGACTTGAGTTGTTATTTTTTTTATTTTTTTTTAATTTCATCATTTAGTATTAACTTGCTTGAAATTGAGCTTCTAATTTTTTTTATTTTGATTTTTATAGAGTTATCACATTCATCTAATTTTTGCTCCATTATTAAATAGAAGATATCTTTTTACAATATTTATATATGTTTATTTTTTAAGATGATCATTGCATATTTTATTAATTCAATTTATTTATTATTGATACTATTTTTTTAATTATATTATTTTAATAACTGGATTTATTGAGTCAAAACTTGTTAATAACTCAAATTTTTGATTTTGTTTTTGTTTTTTTTAAAAACACTAGCATCACTTCAACAACCCTTGTTTTATATTGAAAAAGACTTCATACACCTATGTAAGTTCTTTCTATTTATTTTTCTAAACATTTTCTACAAGCGAATCGGCTAATTATCACAGGCCCGTCATTCAAAGGTACAACTAGTGTCATTTCCAAAGCCATGGTAGAACATCAAATGTACAACTCCTGCCATTTCAGAAAGGGTGTTTCTGAAATAATGAAATATCAAACACAGACAACCTTAAATAAATGGGCTCATATATTGGTTAAAAGAAAAGAGAAGAATGAACTAATTAAATGTGAAAGTTCATATATATATATATATATATATATATGATGAAAGGAGACAAATGAATACAAGAAGCAATTAACAGTGTTCAAATGAAGGTATACAGACAACACAATTCCTCACAGTACTACTGCGTAGAGAAGTAAGAACCAAGCACTCAAAAGATATATCTCTGACATGACAACTCCATAATCAAACTTGAAATGAGACTAATTTCCAGCTGGTGGCGGGGAGAGGAATGGAATAGATGGAATTGTTGTTGGGAGAGGGATATTGGGAATTGAAGGCATGCTTAGAAGTGGAGGCAAGGTGGCCTTGGGGACGACAGTAGGCAGTGTTGGCATGCTTGGAAGTGGAGGCAAGCTGACCTTCGGAACTGCAGGCATTGTTGGCATCGTAGGGAGGCTAGGAAGTGGAGGCAAATTGGGGTTAGGCAGTGAAGGTTGAGTGGTTGGCAAGGCTGGCAAGGCTGGCAAGGCTGGCAAGGTGGGCTGTGGCAGAGATGGTATAGAAGGCAATGGTGGCGATGCTGGTTTAGGCAGATTTGGCAATTGCAGAAGATTACGAGCTGCTTCCCCTCCCAAAAACGACAAAGCAATGAAGAGAGACAAGATAAGACACTTGAAAGCTGCCATGCTGGTAATGTTCCAAGGCCTCACAAGACTATATACGAGCAATAATATATAAGCAAAAAGAGGATTGCAGGAAATTATGAGTGACAATCTACGACTTTTCTCTGGGTTAATATAGTGGAGATGAAGATGGGAGATTTCTCTTGAATCGTTGGTGTTGTTGAGAAAAATGGACAGTCATTTTGAGTTTTGTTATTGTTAGTTCACCTTCATATCCATGTCTATTGAAAATAGTAGCAGACGTTGATTGTTGTTGACTAGCCATGATTTTCTTCAGTTTCTTTTTCTTTTTTCATACGCAAGATTCAAACACTGGAAGTTCTACCATTCTC
Organism: Populus x sibirica; assembly: GCA_019202695.1. NCBI lineage: Eukaryota > Viridiplantae > Streptophyta > Magnoliopsida > Malpighiales > Salicaceae > Populus > Populus x sibirica. The sequence continues at coordinate 779,702 of JAGMVL010000353.1, read as the reverse complement.
CCCTGTTTTTTTTAAGTGAATAAGTGCAGTTTATTGGTTGTTGACCGGCAATCAAGTTAACACTGGAAGGTTTAAAGCAAACTTGTTCTAAAAATAATTCAAATGATTCCCATGAACAAGTCCTTATATGGGCTCGGTCGAAATGGATACAGCCCATGGTCTAGCCTAGCCCAATAACCATGTTAATTAACTTTTCTTCATTTTGCATGCAAACAATGATTCTGCATGCAAATTGCCATGGTTTTCCAGCAAAATAGGGAGGAGAAAAGGGCTACTTTGTGTGGGGGAGGCTAACTGACAATGCTGAGAAGGATGATGTGTTGTAAATAAATTGAAATTGTTAACAAATTTTTAAAAGAATAGATTGAAAAATAATCTAAAATATAAGCTTTTTACCTTTTTTGTCTCATTAGCCTAATATGATGCTTTATTACCTTTTAAAATAAAAAATATCTTCAAGAAACCACCAACATTTGTTTGTTGTCCTCTAAAGCTTGGGAAACAGAGCTTTTCCTTCAATCTACAGGTTAGCCAAGTCTTCATATTTTTATGAGCTATTTGCCTTTTTGTCTCCCTATAATTGCTCAATTAGTTTCAGGTTAACTCACATTCAGCCTCACATTTATATTTGTTCTTCTCAAGATTATTTCTTACATTTATATAGTCTAATATGTTGAGATTGTTTGGTATTTATATTATATACGATGTGAAATTAAAAAAATAAATCATCTATGATAAGAACACCCTTTCCTAAGCTCAACAGAGAAAACATCTAAATCCCAACCTCCCACGCCCTAGCTATAAGCAACTGTCAACATTGCAAAGATTGAGGAAAAATGTTCAAGGCCATCCCATCTATGATAAGAATTGCAGCTAAACTGTCAAGCAAAGGCTAAGGAAACAACAGAATTATTCCATCCCACTAAGCAAAAACAAAAAGTTTTCGTTTGAAAAAAATGAACCAATCATACTTCAAAAGACAGTAAACCAAGAAGAATTTAAAAATCCAAACACAATAAGCCAAAAAGAATTCAAAAAAAAAATCATGCTGCATAAAAACAAAGAAAACCCATCCAAACCAACCCCAAAAGAAAGGAAAAAAATGATTAAGTAGAACCGAAACAAAAAAAACCTGCAAACAAAATATTTTGAAGCCATTTAGCAAAATAAACTTATCGCATAAAACTAAACATGCACTAAACAATGAAAGAACAAATAACATAGTGAAATATGGAAGTTGTTGGATTTAATTGTTTTTGAGACAGACACCAACAACAATGAAATAGAATAATAATAAAATCACCAGCAACAAACAACTTCAGCAAGCAAACAACTTACATAGCAAAATCATTCTCAGAAACCGTTGTCTATTATCCTTAACACAACAGTTAAGCAAAAAATGAACAAATATGCCAAGAATCCAATACTGGTAGCTTACTAATACTTCAACAACAATTCGAAGCCCAATTAAACATATAGTAAAGAATGATGGCCAAGCAAGGGAAAAGAAAGGAGTTGAAGAACCTATTGATGTTGGGACACTTAGGCATACATGGCAGAACGGGAAATTGATCCATGACAATGTTTATGTTTCTTAAAATGTTAATAAAGTGAGTTAGGCTTTCAATTCTACTTCTTGCTATTCTTTTAAGTGAGCTTACATTACATATTTTTTAAGAGAAACATAGCAAGAGATGAGACTGTTGGTGTGCATACGATCTATACGCAGACTAAAATTGCTCACAACAAAGCTCGGGCAATCAATCTAGTAGAGTCTAAACCTAAAGGGGTGAAGTTTAGCTAATTTTCTTAAGTTTATCCAATGTGGTCATTAGTATTAGTATGGAAAGTGATTTGTTTTGAGTATAAATAATATAAAATCATTTTAGGATGCAAGTGATTATCCATATTCTTTATCAATATAATTTTCATTCGTTTTTGTCCACGCAAAATTTATAGCTGTTAAAAAATACGTTGCCTTTCTTGATTTTTTAAGTTCAAACTTCGAGGTAAAAATATGAAAAACTTAGGTTGAGTATTGATATATCAATTGCACATTAGGCAGTACATTATACACACATCACCATAGTTTAATAAAATAAAATAAATCGGATGTAAATATATTATTTTAATGATATAGTTGAACTTTTGTTTTCCTATTTTTTTATTCTTTTTCTTCAAATTATAAAAGTCTCAACACTAGTTGCAAGCATTAAACACACAAGATAATCTTGAACTTGGTATGTATCTGCTGTAGTCTGTTGGCATACATCAAGTTTTGGCATTTGTACTCAATAAATCTCTTGTGAGATACCAACAGTTTCATCATTAATAGTGCAAGCTCAGCAGAATTCCAGAAAGAGCAGAGTTTAGTAATCAAATGTGTGGAAAAAACACCAGATAACAATGTTTGAAACTACATTTCTTTTAATTGATAAAGGTATATGTATAATACAAGAAGGCAATGAAATACAGGGAAATAGGAAGCGAAAATATATAAATGAATGAAAAACACCAGAAGCAAACAGCACAACTCCTCACACTTTCTTCACAGGGACCAAAAGATATGAACTTCTGACAGAAAGCTTACTAATCAAACTCAGAATGAGCAATAGCATGGTCTAGTTTCCAGGTGGTGGGGAGAGGAACGGGATAGAGGGGATTGTTGTTGGGATAGGGATAGTGGGGATTGTTGTTGGGATAGGGATAGTGGGCATTGAGGGCATGCTTGGAAGTGGAGGCAAGGTGACCTTGGGGAGAGTACTAGGCATTGTTGGCAGGCTAGGAAGTGGAGGCAGTGTGGGTTTAGGCAGGGAAGGTTGTGCGGTTGGCAATGTGGGCTGTGGTAGTGTTGGTATAGAAGGCATTGGTGGCAATGTTGGTTTAGGCAAATTGGGTACCGCAGGTAAAGGGGGCAATTGCAGAAGCTGACGAGCTGCCTCGCCGCCTGAAATTGATAGAGCAATGAAGACAGCTAAGATAAAAGAGTTGAAACTTGCCATCTCGACGCTAAATCTCAAGGCCTGGAAGAGTCTATATGAACTAGCTAGCTAGGATTAAGAGAAGAAAGAACTGTGTGATATTGTTTGTGACAAACCAGGGATGATAATGGGTTTATATACATAGATCGATGTACGTGGGACGGTGGGAGAGATCTATTTGTGATCTGTTCCATATGGTTGGTCTAGTTTAGAAAACAGGAGAGTCATTTTGAATGTTGTTGTTGTTAGCTCACCTTCTTATCCATCTTCCATTGACAACAATGCCATGTCTCCCTTTTCTTCTTGTGACACGTTATGTTTTCTTCTTTCCATTTTCCCCTTGAACTGGGTTGTTCAGGACTGAAACTTATATTTGCTGACCAATCACAAAATAAAATATTTTGTTTGGTCATCTAGTTCTGAATTCATATTACTTCTATATAATTTTAATAACATCTTCTGCTCTCACACTGCTCTCACACTACCACAATCTTTATATTTATTGATGGAATTTTCAGTCGGTTTTTTTATTATCATTCCGTTGGTAATTAATTTACCAACAAAATCACTTATGGAAATGCTTCATCGGTAAATCTTTCGTCGGTAATTTTTTATTCGTCAGTAAGTCTATTGTAATAAAAAAATATTATTACCAATGGATTTACTGACAGAAAAAGCGCGCAAAAAAATTATCTGCTTCATTCCGTCGGTATTTCCCTCGGAAAAATACCGTATGTAATTCCGTTACTAATTATTTAAAAATATCTATTTTACAAAACTGATAAAATAATTAAATTAATATAAATCAACACTCTATAATACTCAAAACGCTTGGAAAAAAGAAGAAGAAAATCATATGAAAAATAATTCCTACAACAATATTCATACAATTATTAAGAACAAAAACAATTAAAAGAAATAAAAAAACAAATATAGTGAAAAAAACACGAAAAAAGAAAAAAAAGAAAAATCTTACCTTAATGTGGTTGCAAGTGAAGCTAAGAAGAGGAAAAAAAAACAAATTCGTAAAGTATATTAATTAAAAAAGAGCCGAGAAGAAAAAAGATGGAAGGAGAAGAATACATACCTGAGCAAGGAGGAGAAGAGAAGGAGTTGAGGAGAGAAGAGAAGAGAAAGAAATGGATATTGATGTTTTTTACATATAGGAGAGAAGAAGAAAAAGAAGAAGAAGAAGAAAAAGAACAAAGGAGCCCCGTCTATTGTGAAATTAGAGATTCTAGGCTTTTCATTGCGGTGTTTTACCAATGATTTTACCGATGGATAATTAAATATTAATATTTTTAATCATTCCGTCAGTGATTCCGTTTGTAATATTTAATTTAAATTTTCAATTTAATAAATTTTTTTCAAAAATCGCCATATATCACCGATGACTTTTCAATCCATCGGTGATTCCATCTGTAATATTTAATTTAAAATTGTAATTTAATCAAACTTTTTTGGAAAACTAGCAAATAACACCGATGACTTTTCAATCCGTCAATGATTTTATTTGTAAAGAACAGTAATTAACGGTGCAATTGGGAAGTCAACAGTTCTAGAGCTCTCTGGAAAATACCAATAGAATTTTCCGTTGGTGATTCCCTTTGTAATTGACATGATGAACCATGTTCATGGTTTACCAACGATTTTACTGACAGAATTTATTCCGTCGGTAATTTCGTTGGTATAAATGACACATCATTGTTTTTTTTTTCTGGCTTTGTTTTAATTTTTTTTCCACTGTAATTCCCTCGGTATATACCGAGTGAATATTTCCGTCGGTAAAATCCATCAGAAATTTACCGATGAAAATATTCTCTCAGTATTTCTATTTGTATTTATTGATTTTCTAGTAGTGCCACATCAACCTTATTCCCTTTTATGTTGCATAATGTCATGGACAGCTGTTCACTTGTGTATGCAAGTGTTGTTAGTCCATCATCTTCAGGTCATAATTTGACATGAAAAGGAATTGCCGACGTGATTACAGGAAAGTGCTTGAAGAATTTCAACATTTTTTCTGCATTCGGAAACATGATAGATTCCTTGGCTCAGTTTTTATTCCTTAAAGTGATAATTTGCCTTACTCACAAGGAGTTTGCTGAAGGTTAAACATGATAGCTTTAGGCTTTACTTTTTATAGCTATTTTTTTGTGGCCGAGGATGGGATATTAATTTTGCCATGTGACTAGGTGTATTTATACATCTAGGTTTACATAACTAAGGAGTTCTGGTTCATTCATTAAATCAGAGTTTACATAACTAATGTACTATATGCTGAGCTAAGATTTTTATATACATCAAGGTTTATACAAAAGGCATACTGCACAATCACGCTAATTTCATTATGCTTAAGTTAAATATTTACATAAGTTTAACAAAGTGGAGTCCTAAAAACTAGCGATCTCCCTAGGCATTTGACGTACCAGTTCCATAAACAACTTAGTAAGCATACCATTATGTTTACAAAAGAAATATAGATGATCATGTAATGTATACTAATGAAGTATAAATTTTCTACCGAATCCATAGGAATTCTAACAATCAACTTATAATTTGCTTGTAAATCATTTAAAACCCTATAAAACTCATTTGCATATCCTTAATTTGAATACTCTTATTCACTTGCATGAACCGACTGATTTTACATAGTCCAACCTTGACATTTTTAGACAATTATACTTATCAATTTTCCTAGGTCATTCAAACACGAATACCCTTTACAAATCGAGTCTTATCGATCGTTCCCGAGCGTCCCAACGTGGATGTCATTAGCCAAAGCTAATCTTTTAATTCATCTCCTGACAATCCTATCACGGATGCCATTAGCCGAAGCTAATCTTATAATTCATCTCCCGACAATCCTATCATAGATGCCATTAGCCATAGCTAATCTTGTAAATACGCTAGACTTTATTTACATTGAACTTGACATTATTGTAATTGCATTCACCAGAAAGACTTTAAATTGCATAAGTTCAAAGAGGAGGGAAAAATCACGCACCTGCTCTGCCTGTCTCGTGACCTCCTTCAAGAGAAGATCCAATCTTGGTCGCTCCTCTTGAATCACAAAGAAGTCATTTGTCATGATCCCTTCAACCCAAATGCTATAGAAAATCCATATTCATTCATTACACATATGTTACTTTCTATGCATGTTCATTTCCTCACTATAACATACATACACATATCATGTATATTTTCGGAGTTAGTATATCAAAGTGCATGTGTTTGCACGACTCGGTTTTATATATATATATATATATATATATATATATATATATATATATATGAAAGTCTAACAGTTATTATTGAAGTCTTGAACCGTTTCGTCCGAACTCATTAGTTTTTAAGCTCGAACCGTTATTAACTGAACTGTTATTATCTAAGTCCTGAACCGTTAGTGTCTGAACTGTTACTATCTAAATCCTTAACCGTTACTGTCATTGTCTAAGTCCTGATCCGTTACTGTCTAAATCCTTAACCGTTGAATATATGTAGATCTAAGATTCAAATTAAAGACCTTTGAAGATGCATTTTGATGAAGTCGTGTTTATGTCCTCGGCTAATAATTAACATGTAAAATAAATCCCCTGTTGGTGTAGGGGGGCTCTCTAATGCTTTTATAAATTGAAGGAGTTAAGTGTGCATGGTCCAACTCTCCAACCAAGAACTACTTAGCTGGTGACTGGGTGTATAAAGACACCCACTCCTTGAATTTACCTCATGGAAAATAAAATTTTTTCCTAGAAAGTTAAAACTATCCTAACAATCAATCATTGCAGGAAGATTGATAAAGGATCAATAAAACGCTGCGAACAATTGCTATACATATGGTTGATTAGCCATATAGAAACCAAAAAACCAATATTTAACAATTTCTAATGGTTTAGTAAAAAAACATTGTAAATAGTTAAAGAGAAAGAGTGAAATGATCTGAGTGAAAAAAAATGGAAGACAAAACTCTAATTCCGCAAGGAGAAGTTAAATGGAAAGCCCTATAGATGACAAATTGTCTAATGGGTTGTGGATAAAGACAATGGGTGCCTTTGATTGTGATAACTAGATATGTTAGTTACGTGCCCGTCTTGGTTGCTAGACAGCTCGGGGGCATACAACATGTGTCGAGGATGGCCAAACTATCATGATTCTCTAGGTTATTTAAAGACTAGTCCGCTTTAAAAGTAATCAAGGAAAGCATCAAACAAGATTGGAAACTGCTAATATTGATAAAAAAGAAGAAAAGGAATCAGATGGTTTGAGGGATCCAATCACTATTGAAAAGTACCCCAAGTGAAGAAATCTATCATTGATAAGTACTGTCCCTATGAATCTCAAATTTGAATCTTGGACTTCGCAAGCCACTGAACTAAATAAGAGAAAAAAGATTAACAACGAGAAAGAACTAAAAGAACAACTGGAAAAGCTCCATGTAGACTCGGGCACCAAGAAAACTTTCAAGATCTCCTCGAGGAACAACTCCTCACCAAAGAGAAATTGAGGAAGTTTGTGGAGCAACAATTAAAGGAAAAAAGACAAGAAAATTGTGTTTTTAGAGAAGCAATTGAAAGAGGAAAAAGTGGCCAGAAACCGATCTGAGAAGGAGCGAGGAGAATTAGGAGCAAGTTGGACGCAAACCAATATTGTATTTGAGACATTGAAAGCCAATTTCATTGATTTCTAAGAAAGGACCGATATGTCTTCAAGAGTCCAAGCGGAGTTAGAAAGCTGGATCGAGCAATATGAGTAGTTATACAAGGAACATGTAATACTTGAGAGTGAGCGGGCTGAAGCAAAAGTCTAAGGAAAAGCTATCAAGAATTCCGAACCGATAAGATCAACATGTTGAAAAGAGAGCTCGACACAGAAGAAATCAAGGAAGAACGTTTGAAAAAATCAATGCTTTCATAAATTGTTAGTTTGTAATGAAATTTACATGTTTTGTAAAATTGTTATCACAAGAAATTGTGTTGATTAGGCAAGATAAATAATCATGAACAACCACAACGGGCGTAGCCCATAGAAAATTGTGACTGTGGTTTGGGCTATAGAGTTTGTTGTGTTTGACTGGTTTAAGTTTAATCCTTGTCGATGCATGAGTCTAATTGCTGCTACTTTGATTGTTAGAACTTTATGTATCTTGGGTTCGTTTCAGTAGATTTTAGGAGTTTATCTTTTGTGTCGTTTATTCTACCGATAAGACTATGAGAGTTGGGTTACGAACCTAGTGTGGTTCTAGGGTTCATTTTGTTTTTTATATGTGAAATATAATGCTAGAAATGAGTGATGAATTTCACTACGCATAATTTAGCCTTAAACTGAAGGTTTTGTCTATAAGCTGGTAATTCTAAGGGAATTCATTGTGATCCTTGTTATGGTTTAGCTAAGAATATTATGGAAAAAACAACTTTTTTGTCATCATGAACGAAGACTATGAAATGTTATGAGGCACATTTCTTTTATTACATCAACTCTCTTTAGTTGTTTTTGTTTCTAAGTTTGTGCACTCTTTTTTTCTGCTTGGGTGTCTGTCATGGACTTCCTGGGATCCTTGCATTAATTGAGTTAAATTTTTGCATCTTTGACTTCACTTTTTCATATGAAGTTCCTGTATTGGAAAATCTACATCTTTCTTGAGCTTCTTGTTTTGCTGCATCAGGGTGCAAGTGCTGTACATTTTCATGATTTCAATGTTGAAGTCCTTCGATGCCTCACCATTCCCAATGTAAATGCCAATCTTTCAGTAAGATCTCACCATTCTACAACAAAAGAGGGAAGTGCTGGTACTGAAGGAGAACTACGTTTCTTTGCTGGTGACTGGAGCCAATCCATCTATGTCTTCCTCACATGCATGAAAAGGAAATGGACCTAAGTTGCAGCTCAGAGCACAAATCATGCTCTTAGTAGATAACCTTTCGTTCTTAATTAGGAGCTATGACTGTAAGTCTATTTGCTGAAGTTGTAGACGGCTCATCTAATGTTCTAGAAGAGTGGAAGCTCTCGGTTTAGCAGATCAAGGTCTCCAATTAAGTTGAATCAGATCTTCTCAATCTCTTAAGCTAGATGTGGCCACAATATGCTCCTGCCTGTGAGATCAAATTCATTAAGCGATGTACAATATGCTACGAACTTCTCTCATCTCATTTGCTCTCCGCACTGCATAAACTTTATTTTATTTTACCTTTTTTCATAGTTACATTAATAAACTAAAACTCTTTGCTTATTTCCTAATCCCTGGCTAGGAAATTAATCAGAAGCTTCCACTTCTCTCCCTTAAGGCCATGATGAAGGTCACTCGTTCTAAAACCAGTACTCTTAAGACCAAAAGGTTGAGAGGATTTTAAGGCTTGTAGAACGCATCTCTTTTTTCTTAACCGCTATAGATAACAATTTGTCAAAACTCTCTTGGTGCGTAAAAGAGAGGTTAGAAATGCCCTATTTATGAGAGTTACATTGTCAATAATATAATCTTAATATATTTTTCATGCCAAATGTAGACCATCCTCACGTGCCCAATATTGTCAAAGCAATTTATGCGATGGTTAGAGAGATTTTATCGACATTGTACGATTCTCCTCGACTTTTTTGGATCATGGTTATACATAGTTTTTTTTTTACCATGATTCTCCATAATATTAGGTTTAAAATTATATGGTAGAAAGGAAATAGCTAAAAAAGTGCATATAATCTGGGAAGCAAAGAGACAACCACACATTAATTCGAGTTGTTGCAAAAAACAATTGTGCTATAAATGGCAAACACTACATGCATGCTACATATTTATAAAAGCCAGACCTTTCGCATTATTGTCACCAAATCCATATTTAGAAAGGAGCGACACTTATATTGATTGTTGGTGTTTAATGGCATCGTCTAAAGCATTGTTGGTTTTGGGGGTTTTCATGCTCTTGATGACCACATTTGTAGCAGGAGATGTGGTTAATACCATTAGAGACAAACCACCATACATAAGTTATGAAGGTCTTGGATGTGACCCAAAGAAGAATCCCCGGTGTCGCCTCAACCAGACTCCACCTCTTCAGGAAGAGGTTGCAAAGCCGAACATCGATGCAGGGAAGGCTAGCGAGGGGAGCTAGTGAATATTCTACACCTTTAGAAGTAGGCCACCATCGTTGAATAAGTTTATTCTTATGGTAGCAATACGATCATCAATGGATGATTTCTTTTGCTCAAGATGATTATTTCTTCTCCTTTCAATTTCATTTCATGAATTTTTTCACATTATATATTATGTTGTAATAAATATTACATTAACAAATAATCTAAAATACATGGGAAAAACATTATGGATGTCTAATGTGAAAAGAGAGTTTCACCCTTCTCTACACAAACCAAATAACTTGTAATTAAGTTCATATGATCCTTTTCACATGGACACATTTATCTTTTTCAAATTCATTAATTATTTTAACAGTTAAATTACTGTATTTTAGGGGATAAACAAACTTGCATCCAAGGGCTTTATGTACATTTTTTTTAATGAACAATGATATTAATTAATTGCCCTCACAATAAAAAAAATTAAAACTTTCTTGTGGGAGCTTTTTTGTCTTTGATTGTTGGTTTTTTTTTGTTATACTAAGGTGGACTAAGAGGCAATTTGGTCTTTTAGTCACACATACAAACACAAACAGACACACATGTATATTAAGTAATTGGTACGAGCCATACAAGCCCTAGCTAGTGGACACCTCATATGCTCCTCACTTGCGGTGGCAAAACACCACATTTTATGACTACGTTGGAAGCACATTGATGTCCTCTTTCTAGTGGTGCAACCTATGTGTGGGACAGAGCGGTGGTTGGTCTCTAGTGGGTTTTCTTTTTCTATTCCTCCATCTTTTCTCTCTTCTCCTTGCCAAGGTATGGTGGTGTCCTATCATTTTTTTTTGTATCCAATTTGGTTCTGATTCGTTTGATTGCTATTTGTTTTGTTTTTCAAGGTATAGTGGTGTCCTATCATTTATTTTTTGTATCCAATTTGGTTCTTATTCTTTTGATTGCTATTTATTTTGTTTTTTTTATCTTCTTTTAATTCAATTTTCTCCCTAATCATTTGGTTTAATTTGATTTTTATATCAAATTTGGTCATTCTTTTGATTTTTTTTCCTTTTACTAATTGAATTTTATTTTCAATTTCATCCCTAGCATTTCATTTCAATTAATTTTTATTTTGAATTTGGTCCCCATTTTTTTATTTTTTTAATTTCTTTTTCTATTTCATGTCTCAACATTTTTTTAATCGAGTATTTTGCTTCATTTTTCTTTTTAGTTTTTCCTTTAATAGGATTAGTCCTGACCTCATGATAAGGTCACGGTTTTCCAAGGTTGACATGAGTTGGATTTGATTTTTTTTTAGGTCCTATATATACAATTGATTTAATTTCAATTTCATCTTTCAATATTTGATTTTTTTAGAATTGGTCTTTATGTTTTTTATCTCTAACTTTTATTTCCTTGGAGTTATCCCTGCTCATGGTAGTGGGGGTTAGCGGGTTTACCGAGTTGACTTCAATATTTTTTTCTTTTATTTTTTTGTTTTTTTATTATTTTCACCACTCTATATTTTTTTTTATTAAGAATGTTGCTTTGCTTTGTTTTTTTGAATTTGCTTTCTATGCGGTCAATCCAAGCCTTATGATCACGGTTACGAGTTTTGAAGGTGAAAACATGTTAATTTTGGTCTTTTTTAACAACTTTTTTTTTTACCTTTTATTGACAAATAATCGTTTGATTAAGTAAAACATTTATTTAAGAAACAAAGTTATTAAACACAACTAAGCGTATGACCTGTTTTGTGAGATTAAATATCTTAATCTAAGTTATTTGTTGATCAAATATCAGTTTATTAATTAGATGCATGTTTAAGAATTTCAATTTATAATTTATAATTTTTTATATTTAAAAACGCATTGAAGAAGCCTGTATATTCATTTATTTACTGAAAAGAAAATATATTCAACTTGCGACGAAGTGCGAGTCACATAGCTAATATGGTCTAGATTATGTTCCATGTATCAAAATAATTTTTCTAATGGCAAATCTGGAAATTTAGGTGGTAAAGGGGAGGCCACCACTGAGGTGGAAGGACAAGCCTTTGGGTGAAGGCTTTATTGTTTGAAACTGAACAAAAAGATTAAGAGAAGAGATCCTCTTTCTAAAGAATATAAATAACTAGATTATTGACCCATGCTAAGTGGATCATATCACTTTTTAAGATAAAAAAAATATTTGGTGTTGCTAACGTGTTTTCTAGTAAAAAAAAATAATTATAAATTTAAAATCCGATGCATATTAGATAATATATGTAACAACCTGAAATTTCATATCAATTTAAATACTTCAAACCATCATATTTATGTAAATCAGACCATTTTGTTTTACTGTAATCTTCCCTTACCTTAACTCATACATTATGGTATAACATGTTACATTTGGAGAAAAAATGTAAACAAAAGTGTATTAAATGAACGTGTCCAATGACTAAATGACCAAAAGTCTCCAATGCTTAACTTGGACAGTCCATTTTGGAGAAACAATCTAACTATATCTAAGAACATGTCTGACCGTTTTAACAAACGGTTAGTCCATTTTCTAGAAATTTCAGAAAATTTCCAGCAAAGTCAAACATTAACATACCAATAAAAACACTACTATTATTGCCAACAGACAAAATATACATTATACATGCACATTAACAATGCAAGTGGTCTTCCATTTAAAATAAGGGATTTATCCAAGTTAACAATACATGATGCATGCACATTAACAATGCAAGTGGTCTTCCATTTACAATAAGGAATTTATCCAATTTAACAATACATGATGCATGTATATTAACAATTCAAGGCGTTTTTCATGTAAAATAAGGGATTTATCCAATTTAACAAAATTTCCAGCAAAGTCAAAACATTAACATGTCACTAAAAACACTACTATCATTGCCAACACACAAAATATACATTATGCATGCACGTTAACAATGCAAGGGGTTTTCCATTAAAAATATGAGATTTATCCAATTTAATAAAATTTCGGTAAAGTCTCCCCTTACAAGAGCCCTACTCGAAACTTTATCCATATAAGTACGTGTAAAACACAAGAGCAACGACCCAAATCACATTCGACTCACATCATCAATAGTCAGGTAGCCTTAGGCATACCACCCAATCAATTTCATCAATTATAATCGTCCATGACATTTATACATATGTAGAGTTTACAATATTTACATCACACACACACACACCACTCTTTTAATTTCTTACAACTTCATAATATCAAAACGTAACATAAACATTAAGCTAATTACATGCCATAAAACAGTAATTATAAAATTCCTCCTAATATAAAAGGACTAAGTAAAACGAGAGCATTGTGTTAAGGTTGAGATTCTGGATGGAAAGATATTTGTAAAACATATTAAATTTTGAGGTAAATACTAGCATAATATACGATCATTTCCTTACTAATATTCATCAGACAACAGAAGTAATCACAACATCATTAGACCTTTTATATGCATATTTAAACCCTACATGCTTTCCATTTCATTTCATCCTTATCATCAAGGGGTAACCACCCATTTCTACATTATATATATTAGACTATCATTCTCATGAATACTTCAAGATATCATCATCATCTATATGTTCCTTACTCCATTTTAATTAGTCAAAGTTCATACTTTAACTTGACTGTTTTCGTCAAATTGCATCAATACCCCTAACTCATGGTTTACATCAATTATGCCTCCATTTATTTATTCTGGTAATTATAACTCATGCTTTACATCAACCACATTTGTTGAATCATTTCATTACCTTTAATATATGTTTTATATCCACCCTATAAAATACTTATAGTTCATGCTTTGACTCGATTATGGATTTATTAATCTCATTCAATACATTTAACTCTTAATTTTTGTTAAGGGTTCGTTAACCCTTTTCAATACATGTAACTTATATTTAACTTCAGTTATCAATTTATCAACCTTGTTCACCACATTTGAATCATATTTAACTTAAGTTATGGGTTTATTATTCCCATTTGATACATTTAACTCGGACCTTATTTTGATTATGGTTTCATTACATCTTTCAATTTTCATGGCTTATATTTAAAGGTGACCTTATTCATCTAATCAATTTAATAATCTTAATTTTGGCCTTAATTTAATTATGGAGTTAATTGACCCATCTCTTAATCATGACCCATGCTTTAAGAATTTCTGAATTCATGACAACAATCATTGGGGCCATGTTTCCTCTTAATCATATTTGTTGTTGCGTTTCGGTACTCGTAATCGTACTATATGTTAACTATTTATTTTTTATATATAATATGATGCTTGTGGCCAGTGCTTGCATCAACCCTACACTTATTTATCAATTTTACTAGTTTATAGTCCACATTATACATCAACCATGTTGATTGACTCATTTCAATAGTCTTGATCTTATGTCTTCATTCCCAAAAGTGAATAACTAGTACTTGGGGTCCTAAAAATACATTAAGGTCGTAATTGTTGAATTCTGCACGGACACCTTTATGATTTCCACTATCTTTTCATATTTCTTCAAAAACTCATCCTCGCGGATGCTTTTCATATGTGAGATGAGCTTTTTCAAGTCATTTTCAAAGCAACTCACATTTCTGATGAGTGGTAATTTACTATCATTTAGTCTCAAGCAATCCTCTTCTAAGTGTTGTAAGGATTCAGAATCTAACCCGTATTCAATAGAGTTCATCTTTTTAATGGTGGCTATTTTATCAGTCTTAAGTCCTGCAATACAAGATGCTTTTTAGGGTTGATCATGTCTTAATCCAACAATGTTTAATTGTGAAACATACATTCTACAGGCAGGTTCTATGTTTTTTTTTTACGTTCGACATTAAGATCAGCACTATCCAGTCTCAAAAGAGTCTATTGTTGTCCTAATGATTACCCTCGTATAGTTGAATTTAATATTAGAGGTGTCTAAGGTGGTTTGTTCCTCACAAAAGCGTAGTTGCCAGTTTTATGTGATCCTTCAAAATATCTTCTCTTTAATGTTGATGTATTGCAAGAATATGTTGTTCTTGATTATTTATATTGTAGATCTTAGTTTTAACTATAAAAAAACACTTATGTAACTATTATTATTATTATTGACAATGGAAGTTCTTAGATCGACTACGGTCTCGTAGTTTTTCCCCACATCGAGATTTTTCACATAAAAATATTGGTGTGGATTTATTGTTATTGTGAATTTTGTTATATCGGTGCCTCTACAATAGAGTGGTATCAAAGTTCGAATGTGTAGATTGATTTTCTTGTGCAATTAAAATGAAAAAGAAAGATTTGAGCTCTATCATAACCCAATTCTTTAATCCTATTTTTCTTTTCAAAAAGTAGAAAAATTTCCATATATTCTCTTTTCAATAAATTTAGTGATTTTTTTTTTATCATTGTATTTATTTAGTTTTGTGTTTCACATTAAGTTAGGAATAATTATAAATAAATAAATATATATATAAAAAAAACATGGAGCTAGGGATAAAATTAGATAAATAATTGAAGTTGACAAGCCTAAGACCGAGTGCAAGAAAACAAATCATGAATAATTTTGGGTGTAATTTGGAACTCAATTGAAAAGTAATTAAGGAAAAAATATTTAATTTGGCTTTAACTAAAAGAATTGAAGGACCAATGACTAAACTTGAAAAGAAAACCAAATTAAAGGGTTTAATTAGTTTTAGAGGTGAAATTAAAGAGAAAAAGTGAGAATTAGGGTAAAATTGATCAAAATTGCAAAATTATGAAAACCAAGTATTAATTTTTTTAAAAAGGTCAAATTAGAGAGTTCAACATTGAAGAAGAAAAATGGGATTTAGGACAATTCTCACAAAAAAAAAAAAAATGGGAACAATTTTAGAAGCTAAGAATCAAATAATATAAAAGCTGCGAAATTAAAGGCTCGATTAATTCATTTGAATAAAAAAGACAATTTTATTTGAAGGAAACGGTAACATGAGCCAAGTGAAGGTGGAAATTTCATTGCAAAGAAATTTTGTAGAAAAGATACAAGTCTTCTCTTTTGGTAGTGAGAATAATGTCCAGTGAGAGAATAACGGTGGCCTGATATGGAAAATATATAAACAAAAGCAAGGATAGTAGATTCCTTGATTAATTGGAGATAAAATGTAATGAGTTTCCTTTGAGATTAGGACTTAGGTCACATATCTCCAAAGTCGAAATTAAATTCTTCTTGCCGTACAAGTATATAATTCCTTTTTTATTTCAATCATTTATTTTCATTTAATAAACTCGACTAATTTAAATAATAAAAATAAAAATTTACTGAAAACATTTTTTAACAATGTATAAAAAAAACGGACTCGAGTCTATCTAAGCTAGCAAATTTATTACTTAGTCGTGATATCGAGATAACCCTGAAAGCAAATCAAATAAAATTATGAAATTCAATTATTAAACAACCCGATGTTGGAGGTCAAAATTAAAAAATAAATTAATTAAGAAAAAGATCTAAGTCAACCTGGGTTAACCCGCTAACCTTGCGATTATGGACACAAGATTGAGATAACCACAAAGAAAGAAGATTGAAAAAAAAGCACAAAAACCAATTCCTAATAAATCAAATATTGAAGGATGAAATTGAAAAAGAAATCAATTTAAAAAAAAAATCTAAAAAAGACCAAAGTCACCTCATGTTAGCCTTGAAAACTCGTGACCTTGGTTATGAGCCCAAGACTAACCTCATAGAAAGCAAACCCTAAAAATAACAAAATAAAATTTTAAATCTTCAAAATAATAAGGGATGAAAGTGAATAAAATACAATAAAAAAGGATAAAAAACAAAAGAAATAAAAATTAAAAGAATGTGGACTAAATTTGATATAAAAATAATTTGAAATCAAATATTGAGGGATGAAATTAAAGATAAAATTCAATTAGAAAAAAGATTAAAAATAAAAAAATAACAATAAAAATATAAGGATAAAATAACATCATTATATTTTGACAAAAAAAGAAGAAGAAGAGAGAATAAGAAAAAAATCCATCAAACCCAACCACCGCACCAAGATTAGGGTTTTTCTTTTGAAAACGACATGGTGCTGGTAATTTTTTTTATCTCTCTACTTTCTAGCTTTAAAGAATAAGACAAAGAAAGATGGAATGATATTGGTCATACACTTGACATCAGATAAACGTTGCTTGACATTGTTGAATTTTAAAATGGTCCATGAAAATTAGTTCCTTTTCAATGTTAATACCCCTTTAATTTTTAATTTTTTGAATGAGCCCTTAATTGAGACCAAACAAATAAAACATTCCAATTGAGTCAATAGCCAGATATAAGACAAGCCTTCAATATCTTAACTTTTCTTAAAACGGTC
This sequence comes from Populus x sibirica, assembly GCA_019202695.1. NCBI lineage: Eukaryota > Viridiplantae > Streptophyta > Magnoliopsida > Malpighiales > Salicaceae > Populus > Populus x sibirica. Next base: position 762,294 of record JAGMVL010000353.1, on the reverse strand, counting down.
CTTGAATTTCAAAATCCTTTTAATTGAAGTCAAAATCATCTATAAGAACAAAAAATTATTCAATTAAGCCCTTAATTGAACTAATAAAACCCTCATAATTATGCCAAATTGACAATTTTGATCCTTAGTCTTTTAATTCCTTAAATTACAACAGATTTTAATTTAATGAAACCCTTGAAAAATTCATTTTGTCCAATCAAAACCTAAAAAAGTTTCATCCAATCAACTTTTAAAATATATTTTTGGATTTTCTAGTTTTATGATGTTTTTTTGGAAGAATTTTGATGTTTTTTAAAAACAAATTAGGGGTAACAATTGAGTTATAACCAGAATGATTTCATAGGATATTAGGAGATAAACTGATAATGAATCTAACTAGGGCAGCAAGCTTAGGTTTTTGTCAGAACCTAACAACATGTCAATGTTGTAAATTGAGTCTAGTTCCTAGAATAATGATTGTACCCATGCACTAGCCATAAGCAACTGTCATTGCAGAAATTGAGAAAAAATGTTCAAGAACATCCCATCTATGATAAGAATTGCAACTAAACTGTCATGCAAAGGCTAAAAGAACAACAAAATTATTCCATCCCACCAAGCAAAAACAAAAAGTTTTCGTTTTAAAAAATGAACCAATCATACCTCAAAAGACGGTAAACCCAGAAGAATTTAAAAATCCAAAGATAGTAAGCCAAAAAGAATCCAAAAAGAGAAATCATGTTGCATAAAAACAAAGAAAACCCATCCAAACCAACCCCAAGAGAAAGGGAAGAAACGATTAAGCAGACACAAAATATTTTGAAGCCATTTAGCAAGATAAACTTATCGCATGAAACTAAACATGCACTAAACAATGAAAGAACAGAAAACACAGTGAAATATGGAAGCTGTTGGATTTAATTGTTTTTGGGACAGACTCTAACAACAATGAAACAAAACAATAATGAAATCACTAAGAACAAACAACTTCTGCAAGCAAATAATTTACATAGCAAAATCATTCTTATAAAATGTTGTCAATTGTCCTTAACACAGTAATTAAGCTTGAAATGAACAAATATATCAAGAATCCGACATTGGTAACTAACTAATACTTCAACAACAATCTGAAGCCCAATTAAACATGCAGTAAATAATGATGGCCAAGCAAGGGAAAAGAAAGGAATTGAAGAACCCATTGATGCCCAACACTCAGGCATGCAAGGCAAAACAAGAAATTGATCCATGATAATAATGGTTTTGCATGTTAATTCATCAATACCAATGTTTATGTTTCTTAAAATGTTAATAAAGTGAGTTAGGCTTACAATTCTACTTATTCCTATTCTTTTAAGCGAGCTTACATGACATATTTTTTAAGAGAAACATAGCAAGAGATGAGATTGTTGGTGTGCATACAATCTACACGCAGCCTAAAATTGCCCACAACAAAGCTCGAGCAATTAATCTAGTAGAGTTTAAACCTAAAAGGGTGAATTTTAGCTAATTTTCTCAAGTTTATCCAATGTGGTCATTAGTATGGAAAGTGATTTGTTTTGAGTATAAATAAAATAAAATACATTTTAGGATGCAAGTGATTATCCATATTCTATATCACTATAATTTTCAATATTTTTGTCCACGCACAATTTCTAGCCGTTAAAAAATACGCTGCCTTTCTTGATTTTTTAAATTCAAACTTCGAGGTAAAAATATGAAAACCTTAGGTTGAGTATTGATATATCAATTGCACATTAGGCAGTACATTATACACACATCACCATAGTTTAATAAAATAAAATAAATCGGATGTAAATATATTATTTTAATGATATAGTTGAACTTTTGTTTTCCTATTTTTTTATTCTTTTTTTTCAAATTATAAAAGTCTCAACACTAGTTGCAAGCATTAAACACACAAGATAATCTTGAACTTGGTATGTATCTGCTGTAGTCTCTTGGCATACATCAAGTTTTGGCATTTATACTCAATAAATCTCTTGTGAGATACCAACAGTTTCATCATTAATAGTGCAAGCTCAGCAGAATTCCAGAAAGAGCAGAGTTTAGTAATCAAATGTGTGGAAAAAACACCAGATAACAATGTTTGAAACTACATTTCTTTTAATTGATAAAGGTATATTTATAATACAAGAAGGCAATGAAATACAGGGAAATAGGAATCGAAAATATATAAATGAATGAAAAACACCAGAAGCAAACAGCACAACTCCTCACACTTTCTTCACAGGGACCGAAAGATATGAACTTCTGACAGAAAGCTTACTAATCAAACTCAGAATGAGCAATAGCATGGTCTAGTTTCCAGGTGGTGGGGGAGAGGAACGGGATAGAGGGGATTGTTGTTGGGATAGGGATAGTGGGGATTGTTGTTGGGATAGGGATAGTGGGGATTGTTGTTGGGATAGGGATAGTGGGCATTGAGGGCATGCTTGGAAGTGGAGGCAAGGTGACCTTGGGGAGAGTACTAGGCATTGTTGGCAGGCTAGGAAGTGGAGGCAGTGTGGGTTTAGGAAGGGAAGGTTGTGCTGTTGGCAATGTAGGCTGTGGCAGTGGTGGTATCGAAGGCATTGGTGGCAATGTTGGTTTAGGCAAATTGGGTACCGAAGGTAAAGGGGGCAATTGCAGAAGCTGACGAGCTGCCTCCCCGCCTGAAATTGATAGAGCAATGAAGAGAGCTAAGATAAAACAGCTGAAACTTGCCATCTCGATGCTAAATCTCAAGGCCTGGAAGAGACTATATGAACTAGCTAGCTAGGATTAAGAGAAGAAAGAACTGTGTGATATTGTTTGTGACAAACCAGGGGTGATAATGGGTTTATATACATAGATCGATGTACGTGGGACGGTGGGAGATATCTATTTGTGATCTGTTCCATATGGTTGGTTTAGTTTAGAAAACAGGAGAGTCATTTTGAATGTTGTTGTTGTTAGCTCACCTTCTTATCCATCTTCCATTGACAACAATGCCATGTCTCCCTTTTCTTGTTGTGACACGTTATGTTTTCTTCTTTCCATTTTCCCCATGAACTGGGTTGTTCAGGACTGAAACTTATATTTGCTGACCAATCACAAAACAAAATATTTTGTTTGGTCATCTAGTTCTGAATTCAAATTACTTCTATATATTTTTAATAACATCTTCTGCTCTCACACTACCACAATTTTTATATTTACTAATGGAATTTTCAGTCGGTATTTTTATTAACATTCCGTTGGTAATTAATATTCCAACGAAATCACCGATGGAAATGCTCCGTCGGTGAATCTTTCATCAGTAATTTTTTGTTCGTCAGTAAGTCTGTTGGTAAAAAAATTAAAAGAAATAAAAAAACAAATATAATGAAAAAAACACGAAAAAGGAAGAAAAAAAGAAAAATCTTACCTTAATGTGGTTGCAAGTGAAGCTAAGAAGAGGAAAAAAAAACAAATTCATAAAGTATATTAATTAAAAAAGAATTGAGAAGAAAAAAGATGGAAGGAGAAGAATACATACCTGAACAAGGAGGAGAAGAGAAGGAGTTGAGGAGAGAAGAGAAGAGAAAGAAATGAATATTGATGTTTTTTACATATGAGGGAGAAGAAGAAGAAGAAGAAGAAGAAGAAGAAGAAGAACAAAGGAGTCCCGTCTGTTGTGAAATTAGAGATTCTAGACTTTTTATTGGGGTGTTTTTATGGCCGAGGATGGGATATTAATTTTTTCCATGTGACTAGGTGTATTTATATATCTAGGTTTACATAACTAAGGAGTTCTGGTTCATTCATTATATCAGAGTTTACATAACTAATGTATTACATGCTGAGCTAAGATTTTTATATACATCAAGGTTTACACAAAAAGCATACTGCACAATCACGCTAATTTTATTATGCTTAAGTTAAAAATTTACATAAGTTTAACAAAGTAAAGTCCTAAAAACTAACGATCTCTCTAGGCATTTGACAGACCAGTTCCACAAACAACTTAGTAAGCATACCATTATGTTTACAAAAGAAATATAGATGATCATGTAATGTATACGAATGAAGTATAAATTTTCTATCGAATCCATATGAATTCTAACAATCAACTTATAATTTGCTTGTAAATCATTTAAAACCCAATTAGAACTCATTTGCATATCCTTAATTTGAATACTCTTATTCACTTGCATGAACCGACAGACTTTACATGGTCCAACCTGGACATTTTTAGACAATTATACTTCTCAATTTCCCTAGGTCATTCAAACACGAATACCCTTTACAAATCAAATCTTATCGATCGTTCCTGAGCGTCCCAACCTGGATGTCATTAGCCAAAGCTAATTTTGTAATTCATCTCCTAACAATCCTATCACGGATGCCATGAGCCGAAGCTAATCTTGTAAATATGCTAGACTTTATTTACATTGAACTTGACATTATTGTAATTGCATTCATCAGAAAGACTTTAAATTGCATAAGTGCAAAGAGGAGGGAAAAATCATGCACCTGCTCCACCTGTCTCGTGACCTCCTCCAATAGAAGATCCAATCTTGGTCGCTCCTCCTGAATCACAAAGAAGTCTTTTGTCATGATCCCTTCAAGCCAAATATTATAGAAAATCCATATTCATTCATTATACATATGTTACTTTCTATGCATGTTCATTTCCTCACTATAACATACATACACATATCATGTATATTTTCAGAGTTAGTATATCAACGTGCACGTGTCCACACGACTTAGTTTTTATATATATATATATATATGAAAGTCTAACAGTTATTATTTAAGTCTTGAATCATTACTATCTGAACTATTACTGTCTTAGGCCTGAATCGTTATTATCTGAACTATTATTATCTAAGGCACATCGTTATTATCGTTATTATCTCGAATCAATCCTAAGTCTTAAACCATTACTATCTGAACTGTTATTGTCAAAGTCCTGAACCGTTCTTGTCTGCGGCGATTCTTGTCTAAACCCTTAACCGATTCTTGTTTGAGACTTCTTGTCTTACATATCTCACCTTTTGTAACAGTCCTGTTGAATTCATGGATTTTAGCCACCAATTTAACATCTCTCAAGAATATTTACGTCTAATGACTCCATTACATACAAAATCTAATAGGTACCAACAATTCAATAATATTCCTCATCAAACAACCATTATTTCTTCGATTTTCATGGTAGTAATATTTCACACAATCTCAAGAATCAACATAGGTGCTCCATGAAATTTAAGAAGTTGTAAAGAGATAATAATAAAAAAAATAGTTCTACTTAATAATTAAATCTCTTAAAATCTCCCATCATTGGTCGGCCATTAGCTCTATTTAATTATAAATTTTTTTACTTTAATTACAATAATTTAGTCACTTTACTCTAATTTTCACATTATTTCCCATGACAAATTAAAATAAATTTTTATTTTGCCCCAAATTTATTCAAGAACCCTAACTTTCCAAATTTCAAAAATTCAATCAATTAAGGACTTTAAGCCATTAAGATCATATCAAAAGTCTTTAGAATGCCTTACCAAACAAGTAATTAAACTCTAAACACTACCCAAATCAAGCTTCCAACTCCACCTCTTCTTTAATCTTGGGCGAACTTCCCCTCTCCTTTTCTATTCACCTTTACTTGATTTTTCTTCCTTCCAATTAATGCTCACTAAGCTTGGTTAATGTTCCCTCAAGATTTTCTCTTAAGATTTTATGTTTCTTTTACAATTCTATCTCTCTCAAATCTAAATGTTAGTTTCCCCTCTTTCTTTTTCTCTCCTTTTTCTTCTTACCCAAGCACACACATGCACACCTATATATATACACACACTAACTTTTTACCAAATTCCCTTTATATTCTAAATAGTAAATTTCATGTTCCCGGGATAAAATTACTGGATCCTAGCATTTGTCTATATAAATTTTTACCCGGGTGAATTTGAATTTCATTTAGTTACATATTGATAATTTTATTTCCAGGTAACTCACTCTTAGTAATATTTTATTCACATTTCTGTATTTTTTTTCTTTGTATTTGGTTCGTTCTAATGCTTATTTGGTGCTTCTGTTAAATCTATTTTATAAACACTTAGATTACTTTTCTATCTAATTTTCAACTGGGGTTTACAATGATTATGCTATACATATCCAACTTGTGTCCATCCATCAAAAGATTATTAGTGAGGTACTTCGATGGCAAGACAAAATAAGAAGGCAAAAAAGGCCATATTTGTTCTCATTTGCTAGTGTACCAAGGCCTAATTTCAAGATTTTATCCGAGGCAAGATCATTGAGGAATGCCAAGCTTCAAAGAATTTGTGCAAGTGTTACTGGTGCTATTACTTGTGATAATCAAGATAATGTGATGAGATTGTTTCAAAATTCAGTCTATTGCTTACAGCCCACAGGGGATTCATACACTAGGCGAATGATATTTGATTCCATTTTGGCAGGATGCATTCTAGTTTTTTTTCCCAACTTATGCACAATATAAATGGCATTTTCCATAGAATTATAGTAAATGTTCCATGTATATGTCAGTGGAAGTTTTTAAGATTGGAAAGCTTGCTCTGAATTCTGGAGGAAAGAGTAATATCCAGGAGGGAGGAGGTCAGAAGTCTCATTCCAAGGATAATATGTGTAGATCCAAGATTCAAATTAAAGACCTTTGAAGATGCATTTTGATGAAGTCGTGAGTAAGTTCTCGGCTAATAATTAACCTTTGTAAAATAAATCCCCTGTTGGTGTAGCGGGGCTCTCTAATGCTTTTATAAATTGAAGGAGTTAAGTGTGCATAGTTCAACTCTCCAACCTAGAACTACTTAGATGGTGACTGGGTGTATAAAGACACCCACTCCTTGAATTACCTCATGGAAAATAAAAATATTTTCCTAGAAAGTTAAAACTATCCTGACAATTAATCATTGCAGGAAGATTAACAAATGATCAATAAGATGTTGCGAACAACTGCTATACATATGGTTGATTAGCCATATAGAAACCAAAAAACCAATATTTAATAATTTCTAATGGTTTAGTCAAAAAAACATTGTAAATAGTTAAAGAGAAAGAGTGAAATGATCTGAGTGAAGAAAAGTGGAAGACAAAACTCTAGAGAATTCCGCAAGGAGAAGTTAAATGGAAAGCTCCATGGATGAGAGCAACAGATTTTCTGATGGGTTATGGACAAAGACAATGGGTGCCTTTGATTGTGATAACTAGATATGTTAGTTACGTGCCCATTTTGGTTGCTAGACAGCTCGGGGGCATACAACATGTGTCGAGGACGACCAAACTATCATAATTCTCTAGGTTATTTAAAGACCAGTCCGCTTTAAAAGTAATCAAGGAAAGCATCAAACAAGATTGGAAGCTGCTAATATTGATAAAAAAAAGAAGAAGGAATCAGATGGTTTGAGGGATCCAATCACTATTGAAAAGTACCCGAAGTGAAGAAATCTATCATTGATAAGTACTGTCCCCATGAGTCTCGAATTTGAATCTCGGACTTTGCAAGCCACTGAACCAAATAAGAGAAAAAAGATTAACAACGAGAAAGAACTAAAAGAACAACTGGAAAAGCTCCATGTAGACTCAGGCACCAGTAAAACTTTCAAGATCTCCCTCGTGGAACAACTCCTCACTAAAGAGAAATTGAGGAAGTTTATGGAGCAACAATTAAAGGAAAAAAGACAAGAAAGTTGTGTTTTTAGAGAAGCAATTGAAAGAGGAAAAAATGGCCAGAAACCGATCCGAGAAAGAGCGAGGAGAATTAGGAGCAAGTTGGACGCAAACCAATATTGTATTTGAGACATTAAAAGCCAATTTCATTGATTTCTAAGAAAGGACCGATATGTCTTTAAGAGTCCAAACGGGGTTAGAAAGCCGGATCGAGCAATATGAGTAGTTATACAAGGAACATGTAATGCTTGAGAATGAGTGGGCTGAAGCAAAAGTCTAAGGAAAAGCTGTCAGGAATTCCCAAACTGATAAGATCAACATGTTAAAGAGAGAGCTCGACACAGGGAAGAGGTTGCAAAGCCGAACATCGATGCAGGGAAGGCCAGCGAGGGGAACTAGTGAATATTCTACACCTTTGGAAGTAGGCCACCATCATTGAATATGTTTATTCTTATGGTAGCAATACGATCATCAATGGATGATTTCTTTTGCTCAAGATGATTATTTCTTCTCCTTTCAATTTCATTTCATGAATTTTTTCACATTATATATTATGTTGTAATAAACATTACATTAACAAATCATCTAAAATACATGGGAAAAACATTGTGGATGTCTAATGTGAAAAGAGAGTTTCACCCTTCTCTACACAAACCAAATAACTTGCAATTAAGTTCATATGATCCTTTTCACATGGACACATTTATCTTTTTCAAATTCATTAATTATTTTAACAGTTAAATTACTGTATTTTAGGGGAAAAACAAACTTGCATCCAAGGGCTTTATGTATATTTTTTTAATGAACAATGATATTAATTAATTGTCCTCACAATAAAAAAAAAATTAAAACTTTCTTGTGGGAGCTTTTTTTGTCTTTGATTGTTGGTTTTTTTTGTTATACTAAGGTGGACTAAGAGGCATTTTGGTCTTTTAGTCACACATACACACACAAACAGACACACATGTATATTAAGTACACGCCCTAGCTAGTTGATGGCTTATGGAGTTAGTGGCCATATAAACCTCGAAAGACAAGAAGTATTATGCTAATCTATAAAGTGAGTTCTATACTGTTTTAGAAGGAAATCTCTTTCAAGTAAATTATGTAATAGAGATCTAAATTTACTTAAAAGATGTTAATGATGCAAGATAGGCTCACCTTTATTTGTTAAGGTTAAAGAAGAAGAGAATCCAAAGAGACAAGTCTCTATATAATTTTCAAATCCCAAAGAAAACATTAAAAGGTCTATTCACAACTGTTTAGATTTTTTAGCTTTAAACTACCTCTCTAAATATCACTCAAATGGAAATATATGTTATCATATAAAGAGAAAATTATATTTTTTCCAACCTTTCCATGAAAGATGCCCCAATATCACAATCCATAAAATACTATCTTTTATACTAAGACCTCATGAAATTGATGATTGCTTTATACTAATGAAGGAGATATAAAGTCTAATAATGAAAGGCTACTTTAAACAATTTATAAAAAAATAGACCAACTCATTCTAGAACCGAGGAGAGCCAAGTGAGTATCTTAACCTTTATACAAAGTTTAACTTTGTTCTAGACAAGTTCTCAGTAGAGGAAGACTTTAATAAAATAAGGAAGTTTTATAGAAAGCATATTCTCACCATCTTATAAACACCAAATCATTGGTATAAACCTATCATTCATCACCATCACCATCCTTTCTAATCACTAAATACATTGAGTCCTTATAGATAATGGTAGCATCGATCATAAGTATTTTCTCCAAATAGGTCTTTCGCCTAATAAAGATTAATACCTCCAAGTTATGCTCGATCAAGACTTTTTTAATAGGGATAAAGAGAGGAAAGTAAATATAAAGGGAGCTATTAAGATACTCGTTACCACGAACACATACCCTTAGTGCAGAATATTCTACTAAATCTTCATGGTCATTAAAATAAAACCTAGCATACAATACCATTATTAGAAGACCCCTCCTTCATGACATTAATATAACCATTAACACTAAGTGTCTGACTTTAAAGTTCCCTACAAAGGACAACGTGGTTATGATTAGTGGCAACCAATTAACCTTTTATAAATACATCTTTTCGTGTCTAAAAATGAAGAAAACTATCATGTTTAATAACCAAAAAGGTTTGACATTAAAAAGAAGAGAAAGTTCGACTAAATTCATTAGAGAATTGCAGGATATGGTTTTAAAGGAGGAATATCTAGACTCTTTAATGAAGATTGGTTCAACTTTAATGGTTGAATAAAGTGAACTTGTTGAGATCCTAAAAATTAAAAGATTGATTTCATTTAAGACAATAAAGTGGATATTCTTAGAATCATCTAAGACATGCCTTTTTATTGACTTACTATCAACTTTTTTTTCTTATATTTGTTAGAAGAAAAAGAGTTTTGAAGGGTGAAAAAAATAAAAGACGATATCCAATGAAGTGGTAAACTTCTAAAAGTGAGAATCATTCAAGAAGTCATATACTCTTATTTGGTTTGCCAATGTCACCGACTTCAACAAGTCTTGCTCAAAAGATAACTTCTTTCTTATTAATATTGATATGATGATTGACTCAATCATTGATTTTGAGTTCTTTGGATGACAAATCTAGCTACTATAAGATACCCAAGTACCCCTATGATGAGAAACAAAAACAACCTTTTTCATCATAAATAGATGAACATATTATTATAAAGCCATACCTTTCAACCTCAATAACATAAGGAAAACCTATTAGATGATGGTGGATAAGGTATTGGGCGACCAGTTAGGTAGGAATATAAAGACCTATGTGGATGACATGCTAGTTAAATATATGAGTTTTAAAAAGCACATAAGAGGCCTACAAGAGGTATTCTTAGTTCTTATAAAAATACTAGAGAAATATAAGTTGTTTAAGTATGTATTTTTTATATGTGAAGTAAATTATTAGGGTTACTCGTAAGCATCAAAAGGATTAATCATAACCTTAAGCTAGAAAGTTCAGGCCATTCTAGACATGATCATCCCTAATTATTGAAAGATGTATGAAAGTTTCCTAGCCGACAAGTTGTCCTGAATCACTTCATTTCCCAGATAGAAAAACAATGACTTGTTTTTTTTTTGCACCTTTAAAATATCAGTAACTTTTAATGGACTCGAATGTGTGAAAAAGTATTTGAAAAGCTAAAAGTCTTCCTATCTTTTTTGTATAACTTATCAAAATCAATGGAAAAGAATACTATTTTGTCTATATGTAAAGGTATGTGATATTATTGCTAAAACCACCATAGTTTTAAAAGAAAAGAAACCATAAAAATTGATTTATTATACTAGTTAGGCTTCATAATATATAGAAAAAAAAGGTATCTAAAGGTGGAAAAAATGGCCTTTGTATTGGTCAGCACATTTAGGAAATTCATCCCTACTTTTAGGCTCACCTAATTATAGTGCTTTCCGATCAACTATTTAGATAGATCCTCTATAAACCAAACATACAAGGGCAGTTAGTCCATTAGACCATCAAGTTGGTAGAATTTGGACTACAATATAAGATTTAACTAATCATTAAGGCTCAGGCTCTCACTGACTTTAAATTGAATGTTCCTTCAATGATTTTACGATAAAGAAATAAACAAGCTCCAATTATTAAGAGAAAGAAGTTGTTTATAGATGATGCCTCAACATTCATAAGAGTGGCACTAATATAGTCTTTATTTGTTCAAATCAATATATATATATATATATATATATATATATATATATATATATATATATATATATATATGCGTGCGCGCACGCGTGCGCTCTGATAAAAGTTCATCTCTTTCAATAATATGATAAAATGAGCTCAATCCAATATAAGCCTTAAAAGCTTACACTCTGCAAGTATAAATATAGGGGATAATATATGGTAAGGGAGCCATCTATATATAAGTACCACTAATGGGCATTAAAATACCTCAAATCATCTAAAATATAAGGGGAAAATATCATAATCTCACAAATCCTAATAAAAAAAAACATTAAGGAAGATCTCTTGTTAAAAATTTGGTAACACCAATCTTATTGATCTCTTATTGGGGTATATATACTAGTCTTGGATAAGCCAAACACCAAAGATAAAATTACTTAATTGGCCTAAAATTCTTCGTGAATATCATTATAGAAAGATACTTAAATGATGAAGAGATCTCATCAGTCACGATAGATAAACATTTATATAGAATGTTATATTTATCAAGGGGGCTTGATTACAAAATTGCAAAAAATCCAATGACCAAATCAGAAATGTTCATTTTGAATGTTAAAACGGTGTCGTTTCCTTGACAACTGTTCATGACCTTTTTCATCAGCAATGGTCTCGACAGTAGAAGACAGTGGAGATGTTAGCGGTGGAGCTGCTTCAATTAGGGGAGCATATCCCACGGCTGATATCTCTCATCACCATAATGCACGCCGGCTGTTACAATCTTCCTGCAATAACCACGGAAATGCATGCATTCTCGGGCTATAAAAGCCAGAGGAGAGATGGACAGAAGGGGGAGAAAAGAGAGAGAGGGAGAGCGTAAGAGAGTAGAAAACATAGAGAGCGAGAGTGTAAGGAAGAGAAGAGGAATAATAGAGGAAATACAGGGGTGACAGAGCGGAACAGGGGAGAAGAACTAAATAAATGAAACAGAGAGAATGAGAGAACCAGACGCAGAGAGAGGAGATAAGAGACGGACACGAGGAGAAGAAAGAATGGAAGGGAAGCCAGATGCAGGAAATGGCATCATAGCTTCTTCCCAGAATCCTAGCAACAAGCTTAGGAAGGACTTCTCCCAGCAACGACTAGGAACTAGGTAAGCTTTTCACTCATGTGAAATTTAATTACATTGTGGCTATAGTAGGCGTGCGTGAATTGTTCATGCATGCTTGCGGTTATAATCCAATTAGGTCACTGGCTTGGCCTAGTGACCTAGCTAGGCTTGCTTAGTCCAGCCCAACCACATGGGTCGAGTTGGGCCCAGCTAAAGAAAAATAAAATGAAATTTTCTTCAAAAATTATTTTAAAAAATCTGTGATTTTCCTACTGAATTTTGCTTAGTATTAGTTTGTATTTTTATACCGTAAAGATACAAATCCAGTATTAAAACACCAAGTTTTCATTAAAACTTTGCAAAATAAAAAAAATGTGTCTTGCTTTCTTGCATATGGCCGAGTTTCTCAAAGACAAAATCAAAAAATCATATTGTATTTAAAAAAAAAGGTTTTAGCATGTATTTTGACTTTAATAACCAGTTTATTAAAGTCATGAGAACTAGGCCAATATTTCAAAAATAACAAAAAAACCTATTTTGTTTTCTTTTAATATTAAGGATTACGCGCTTATATGTAAGGCACATTCTTGATATTAAAAAGGTAGTTCTTTTAATGACGTTAGAATGGTTAGGTTTAACCTGATAAGATAAGGATCTCCTTATCGAGGAAGACTAGAAAACAATGCAGCTTACCTTAGGTCGGGCGTAATTGGGGTGCTAATACCTTTTCTTTACGCAACCAGTCCTTGTACCCGATCTCTGAGATCAGTTAAGGTTCCTAGTGACCAAAATACTAGGTGGCGACTCTCATTCTATTTTTCCACGAATAAAAGATAAGAATTCCTTATCTCTCCCTATTTGCTAGATAGAAGATGTATTAATTACATATTTATACAAAGTGTTAAATATATAAAATTCAAATGCTTAACACAACTCGGATTCAATTTCTATTTTTGAATTTCAAAACATGAGAAAGATGTTTTTTTTTTGGTAAAAAGTATGATTAGAAAACTTTTAGGATTTGGTCATATACATGAAAACAAAATATATTTTTTTTTGTTTTTTTAAAAGAGAAATAATTTAAAAAAAGTTTGAGATTTTTTTTTTAATCTTCAATTTTTTAAAGAAATGTTTTGAAGAAAACCAAGTATTTTAATACCAGATATGTATCTTATAGTTTAAATATACAACCTGATATTATGTAAAATTATTAGAAAAACCTACGTGAAAATCACAATTTTTTTTTGAAAGAGCCTTTGAAATTTTTTTTTATTGGTATATAGGTTGGGACGAGGTAGGTCCAGCTCGACCCAGTCGAGTTGGGCCAATAGGTGGCCTAACAAACCCTTATGCTTTTTTGGGGGGTGGGCTGGGCTGAAATGGGTCCAACCCATGATCCACATGGTTGTTGGCCCGGCTCAGCAATGCAAACAGAACAATGGTTCTGCACGCAAATTGCCATGGTTTTCTAGCAAAATAGGGAGGAGAAGAGGGCTACCTAATGTGAGGGGTGGCTAAATAGCAGTGCTGGGAATGTCCATTTGATATTGGTGGCGGCGCTGGCGGCAAAGGCGTGAAGAAAGAAAAGGAAGAAGATGGTTGGCAGATAAGAAGAAAAAAACTAGGAAGAAAAGCTGATTTTCACCAACTTTAGTCTCTGATTTCTTCCTACTCAATGCATGGAATCCACCCCAATTTATAGGGTATAGAAGAGGGACATCTTGTTTTTACTGGTGCCAAATCTTGGCCCTTAATTTGATCCGGAAAGATTCCAACCATTTGTTTAGAGTTGCTATCATGGCCTAAAAAAGTTGGCTGCTGAAAGCTGGTCGAGTTGGCCATTTTAGAGTAGTGTCGCGACTGCTGTAGGGACAATTTTCTAGCGAAAGCTACTTTGGGGTGTAGTACAATGTCAGCCTATTATGATGGTGTATTGTTTGTCCGGTTTGGTTGAGAAAAGAATCATTAAATGCCCTTGCAAAGTAGGCACCCGAACAACTTTACGCCAAATGAAGAAGACAATGAATAATAACAAGACGATCGTCGTTTAAGATATTAAGATACTTCACACTTTGAAAGTTCGAAGCCAATCAAGGGTGTAATTAGAGATAAGTCACAAATCGAAGGACTAAAGCGCAAATGGCGGAAAAGTTACTATTCATCTTCTTCTCCAGCGAGGCTACCCAAGGGGCCTCCTTCCCAAGGCGTTTGATGCCTCGTTTCTTCCCCAAATTAGATGAAACCAGCATGAAAATGATCCTGTGATACCTGACTACACACTAGTATAAATCATTCGGGCTTATCGAGGCTGCAGAGGTGGCGGCACCGCCCCAAAATAGCCAACCTGACTAGCCATTTTCCGGCACAAAACTAGCAGTTCATCATCGCTTCTTTGAAACAATGGTTGGAGTGCTTTCGGGTCGAATCAAGGGCTGACATTTGGCACTAGAAGAGAAAAAGCATCCCTCTTCCACCACCAATAAATAGATGTGATTTGCATGCTCCAAGGAGAGAAAAATTCTGGTTAAAAGACAACAAAAAAACCAACCTCCAGTACCCGGTTTCTGCTGCCAGTAAAACCTCTCTCTCTCTCCACCGCGGCGTTCAGCCACCAACATCATCACCACCAAATTGAACACCTCCATCTCCATCACAAGAAACCGCCTGACCACCTCATATAGTGAGTGCGCCGCCAAGCCTCTCTCCTTTGCAACTTTTCTTCTTCCTTCACCAGCAACTAACACCAGCCACCATTCCCTCCACCGAAGCCTACTAAGCCACCAGCCGTATCTCCTCATCGCAGCCAAGCTTCCACCATAGGTCAGGCTCCTTCCCCTTCCCTTTCTTCTTCTTCTTTTTTTGTGTGGGTGCTCTATTGTTGACATTGCACAGGAGAGTAATCCACTGTTCATTAAAAGTTTTTTAAAAATTCCAAAAATCTTTCTAAATTTTTTTGTGATTTTCTCGTGTATTTTTCTATCTACTTTGCATAATATTGGCTTGTATTTTTATACCGTAAAGATACAAATTCGATATTAAAATACCCGGTTTTCGTCAAAACATTGCAAAAAAAATTATAAAACAAAATTTTTTTTTTCATTCATACAAACCAAGTCTCTCAAAGATAAAAAAAAATTATATTGTTTTTTTATATACATAAAACAAAAAAAATCAAAAATATGTTTTAACATGTATTTTAGCTTTAATAACAAGTTTATTATAGCCATGAGAACTAGGCCAATATTTCAAAAATTTCAAGAAAATATTTTTCTTTTCTTTTAGTATATAGGATTATGAATTTATACATAAAATGTATTCCTGATATTAAAAAGGTAGTGGTTTTTTACAGACATTAGAACGGATAAGCATTTACCCGATAAGATAAGGATCTTCTTACGTAGAAGGACTTTTCTTAAACCTTAGATAGACTAACAATTAGAAATACAATAACACCTTAGCTTTTTATCAGATAATCAAACAATGTAGCTTACCTTAGGTAAGGCGTATTTGGAGTGCTAATACCTTCCCTTTACACAACCAGTCCGTGTACTCGATCTCTAAGACCAGTTAGGGTTCCTAGTGACCAAAATACTAAGTGATGACTGCCTTTCCCACTTTCTAGTGATTAAAGACAAGGAATCCTTGTCTCCCCATATTTCTTAATTTCCAGATACTTACCTGAGACAGGAACATTCGTCGCAACGCCTCACACGTGCGACAATATTTTATTTTTTATTTTTTAAAATATGAACCGAATTCTATGCAAATTAAAACATTTAATTTTTTTTTAATTCTTTTTTTTGTTTTTTTTGGTTTTTTATCATTTAAAAACATAAAAAAAAAAACAAGCACACACACACATCACTATTTTTACTCTCACACCCATAATTACATATTATAAAATAATAAAAATCAAACACGTTATACAATTCAAAAATTACAAAATAAACCCTAAAAATTTAGGAACTGTTGGGAAGTCTTCTGAACCACCAGAACAATGGTGGCGCGTCCTCTCCACACACGGCAGCCACTAGCGGCCCATGAAGGGGACTGGGTGGATCTGGAATGCTTCCTCCCTTCTTGCTTTCCTCGCCGGCGGTGACCTGCAAAACAAGAAAAACACAAGCACACTTTCCGGTTCTTTCTCCCTTTTTAGATCTATTCTCGATCTTCTTTCTTCCTCTCGGTTTTTTCTGTTCTTTCCTTCTTCTTCAGATGGAGGATCTGATGGTTATGGAGAAGGAAAGGTGTGCGGCTGTTGGGGAATGGCTACGAGTTTGTGAGCTACTTGTGGTCAGTTGCAGAAGATGAAGAAGAGTGGGGGCTGTCTTGGCTGGTCTGTGGCCATTGCTGTTGAGGAGACCGAAGGAGAAGAAGACCCTGCTGAAGGGAAGGGTTCGGTGTTAATAGTGGTTTTCTTTCGGGTTATGAGATGAAGAGATCGGGGAAGATGGAGAGGCGGCTATGGTTGAAGAGAGTGAGGGGGAAGATCTAGCTTGGTGTTATGGGTGGAATGGAAATGGCTTCCCCTATTACTGATCTTAGTCTTAATTTGGTTAATTGGTGGAGATTGCAATCAGATATCAATTAGATAGATGAAGAAGAAGTGAAAATTGTATAGAAACAAGAAATGATTCACCCGAATCTCTCTTCATGCGTTTCTTGCATTATAATTTTTCAATGTAATTTCTATTTTGTTCCAACCAATTATATACACACACAATTTGGTTGTTCCGAAACTTAAGGGTAATATTCCTTATTATTTGTGTCTCCTAATAATATTGCAAAATAAACTAAAACGGTGCGTTTAGTCATTGAGTGCGTTCCTGCTCTGATCTTTGATTTAAATCCCCCCTGTTCCTGTTATTATTTGTCCCTTATCTTCATCTCCTATAGTTTCATCAGTTACAGCATGTGAAAAATCTTCCCCCATTGAAACAACCTTGTTCTCAAGGTTAAAGTGTGGAAAACGAGTTGCGATTTCCTCTATATATTCCCAAGTAGCGTCTGCAGGTGAGAAACCCCGCTAATGAATTAATATTTGAGTAGCGGCCTGATTCTTTCTCTTCAAGATGCGTCTGTCCATTGTTGCTTGTGGTTGTAATACAGGGTTTGGAGGCATTTGTGGCAGGGTAGTCTGCACTGGTTGGCTTCCGACATGCCTCTTAAGTTGTGAAACGTGGAACACTGGGTGTATGGTCGAGGAAGGTGGAAGTTCTAGTTTGTACGCCACGTTGCCAATCTTGTTGATCACCACGTAAGGATCGAAGAACTTTGCTGATAGTTTCTGTGATGACCTGTGGACTACTGATTTTTGCCTGTAGTGTTGGAGTTTAAGATAAACATGGTCCCCTATAGAGAAGCTCCTTTCGCTGCGCCTGTTATTAGCAATTTGTGTCATCTTGTTCTGAGCAGCTTGTTGGTTCCTCTTAACTTGCTTAAGCATTTTTTCTCGCCTGGTTAGAATGTCATCAATTCACTCTACCGTAAAGTCTTTAGGAAGATAAGGAACATGTATAGGAGGAGGAAACCCATATAGAATTTCATAGGGAGTGAGCTGAGTTGAAGAATGGAAATTGGTGTTGTAGCACCATTCTGCAAGTGATAGCCATCGTGCCCACTGGTTTGGGTTGGTCCCTATCATGCATCTGAGGTAGTTTTCAACACATTTATTTACTATCTCTGTCTGACCATCAGTTTGAGGGTGATATGCTTAGGAGTAGAGTAAGTTAACCCCTTGTATGGTGAACAATTCTTTCCAGAATTTGCTCAGAAATACTGGACCCTGTCACTGACAACTGATGCTGGAAGACCATGTAATTTATACACATTATCCATGAATATCTTAGCCACTGTAGATGCTAAATAGGGGTGGCTGAGGCTCATGAAATGAGCATATTTGCTGAAGGGATCAACTACCACCATAATGATGTCATTGCCTTCAGATTTAGGCAGCCCATCGATAAAATCCATGCTGATATCAATGAATGGAGTATGAGGAATAAGTAGAGGTTGTAGTAGCCCTGAAGTGGCTACATTCTCATGCTTGTTTTGCTGACAGATTGAGCATGCTCGCACAAACTGTCGAACGTGTTTCTGTTGGCCCTTCCAGTAGAACAAACTTCCTACCCTTTTTGCAGTGGCCATGCTTCCTGAGTGACCACCCACGGCTAAGTTGTGATATAAAGAGATTAACCTTCTGTGTAAGTCCAAATCACGCCCCACCATAATTTTTCCCTTGCTATATAGGTGGCCATTGACCCATGTGTAGTGTGAATGTGATGTTGGAGAGGCTTGCAGGTTTTGAATGACAGTCTGCAAATGTGGATCCTTTTGCCAAGATTGTGCGATCTCCTCCATAAGCTTGGTAGAGACTGAGGAGACAACTAAGGAATAGAGTAATTGGCTTGAAGTTCGTGAGAGGGCATCAACTGCCACATTGTCTTTCCCTTTTTTGTATTCGATCTCATAGTCATACCCCATTAATTTAATTAACCATTGGTGCTGTATAGGAGTAATTATCTTTTGGTTTATGAGATATTTAAGACTTACATGATCTGTGCGAATCTTAAAATTTCGCCCTAGGGGTAATGCTTCAATTTGTTGACTACATGCAGTATAGCCAACATTTCCTTTTCATAAATAGACATGGCTTGCTATTTAGGGCTTAGTGACTTGCTGATGTAGGCAATGGGATGCCCCTCTTGTATAAGTATTGCACCTAGACCCACCATGAATGCGTCGGTCTCTACAACAAATAATTTATCTAGAGCTAGCAAAGATAATACTAGAGGAGTGGTCATCAGCTCCTTGAGTAAGGTGAATGCAGTAGTTGCTTCTAGGTTCCAGCCAAAAGCATCCTTTTTTAGGAGTTGTGTCAAGTGTTTGCAAATGGATCTGTATCCCTTGACAAATCTTCTATAGTAGCCAGTAAGCCCCAAAAACCCTCTGAGTTGCCATAAGTTCCTAGGCAATGGCCACTCAATTATAGCTTTGACTTTGTTGGGGTCGGTAGCAACTCCATATTTGGATATAATATGGCCTAAGAATTCGACTTTTTCGTTGCCAAAGGTACACTTACTTTCCTTTATCCTTAAGAGGTCGAAAACAGTCTGTAAATGTTCATAGTGAGCCGCGATGCCTTCTTTGTAGATTAATATGTCATCGAAAAATACCAAGATGAACTTCCCGAGGTGTGCTCGAAAAACCTCATTCATCAAGCTCGGAAACGTAGCTGGAGTGTTGGTTAACCCAAACGGCATAACTAAGAACTCGTAGTGGCCATTGTGTGTGCTGAAAGTTATTTTGAATTCCTCCCCCGAACCCATCCTAATCTGGTGATAACTAAATCGAAGGTCAATCTTCGAAAATATTGTTGCTCCAACCAGTTCCTCCAGTAACTTTTCCACCACTGGAATGGAGTATTTGTCCTTGATAGTCAATTTGTTCGGTGCTCTATAATCTACACAGAGTCGCCATATGGAATCCTTCTTTTTAACCAACACTATTAGGGAGGCAAAAGGGCTATTGTTAGGCCTTATAATTCCACTTCCCAAGAGATTTTCTCTACCATTTTTTTGAGCACATCCTTCTGCAGCCCTGAGTACCTATATGGTCTCAAGTTAACGGGTTGACTCCCTTCCTTCAAGGGTATAACATGATCATGGCCCCTAGCTGAGGGTAGTCCTTTAGGCTCCTTAAAGAGGTCACTGTAATTCTCCAGCAATGTTGTTAACGTGGTATCCTGGTGGTGATGTTGCTTTACTATCAGGGAGCTAAGAGTGAGATCATCATCCTCCAAGACTTGTAGACTACATAAGTGAAGTTCTGCCACCTGCTTTGGACTGTTTAATAACCCCTGCAGTTGTGCAAGCTCAATAACTTGGAATTTGATTGGACTCTCTCCCTTCAACAACACCCTCTGGCCCTGCCAATTAAAGGACATTCAAAGATGCTTGTAGTTGCACAGAATGTCCCCTAGCATTGAAAGCCATTGAAACCTAACACCATGTCATAGCTACTCAAGTCCATGATGAAACGTCTGCTTCAAATCACACCTCTTGTATCTCCCATTTCAGGCCCTTACATACTGAAGTACACGACATCTTTCCTCTATTGGCAGCTTGTATAGTTATAGGGGTGATGGTGGTTAAACTGTTCTGTAGTTTATGGGCTAATGAAGAGTTTAGGAAGTTGTGAGTGCTTCCCAAATCCACCAGAATATGGAGAACCTGCTTCCCTATGACTTTCATCGTGTGGAACTCGATAGTCCCTTCTAAAGCATTTAATGAAATCTGGGGTATTAGTTCTCTAGTTGGACATCCCTCCTTACACTGCTCCTCTCCTCTAATTTCTTCCTCCTCGTCTATAATACTTAGAGAATACAACCTCTTGTTTCTGCACCTATGATCTGGGACAAATTTGTCATCACACTAGAAACACAACCCTTTTAATCTACGTTCTTCAAACTCTTGGTTTTTAATAGATTTGGAGGGTTTATTGGCAGTTTTGTTGAAAGAATTTTGAGCATTGTTATTTGGCCAATATATAGGATTAGCCTTGGGTAAGTTGGTTGCTGTAGTAATATTTGTAGGAGTTAAGTTTGGTGGTTGCATGGTTTTTTGTGGCAGGTTGTGGCTGGTGGTGGAGGCTGAGTGTTTTGGTGTAAATCCTGTATTTTGTCTGTGAGCTAAGGTGTTGGCATGCAATCTAGCGAGGTTGTAAGCTTGCCTCAACTCTTTAGGTTTGAACATTTTGATAGTGTTTTTAATCTCCAATTCTAGACCCCCTAAGAATATAACTAAAGCTTGTTTCTCCCCTATGCTTGCCTTATTCCATAGAATGTCAAAATCGTGGATATAGTTTTCCAGTGTCCCTACTTGTTTCAGGTCAATCAGGTCTTCCATAGGGTCCTTCTGCCCTCCAAATCTTTAACACAAGGCTTTTACATACTCATCCCAACTTACTCTCTGGTTATTTAAGTTTCTCATAAATATTTGGTGCCAATATAGAGCTATGCCATCTAAATAATAAGAAGCAAGTTTCAGTTTCTCAAAATCCTCAATCTCAAAGTACTGATTGCATTTATACAACCATCTATGCACATCATCCCCTCCGAATACTGGAAAGAGGTGTTTTGGTCTGTTTACCTAATAAGTAGCTGGTCTTCCCTCATTAGAATAGCTAGGTCTGCCTATTGATTCATTTTGATGAGCCACCTGTTTTTCCCTGCCCTGACTTGATTCCCCTGCAGCAAATGGAATCCTTTGCATGACAAACTCTAACTATTGTGCCAGACCACTGAGCAAATTCTTTATGTCTTCGATATGAGTTCCATGACAATATATGGTGATGTCCAACTTCTGGCCTTGTTCTTTCACGAGAGTAACGAGCAATTCATACTTGTGGTTGGTTTCTCTTTTTGTTAGTTCAACAGACTCCTCAAGCCTTTTTATCTCTACAGTTCGTGTGTCTGGCGCCATAGCCTCAACCAAGGAAGGTTAGCTCTGATACCAGTTGTTATGGATGGAATGGAAATGGCTTCCCCTGTTACTGATCTCAATCTTAATTTGGTTTATTGGTGGAGATCGCAATCAGATATCAATTTGATAGATGAAGAAAAAGTGAAAATTGTATAGAAACAAGAAATGATTTACCTGAATTTCTCTTCATGCGTTTCTTGCATTACAATTTTTCAACGTAATTTCTATTCTGTTGCAACCAATTAAATACACACACAATTTGGTTGCTCCGAAACTTAAGGGTAATATTCCTTATTACACGTGTATCCTAATAATATTGCAAAATAAACTAAAACGGTGCGTTTAGTCATTGGGTGCGTTCCCGCTCTGATCTTTGATTTAAATTCCCCCTATTCTTGTTATTGTTTGTCCCTCGTCTTCATCTCCTGTAGTTTCATCAGTTACAACATGTGACATTTGGTTTTGGCAAAGAGAGGAGGTTGGCCGAGGGATGGAATGTGGACCAGCTGGGAAAGAGAGAAGAACTGAAATGGTAGGAGGTTCTTGGCTCTCTAGTTCTAGGAGAGCAAAAAAACCAAGGACCCCAGGGGGATGGCGGTTTCGTTTCCAAAACAAATGAGAGCGAGGGGTTGCGGCTCCTTTGGCTTCAAGAGGGAAAGCGACGGCTGCCTTCCTTTGGCTGGTTTTGGGAGAGAAACCCAAAGGAAAGGGGGCGGCGACTTGAAGGTTTAGGTTTAGGTTTAGGGTTTTTTGTGTTTCTTTTATTTTTCAAAATTGCCTTTTCTTTCGTGTATATTGTGATCTCTATTTATAAACAAAATGGCTTGGTCCCTAAAACACATTGGTCCCTCAACTTTATTTTTTGTAAATTATGATTTTTTTTAATTTTTTATATTTTTTTTAAAACGAGAAATATCAACGTCGACTCAACGAGGAAAATCAATGATTTTAAAAATAATACATGAAAAGTCGAACGCGTGTGAAAGACCTTTGAAAATTTAAATTCTTTTGAGACGATGCTGAAAATGCTAAAAAAGATGCAAATATATTAAAAAAACATAATTTTTTTTTTCGTTGTTTTTCACTATTTTTGAATTTTTTAAAAAAATTTATAAAAAAGATGGATAAAAAATTGGATAACAACAAAAATCATGCAAGGAATTGGAATCCAGCCTTCAATCACTTCAATTTTTACTTGAACTTCGTATTTTTTTTTTGTCAAAATAGGCTTGAGTACCGAAACTAAATTCTATGATTAAAATCTATTGTAAAAATATTATTGATACAAAAAAAACACTAAATTACTTAAAAATTAACTCATTTGCTTAGATTTAATAATATTATTAAAATATTTTTTATATTTTTAGTATTTTTATATTTTTTAAAAAATTAATATTAACCCACTATAAATTACATACATGTGAATATGCTAGTGTGTATATATTTTGCCGGTTCACTTTTGTGGTCGATTCTAGCTACACGTGTATAAACCTTTTCAATTAATCATTTTCATAAGGATTAATTTCATTGCATTATTTTCAACGACAAGACACCGTCATCAACCAGCAGCTAGCAGCTAGCCCCATCTCTTGTATTTGGCTGATGGGATACTCTGATTGATGACCCATTTCAATGATTTTTGCATTTTCTTTCGTTCAATGTAAAAACTTATAGTTATTAAACCGTATACGACGTAAAGCCAGGGTTTTAAATTATTTAAGATAATCTAGATTAATTTATTTTTAATAAAAATATTTAAACGAAATTATTTTGAATAAAAAAAATAATAAATTTTTTATTAAATCAATCAAATTATAAATTAAAAAACTGATTAGATTCTAGCAATTTTTTTATAATAATAAAAAGAAAATTAAAGATTAACTAATCACAATTGATGGTTATTAATACAATGTAACAATATTTAAGATAACCTAGATTAATTTATTTTTAATGAAAATATTTAAACAAAATTATTTTAAATAAAAGATTATAAATTTTTAATTAAATCTATCAAATTATAAATTAAGAAACTGATTAGATTCTCACAATTTAATAAAAAGAAAATTGAAGATTAAAAGAGTGCTTGGTAGTGTGGTAGCGGTTTCTTTTCAAATAACTTTTCATGCCGAAATACATGTCAATAATTTTTTTTTTTTTAAAAAAATTATTTTTAATATTAATATATCAAAACAATTTAAAATATATAAATTATATTAAATTTTAATAATAAAAAATTAAATTTTTTAAAAACACTATTTGTATCCCGTTCCAAGCCTATTCTATCTGATCACAATTGATGTTAAAAACACGATTTGTATCCCGTTCCAAACCTATTCTATCTGATCACAATTGATGGGTGATTAAGAAAATGTAACAATGTATGAGATGAATCAATCAATCAAAAGAAAATGAAGGGAAAAAATGAGTGATCCTCCTTTAATGACGACAGATATTAATGAATCAATCAATCAATCATATTGACTGGCTTCCGTACAATTATTAATTTATTATTGATCATGATAATGTCTTATCTGGACTCCATGAGATGATGCATGTGAATGAAAGTACCTTGTCCATGCCTGACTTGACATCCCAAAACATAAATGCCCTTTTACAGTTGCTCCATTATTTGTACAGTCCACAGGCATATTTTTTTTTTTTTTGATTTACGTGGGTGTCCGGGCCAGCTTGCGCGCACCACGACTAATCCCACGACCCACTGAACACCCTGCAAACCCAGTGGGCATGTAAGGCACCGCGGGGGTGACAGGCGTGCACGTGAGGACTCGAACCCAGGAGCAGCAGGAGGAGACAAGCTCCTCCTACCGCCAGGCCAAGACCCTAATATATCACGGTGTTACAATAAATTTATTTTCTTTAACCTGTTTTGAAGAATTGAGATTAAATCTATTTATTTTATAACTAAACTAAATTATTTTTATATATACATGGATTAGTTTGTTTATCAATCAAGATTAAATATATTATGTGAACTATATTAAAAATTTGGTGCGTCTAGAAGAACTAATCGTATCAAACTTCGAATTAAAAAAAAAAACAAAGAAGCAAATCTCCTTGATTATCAAGTCGATCCCATAGAACGGTTAGTTCACTGTAATATATTTTCTTTTGTTCTTTCGACGATTCTTTTAATTTTTATTTTGTTAGTGAGAGAATTTGGTGAGAATGACTTTATAATTAGAAGAAAGAAATATAAAAAATCATGAATATCACCGACCAACAAGAATAAGGAGCAACCAATGAATTGAACGGATTGAATTCGTTTATACATAACTCAAAACGCATGTTCCTTGATTCCATTGAAAACTGAGGATGCTCCATGTTAAAATATTTTCAGGCTTTACCATCAAATGAGTACACCATGACTCCATCCACTACATCATGTGAATGATGTCATGTCATGTGCTCAGCAGTCATTGGAGACATAAATAACATTTGTAGTACATTAGTGAATGAGAAGTATCTAAGTTTTTTTTTATGTGCACCAAAAGTCCTTCCCCCCTAGTTCTGGGTTTATAACAAGCATGCCCACATATTCTGCATTCGGTCAACTCTGTATTTTTAAGGTATTATAACATGAAGAAGTTTGGACATATGTCAATTTTCTAATATCATAGGCCGAGGGGTTTTATCATGGATTTAACAGTATAGAAGTTCTCTTTCAACCATTCCTTTCAAGTGAAATGCTTCTCGCCCATTTAACAATTATGTCGTAACTGAACTCACTCAACCCATGATCTAACTTGATGGTGAACACTTGTGCAATGACTGATAGTTTACTAGCTATGATTTGTGCACTCATCCCATAATGGTTCGTCAGAGTCTTTTGATAAATAAAAACACTAGTCGCATATGCATTTGGCTCTTCATCTATGACTAGACATTCACCTACATAACCTTGATTCATTCTCATCGCATCCATTACCATATTTCTATAAGGATTACTATTGTCATCTACAACTCAATGCACGTTGCTAAAATTAAAAGTTGACACAACCATCCTTTTTACCATGGTCACGTAAGGAACATATGATTTTTTGTGTGCAAACCAACACATGAATTTCGCAATGAACTCTTTTTGTAGAAGATGCATCATTACGATATCTTGATCGAGAAACTTTTTATTTTTACACTTTTTACATGGATATTTAATATCGCCCCCACTTATATTTTTTGGATTAAATAATGTGTAATTAATAAAACCATCAACCCAATTACAATAATCCATTATGTGCAACCATTTGGGGTGAATCTCGATACATCCATAAACAATCATCCATTACTTATATCAAACCTGTAACAGTC
Source organism: Populus x sibirica (assembly GCA_019202695.1). Taxonomy (NCBI): domain Eukaryota; kingdom Viridiplantae; phylum Streptophyta; class Magnoliopsida; order Malpighiales; family Salicaceae; genus Populus; species Populus x sibirica. The sequence continues at coordinate 736,052 of JAGMVL010000353.1, read as the reverse complement.
TGACTGTACGGCTCGATCAATGTTAAAAGTTCCCAACATATCCTCTTTATTTGAGGGTAATATTTTTTATTACTAAAAATTCGGCAGAGTTTCATTTGCATTTAGGACATCTCATGTTATCGACTACTATCAATTTACTCAATCAACCCATCATCACAAGGTCCCATAATTCCAGACCTTATATCAAACCTCATAATTCCGCACCTCATACAATCCACACAATATATATATCCTACAAGTAAGTTCAATATGAACATAGTCCAAACATCATATCATAAAATTTAAAAGAAAAGGAATACTAACATGCAAATAAAGCATTTACAACATAAGAAGTGTTCTTAAATATTTCAAAAGGGTTAATTACAAGATAACTAAAATACTACATGCTAAGCTGAACTTTTATAAATACATCAAGGTTTACATAAAAGTATATATACTACAAAAACGCGTTAATTCCCTTTTGTTTAAGTTAAATATTTACATAATCTTCACAAAGTAGGGTCTTAAACTAATGATCTCCCTGGATATTTGATGGACCTGTTACATAAATAAATATACCATTATGTTGATAAAGAATATATACATGCTCATGTAATGAATACGAATGAAGTATTAATTTTCTATCGGATCCATAAGAATTCTAATAGAGAACTTATATTTTGCTTGTAAATCTTTTAAACCCAATTAACACTCATTTGTATATTCTTAATTTGAATACTCTTATTTACTTGCATGAACTGGGTGACCTTGCAAAGTCTAATCTTGAAATTCATTTCCCAGAAATCCTATCACGGATGCCATTAGCCGAAGCTAATCTTGTAATTCATCCCTCGGCAATCCTATCGCGGATGCTATTAGCCGAAGCTAATCTTGTAAATCACTAGACTTTATTTACATTGAACATGACATTTATTGTAATTGCATTCACCAAAATAATTTTAAATTGTATAAGTGCAAATAGGAGGAAAATCACGTACCTGCTTCGCCTGTCTCGCGACCTCCCCTAACAGAAGATCCAATCATGGTTGCTCCTCCTGAATTATAAGGAAGTTTTTGGTTATGATTCCTTTAAGCCGATATTATAGAGAATCCATATTCATCCATTACTCATATGTTACTTTCTATGCATGTTCATTTCCTCATAATAACATACATACATAAATCATGTATATTTTCAGATTTAGTATCTCAATGTGCAAGTATCCGTATGACTCAATTCTTTCATATTCTTATATATAGTATTCACGTGAAAGTCTCTTTATTCTGTCTAACTTTGAACTTCTTCGTCCAATTTTCAACTGTTATCTTGTCCAACAATTCTTGTTTAACTTCAATTGTTACTGTCCAATCGTTATTGTCTAGACATTGAACTGTTATTGTCTAACTTTGAACTGTTACTGTCCAATTTTCAACTGTTATTGTCCAACCGCTACTGTCTAACTTTGAACTGTTATTGTCCAATTTTCAACTGTTACTGTCCAACTTTGAACTGTTACTGTCCGAACACTCATCATATTTTTAACTATATCTAAAGTTCTAAAACTCCATTTTAAGTGAGATTGATCTCGTTAGAAAGCTAAGACACGAGGCTACAAGTTCTCTGAAGGGAGGAGAACCTAGTTTTGCCTCCAAGACAGTCAAAATTGCTCATTAACTAATTAGTCCTACTGCCCTACATAATCAGTCACGACTCAGTCTCAGTTGGTAACCCATAACTGGAGTTCTATATCTCCAAATTGAGCAAGACCAGTTTCCTTGGTTAGCTAACATTCAAATCTACAATTTCTATGAGGAACCCGATCCTAATTCCCTAATCCTCCTACCCGAAATCTCACCGAAAGTCAGGAGACAAGTCTGTCCAGATTCGTCTCCCCCTCCCCTTCACACAATACTTTCATAAACTACATACCACACACATGAATTAACTTAATCTTAACAATAAGTACTTTTTTCCCAATTTATGTCTAAGAACCCTAACCTATGATTCAATATCAAGGCATCAATTCTTTATCGAATTTAAAATGAATTTTTTTAAGATCATGTTTAGAACACCTTACCCGGTACAAATTAAGATTTTGATCTTCAACCAGTTGAAGATTTTCAACTCCCTCCTTTCTTTTCTTCTTGTTCAATTTCTTGGTAATCCTTTGCTCTCAAGTGTTTATCCCATCTATAACCTCTTAATCTTGGATGGGTTCTTGAAATTTTAGTGTTTCTCTCTTGATTTCTCAAGAATGGGTATAAAACTCCCTATTTTCTCTCAAAAATAAAACAAGACAAAACTTAGCTGATTTGGTCAAAAACTCAACTAGACTCAGTGACTTAAACCTAACACAGTCAATATCCGACCATTAATTTATTGATTTTTAAAAAAAGTTATTAAAATATTTTTTTAAAAAAAAAATTTAGCTGACCCTCTGGACTAGAGCCTTTCCCTGATCAATCTCATGTTATATTTTAAAACTACGGTTCCAAGTTGGAATGGATGGATTGTACAATATTGAAATTGAATACTATCACTATAAATACGGCTAAGAGTATAACTCTCTTAGTTGTTCAATTATAAATCGTTATTAGCAATAGAGAATGAAGCACTCAATTGGTGCAACCGACTGGCCTAGCTTGAGTCAGTTTTTCTTTTTTCCTGATTAAATCTAAATGGCATAAGTTTCCCCAACCAGCTGGTCTAGCTTCCCTACTGCTTTGGGTAATGTATTTATAGTGTCAGAAAATATAAACGTATGTATAATTGAACATAGTCATAACACAATAATTACTAAGGGAGAGATTTCTTCTTCATATTACAGGCTTCTCCATGTATATATATTGGCGTATAGGGTTTTTTTTTTTTTAACATATAGTTAATTTTATCTCTATTTTGACCTAAATATCCACATCTTTTTTATGTCACAACCACTAAAAAAATAATTCAAACAATATAACTTGATAGTATCTGAATTTGGAATTGGATTTGAAAAGGAAGATTTATAAATTTTCACACGTTTATTAAACAAATCATATATATCATATGCATGAATTTTCTTTGAATTTGAACATGTAAATGATGTTATGATAACATGTAAACAAATTTATTTATCTTGCAAGCCAATAATTTATGTATCATATGCATGAATTATAGACCATATGAAAAACATGTTCCTCTCTCTCTCTCTCTCTCTCTCTAGTTCTATATATCATAGCTTGCTCACTACAGATTTTCATACAACAAACTCCTCGTTTAACCTAAGTATCTCCTCTCCTATTAGCAACAATGTTGAAGCCACAGCTTCACCAGTCACACCTGTCAACAAAAATCCCTTTTCTACTACCTAAACCATTCATCCATGGCAGTGGTCATGCTTCTTTTCCTGTGTATTCAAGGTCCTTGTGCACTAAAGCAAACAAAGAAGTTCGTGTTGGCTATAAACATGGAAGCATTAAATCTATAGCTAGTGTCACACAGCAGTCCACAGATGTTAAGGCTGTGGTGACTGTGAAACAAACAGTTGTTGATTTTTGGACAGAAATAGGGATAGAACGAGGACTTGATGATTTGAAAGACCTGTTTGGCAAAACACTCTTGTTAGTGCCGAGCTTGACTCAAGTAAGCAGTGCTTCTTGAAAGACCTGTGTTCCAAGTATTTTATATTTCTTTTTTCTTTACAAGTGCAAGAAACAACTTTTAAAGTTCTTATCGAATGATTTATTTATTGAAAAAAAAGTAACATATATTCCTTGTTTGCAAGTATATATATATATATATATTTGAATGATTGAAGTAAGAAAAAAATTGTGTAAGTAAAAAAGCTGTACGTACCCACCTAAAAAAAGGAAAAAAGTTGATTCCATGTCTAAATTCCAACCTTTTTTTTTTCAATTTCTCTAGAGACGGGATTAGAGAAGCCCTCAATTCGAAAGTACGCACACAAGATAGATCATGAAGGAGAGGATATCAAGTATGAAGCGGATTTTGTGGTTCCACCAGATTTTGGAGAGATTGGTGCCATTTTTGTTGAAATGAGCACCATAAAGAGATGTACCTTCATGATGTTGTGTTTGATGGCTTCCCTACAGGACCAGTTCATGTGACTTGTGATTCATGGATCCATTCGAAGTTTGACAATAAAAAGAAGAGACTCTTTTTCACTAACAAGGTTAGTTACTTTCTGATAATAAGATTTGTTATCATTAAAGAATCATCTTAATTTAAAAACTTAAATTGTTAGGTGAAGTTTCAAGATATTATTTATATTTTTTTTAAACATACCTATTTAAGTAAAAGCTGTGATACCATGTCAAAAAACAATGACAAGAAACCATCTCAGTCTAAAAGATTAAAACTGTTAGGTGAGATTTTAAAATATGATTTATATTATTTTCTAACAGTTATTTACCCTTATGTGATCTGAGGTTTTTTTTTTTGTTTAATCTTATAAAATATCCCACATCACGGAAATTTTTTATATGAATCGATTTTTGTGTTTCATGGAATAGTCATACTTGCCATCAGAAACACCAAATGGATTGACAAAACTGAGAGAGGAAAAACTTGAAACTTTACGAGGCAATGACAATGGAGAACGAAAGAAAGGTGAAAGGATCTATGACTATGACGTGTACAATGATCTTGGAAATCCTGATAGTGATCCAGAGACAGCAAGGCCGGTGCTAGGTGGCAAAGAGCACCCGTACCCTAGGCGTTGCCATACTGGCCGACCACGGACCGAGTCAGGTAAAAATGCAGAAAAATAATGAAAAAAATAGTAGTGTTGGATTGTGTTCGAGTCAAAGTCCAATTTTGTTTGTTAAAAAAAAAAGATACAATATTATGATCCTTTCATCCCATGCTGTTAAACCCAGTTTGACAAATTTACATCTAAGTTAGATTTTAAAATAAATCTGGTGAAAATTGATCATTAAATCAATCTGGTATTCAATTAAATAGATTAAAGTCATGTCAAAATCTAATTTAATTAATTAAAAAAAAGTTTTCAAAACATCGCTTAGTTTTTTAAAAAAATTTTGAACAAAAATATTTTGATTTTTTTGAGTTAATCTTGATTAACTTGTTTAATGCGTAATCCAAGCTTTAAACAGGGTAGATTTAATAACTTTGCTTTCATAATAAACTAGCAAAGAAAATGTTTTTATTTTTTTGAAAGGCTTATCTTAATCTACGTAATGGAAATAATCCTTCTTTCATTATATAATAATCAAATAAACTAGAATTACTAAACTTAAACCTATCTATTAAAAGAAATTGTCAAATATATAACTGTTAATCTATACCTATTAACTAAATCATGGAAATTAATTTTATCCTTCATTGATTCTAACCATTTGGAAACAATTGTGCTGATAGATCCACTTACGGAGACGAGTAGCAGCTTCTACGTGCCTCGAGATGAAGAATTCTCAGAAATAAAGATGGGCACGTTTTCTGCCAAGACTCTCAAATCAGTATTGCATGCCCTAGTTCCTTCTCTATCAACCGCTATTGTTGACAGTGAACTTGGATTCCCATTCTTCAGTTCCATTGACGCACTATTCAATGAAGGAATCAATTTGCCTCCCCTTAAGAAACAGGGGTTTTGGAAAGATCTTCTGCCTAACCTTTTCAGGGCCATTACTGATGGAACTAAAGATGTCTTGAAATTTGAGACTCCTGATACCATGGAGAGTAAGATATTTTTTATACCTATAATAAGAACTAGATTCGACATGGGAAATTAATAAATCAATCATAAATGAAAAGATATCTATCATTTTCTCATTTTAAGAGTTTTTGTGTTTCAGGAGACAGATTTTTTTGGTTTAGGGATGAAGAATTTGCTAGACAGACTCTTTCTGGTCTCAACCCTTGTAGCATCAAAATGGTCACGGTATAGTATTTTTGTCCATTAATAAGAAAGGAAAAACCAGTCCAGGTTCATGCGGTTCATCAAGAAATGAATCAATTATTCACAAATGTTGGTAATATTAAAACTAACGATGCTGAAACATTACTCTTTTCTTGATGAAAGTATTGCATTAAATCATGCAGGAATGGCCATTAAGGAGTAAACTAGACCCTGAAATCTATGGTCCCCAAGAATCAGCAATCACTACAGAAATGGTTGAGCAAGAAATCAAAGGGTTCATGACATGTGGACAGGTATGAAGTAGAAAACCGATTGAATAACGGTATTGAAACTCATCTTGATTTTCCTCTTAACAAACTAAATTCGGTGCATTGATGAACGTAGGCAGTAAAAGATCAGAAGCTTTTCATCCTTGACTACCATGATTTATTCCTACCTTTTGTAAGCAAAATAAGAGAGCTGAAAGGCACGACATTATACGGGTCACGGACATTGTTCTTCTTAACCCATGAAGGAACATTGAGACCACTAGCTATTGAGCTCACTCGACCACCGATGGATGGTAAGCCGCAATGGAAGCAAGTGTTTAGACCAGCTTGGCATTCCACTGGTGTTTGGCTTTGGAGGCTTGCCAAAGCTCATGTCCTTGCACACGAGTCTGGCTATCACCAACTTATTAGTCACTGGTATGCACTTTACTTGCGCTTGAGTTAGCAGCCGCCTTGCATTAATGTACAAAAATTTTCGGTTTGTTCCAAATTGCGATGAAAAAAATAGGATTTGAATCGATTTACAAACATGTATCATATTTTATATTTTGCAGGCTAAGAACACATTGCTGCACAGAACCATACATTATCGCGGCCAATCGCCAACTTAGTGAAATGCATCCAATCTACAGACTCTTGCACCCGCATTTCCGGTACACAATGGAGATCAATGCTCTAGCTCGACAATATCTAATTAATGCAGAAGGGATTATAGAGACGTCATTCTTTCCTGGCAAGTATTCTATGGAATTAAGCTCTGTTGTCTATGATCAAGAATGGCGGTTTGACTACGAGGCGCTGCCCAAGGATCTAATAAACAGGCATGTTTGATCGATCCTTAGCTAGCCTATCATTCTACCAAACTTAGATGCTGCTGGTCATAATTAATAAGCCTTTTGAAGCGGCTGCTAGTTAAAACATTTTCTTTCTGATTCTGATAATTGATAGGGGAATGGCTGTGGAAGATCCATCTGCTCCACATGGATTGAAATTGATGGTGGAAGACTATCCATATGCCAATGATGGTTTGGTTTTATGGGATATCATCAAAGAGTGGGTTAGTGACTATGTCAATCACTACTATCCAGACTCAAGTCTCATTGTGTCTGATAATGAGCTCCAAGCATGGTGGACAGAAGTTCGAACGGTAGGTCACGCTGACAAGAAAGATGAACCCTGGTGGCCTGTGCTTAAAACACATCAGGACCTTATTGAAACCATGACAACTATCATATGGATAGCCTCCGGTCATCATGCCGCAGTGAATTTCGGACAATATACATATGCAGGATACTTTCCAAATAGGCCTACAACTGCTAGGATGAATATGCCAACCGAAGACCCGAACGATGAGTTGCTGAAACTATTTTGGGAGAAACCTGAAGTGATACTATTGACAACATTCCCTTCACAAATTCAGGCAACAACAGTGATGGCTATATTGGATGTGTTATCAAATCATTCTCCCGATGAGGAGTATCTTGGGCAGCAAGTAGAGCCATCATGGACAGAGGAACCGGCTATAAATGCGGCTTTCGTAAAGTTCAATGGGAGGTTGAAGGAGTTTGAAGGAATTATTGATGAAAGGAATGCTGACATTAAATTGAAGAATAGAAATGGAGTTGGCGTTGTGCCTTATGAGCTTTTGAAGCCATTTTCTGACCCTGGAGTTACAGGAAAAGGAGTTCCTTACAGCATCTCTATCTGAAGTTTGAAAACTTGTAATGGTATGTGAAAATATATATATATATATATATATATATATATATATATATGGTGGAATAATGTTGCGCTAAGTTGTTTCTTCTTGCATTTGCCTAAAAGATCAGCAATTGAAAGCAATCCCAGTAGATTTAACGAAGGAATTTAATCGATTAGCTTTAGTCGACCAACATTAGATTTACAGGGTTGTAGGTAATTGATCGATATCTTTCCCATAGAATAATTGAGAGTATCCCGTTTATTGATCATATAGCCAGAAATATTTCAGGATTTGTGGACTAGAGGGGAGCTACCTGTCATTCTCTTAATTTTCTTTTCATATCATATAATAACAATTAACTTTTGATTAGATAACAAGGAAAAAAAACATATTAGTGAAAATAATTCTGTTTTTAATGGTATTTTTCTGAGAGGATTTACTAAAATAATTTATATCATATTCTTGATGAATTTTGAACATTTTTAACATTGTATAAACACATATATGCAAACATTATAAAAAGAGTACCTTGGTGTAAACTCAGCCTCACTGATTTTGGCTGAGAGATACCCTATGATTGAACATTATTTCCTTTCTTATTTTTTTTTGAAGAAGTCGATATATTGAAAGGACTAACTAGAAGGTAACCAAAAACAAGATAAAAGAAAAAAAAATTACAAAAACTGAAAGCAGACAATAAAAGATAAAAAAACCAACAAATACAAATAAGAAAAAGAACATTGAGACTAAAGGAGCTTATGCGTCATGCTTAAAACCTTAATTTGGTGTTGTTAGATCAATCTATAATACCTTCAGGCCCCATAATGAAATCAGTTCCAATAGCCATGAAGAACTTACTTGTATACTTGAGCAAATTCAAGAGACGATATAGAATCAAGGGAAAGCTATCTTTGAAGGTTGCAGTTCTATCATTGAAGATAACATTGTTCCTCATAAGCCATATACTACGGCTAACACAACAAGAAAGCATAGACCAAGCCTTACACTGGAATTTTCCAAACACTAGGTTGGGCCACTAATGTAATAAATCATCCACACTGTCCCACGTATGTGGCGTCGCGATGATTGCGTCCACTCTCATATAGTGTATCTATCTATCTGGCAAATATAGGGAGACAAGGAATTGTGAAAAATTGGAATGAGAGTCGCCACCTAGTATTTTGGTCACTAGGAACCCTAACTGGTCTCAAAGATCGGGCACGGGAACTAATTGCATAAAGAGAAGGTATTAGCACCCCAAATACGCCTTATCTAAGTTAAGCTGCATTGTTTGATTGTTTGATAAAAAACTAAGGCATTATTGCATGTTCTAATTTTTGGTCTTCCTAAGGTTTAAGAAAAGTTCTCCTCAGTATGGAGTTCCTTGTCTTATCAGGTAAAATTTAATCGTTCTATGTCAACAAAAGAAATATCTTTTTAATATCGGGAATATGTTTTACGTATAAATTCGTAATCTCAAATACTAAAAGAAAATAAAATGATTTTTTTGGAATTTTTGAAATATTAGCCTAGTTCTCATGACTTTAATAAACTGGTTATTAAAGCCAAAATGCATGCTAAAACATTTTTTTTTTGAAATTTTCTTTGTATAAAAATACGATATGATTTTTTTTTATAGACTTGGCCGTATACATGAAAACAAAAACATTTTTTGTTTTTTTAATTTTTGCAATGTTTTGATGAAAACCAAATATTTTAATATCGGATTTGTATCTTTACGGTATAAAAATACAATCCAGTATTAAGCAAAATTAATAGAAACATATGCGGGAAAATTACAAATTATTTCAAATAGAATTGTTTTTGAATATTTTTTTGGACTAGGCCGAACCTAGTCCGAGAAAAAAACTGGGCCGAGATCGGTCTAAAATAGAACCAGACCAGAACCAACCAGAAAAAAAAACGTTCTTTCTATAAGGCTGGACTCAGCCCAGCCGTGTGGAGTCCAGCCGTGTGGACTGGACTCCTAAAGTCCAGCACAAGAAGATAGCTAGTTACTGTGCTGAGCATAGTAACCAATTAATTATAATTAGCGGGTTACTATGCGCAGCACAGTAACCGGCTAATTATATTTCAGTTGTTGCATAACGTGAATTGTTCACATTCTGCATGCAAATGAAACAAACCAGCAAGATAGATCAGAGACCGAGAGAAGATTACCTGGAGTGAAGGAGCGTGTTTGTTGTCGTTGGCGGTGGTTTGAGCTGGAAAAAAAACGATGGTGGCTGCTGCGGCGGTGACTATTCTTCTTCTTCCTTGTGTAGAGGCTCAAGCCTCTGTTTTTTCCTTATCTCCTTCTGTTTTGATTGCTCTTCCCCCTGTTACTGTCTTTGTTTGGTTCCTCTTGTCCCTGTGTCTTCTCTCTTTCTGGTCTATTTTGCTTCTGTTTCTCTTCTCTCTCTCTCCTCTGTTCTTCCATGTTTTCCTTTGTTGAAGTTCTGAAAGGAAGCCCGGAAGATCTCTCTTCTTTTTTGGTTTCTGTCTTTCTCTCTGTGTTTCTGTAATCTGTCGCCCCCCTGTTTTTTTAGTTCTTCTCCCCTGTTCTCCTCTTCTCTCTCCCTCTCTGTTTTTTTCTCTCCTTCATTTCCTTCTGTTTTGAGCCCCTGTCTTACTCCTTCGCTTCTCTGTTCCCCCCCAAGCCTCCTCTGTTCGTCCCTTCTTTGGCTTTTATAGCCAGAGAATGCATGCATTTTCCCTGATAATAAAGACACTCAGGACCGTTATTGCTGAAGTAATGGTAACGGTCAGCGATGGCAGGGGCGTCCGTTTTTCTCTGGCTTTATAACCGAATAAATGTCAATACGTTTCAGTAACGTATTGCATCGTGGCAGCTGAGGCTAAATGTTTCTTCTTCTTCCTGCTGAAACGGCTTTCCTAGTGTAATGAAAAAGGTGATCAATAGTGACGGTGCTGTTTTGAGATGTGAAATGACCATTTTTAGTTTGGTCACTCAAGTTCTGAAATTTTGTTATCAAGTCCTTGGATAAATTGTAATTGGAGCCCTGAACTTTAATTTCTTCTCAATTAAGCCCAAATTGACTTAAAAATATTTTTTCTTGCAATCAAACCCTCCGTAAATTCAATTAAATCTTCAATAAAAATTAATTGAGTTCATAAACATTTGATTTTGAACTTTTCTTTCTTTAATTGAATTTTCCTTGTCAACAAGGCTTTCATCAATAAAAAAATATACTGTCAAATTTCAATTTTTGTATTTTTGAACGTCCTCAACCAATGTCTAGCCATTTTATGGGCTTTCCAGCATCCTTTTCTCGCTCCTATTATTTTTTTGGATTTCTTCTGAATATTTTTTGATATTTTTTTTTTGTATTTTCTCATTTTTTGTGTGGGAACCCAAAAATAAGTAACAACAGATGCCCTCTAATACTTACAAAGCAAAGACTTTGCGTAGTAAGTTTTGTAAAGATAAACAAAACTGAACTTCCAATCTTGATCTTTTCACAACTTGGTTGATTTGAAATTCTGTCTTTATAATGATCCTTTCAATCAGGAACTAACGATAAAAACTATGTATAACTCAATTATCTTGAGAACTCGATCTTGGTGTCCCTCTAAATTATATCTTCTTCTTTTTTCTTTCTTTTGAGAATTTTCTAATGGTAGGGTTCCTCTCATTTTTCTTCCAATGCTAAGTTAATGTTGGTGGCTCGGTCAACGTGATGTCCCATCTGGCAATCTCCTTTAACCAAAACCAATGTCTTTGTATGCAGCTTGGTCAACATAAAATCCCGTCCGATGATTTCCTTTAACCAAAGCTAAAATTTGTGTTGCCGTTGGGTTAACCCGAGATCCTATTTACCGATTCCTTTTAAACCAGAACCAAAGTCCTATGTGGTTGGGCCAACCTAAGATCCCTTTTGGGAATCCCTTTTAATCAGAACGAAAATCTTGTGTGTTATTGGGCTAACCTGAGATCCTATATGGCAATCCCCTTTAACCAGAACCAAAGTCTGTGTGGTTGGGCTAACCTCAAATCCCTTCTAGCGATCCCCTTTAACCAGAACCAAACTCCTATGCGTGGTTGGGCTAACCTGAGATCCCATCTGACGATCCCCTTTAACCATAACTAAAATCGTGTGTGTGGTTAGGCTAACCTGAGATCTCATCTGGCAATCCCATTTAACAAGAACCAAAGTCTGTGTGGCTGGGCTAACCTGAGATCTCTTCTGGCAATCACCTTTAAACAGAACCAAACTCCTTTGTGTGGTTGGGCTAACCTGAGATCCCATCTGGTGAAACTCTTTAACCAGAATCAATATCTTGTGTGGTTGGGCTAACCTAAGATCCCATCTGGCGATCCCTTTTAACCAAAACCAAAGTTTGTGTGTGGTTGGGCTAACCCGAGATCCCATATGGCGATCCCTTTTAACCAGTAACCAAAATCCTGTGTATGGTTGGGGCTAACCCGAGATCTCATATAGTGATCCCCTTTAACTAGAACCAAAATCTGCGTGGTTGGGCTAACCTGAGATCCCATATGGCAATCCCCTTTAACCAAAACCAAAATCTTGTGTGTGGTTGGGCTAACCTGAGATCCCTTTTGGCGATTCTCTTTAACCAAAACCAAAATCCTTTACGTGGTTGAGCTATACTGAGATCCCATCCTGGCGATCCCCTTTAACGAGAACCAAAATCTGTGTGTGGTTAAGCTAACCTGAGATCCCTTCTAGCAATCCCCTTTAACTAGAACCAAACTTCTCTGTGTGGTTGGGCTAAACTAAGATCCTTTGTGGCGATCCCCTTTAACCAGAACCAATATCCTCTGTGTGGTTGGGCTAAACTGAGATCCCTTGTGGCGATCCCCTTTAACCAGAACCAATATCCTCTGTATGGTTGGGCTAACCTGAGATCCCTTATGGAGATCCCCTTTAACCAAAGCCAATATCCTCTGTATGGTTGGGCTAACCTGAGATCCCTTCTGGCGTTCCCCTTTAACCAGAGCCAATATCCTATGTATAGTTGGGCTAACCTGAGATCCCTTCTGGCGATCCGCTTTAACTAGAACCAAAATCATGTGTGTGGTTGGGCTAACCTAAGATCCTATTTGGCAATCCCCTTTAACCGTAACCAAAGTCTGTGTGGTTGGGTTAACCTGAGATCCCTTCTGGCTACCCCTTTAACCAGAACCAAACTCTTATGTGTGGTTGGGCTAACCTGAGATTCCATCTAGTGATCCCCTTTAACTAGAACCAAAGTCTGTGTATGGTTGGGCTAACCTGAGATCCCATCTGGCGATCCCCTTTAACCAGAACCAAAATCCTGTATGTTCTTCCTATTGGCAGGTTTTGAACTTGCTTCTTTCTTCTTCTTTTTTTTGTTGAGAATTTTCTAATGGTAGGGTTTTTCTCTCTTTTCTTTTTGATGATAAAGTTTGATCAAACTTTTCACTTGATGCTTTCTTTCCTTTTTTGATTTTTGTGATTTTACAGGATTGACATCGGTTTTCCCGATTGCAAGGTTGACATCCGTCTTTCCTAGTGACTGAAATTAACTGGATTTTTCTTGATTACAAAGTTGGAAAACTTGGTGCTTCCTGATTGCAGGGTTGACCTGGAGACTCCTCGTGATGACAAGGTTGATCTTCTCATTTCTTTGAAATTTTTCTAATAGTAGGGTTCATCTCATCTTCTTCCCGTTCCAGGGTCACAACCATGATTCTCTATTATTATTAGCTCAATGATTCTTTCTTTGTCCTCAATCTTGCTAGACTTCTTTGAGGATGTTCCTGAAATGAATAAAAAATATGTGTGCAATGCTTTGATGTTAGATGGCATGCATGCATCCTTACCTGATTTGAAATATAGGTCCCCCTTTTTTGATGTTCCATCGTCATAGGGTGCCTTTGTTTGCTATCCAAAGCCTTCTTTACTCTTTTAATGTACTGGCTCATTCATGTGCTAGTCATCCATTCAATTGTAAATGCAGTGCCTATCCTAGGTTGTCTTCGATGATTACTATTTTTGCTGTTTATCAAGGATAACCGTGTCCCCAAGTTTGGTATTGCTTGATTCATCATAAATGAGCTTAACCAATCATTCATCTTCTGTATTCTCTTGAGAATTTTTCTTTCATTGATTGTGTGTATCGTGCCAACACTCATCAAGAGGTTTTCTATTATCGACCTCATCTTAGATTACCAATCAGCCACGGACTTGCCTCCAGTTGAGGCCTATCCTTCAAGTCACAAATTGAAGGACTAAATTCAAGTCACAATGAATAATAACAAGACGACGCGTCGTTTGATTCCCTTTTTTTTTTTTTTCCTTGTTCAAAATAGCGCTGTTTTGGACAATAAATTAGGGATTTTAGCCAAAGTTCAATTTAGTCCCTCCAACTTTTAATTTCTTTCAATTACACCCTTAATTGACTTTAAACCGTTGATTTGATGCAATTTTCCCCAGTTAAATTTCAACATTAGCCCCGAATTTCAGCGCCTTTTTCATTTTTGTCTTTAGTTTTGGATTTATGCAAATTGATCCTTAATTAACCATCAAACATTTATTCTCTTCAATTTCACCCTTGATTTCAATCAATTAGGACCCTAGAGTTTGACGCCTTTTTTTCAAAATGATCCTTGGCTGCAAGTTTCTTCAATTAGCCCTTAATTGACCCCAAACTTTTGAATTTTTTTGCAATTTTACCCCTGATTTGAAACAATTAACTTGGTAATAATTAAATTTAGTCTCCTAAAATTTCAATCTTCTTAATTAAGCCCAAATTAGGCTACCAAACTTAATTTTTCAACAATTAAGTTAAAAAAAAAATTAATTTGACTCATTTAAGTATAATTAAGTCCTTGCACCTAATTAAACCTTTTAATTGGACCCAAATTAATTCTTAGACATAATTAAATCATATAATTATTAAAAATATAATTATGTCCTTAGGCTTGATTTTTATGTAGATTCATCCAAAAATTATTTAATTTGACTTAGAATCTATATTGTTTCACCAGGTTTCGTATAAAGGGGTACGATTAGGCTCCTAATTTTGTCAAAACAATTTCAGCTTGATTTTTTTGTATATTTGGAATCCTTCTCATCCTGCTTTTGCCTAAATGTCAGTCTTCTTGCTATTATTAATTTATTTTTTTATTTTGGAAAGAAAAAAGGTGAATTTGAGGAATAACCCAGAAATAGGTTATGACAGTTGCTCCCTCCTCTTTACAATGCTTATGATAGAAAGTCTCATAAGAGACCTTAGATAGTAAGCTTTATAAAAAAGAAAAAGGAATGAGAGAGATGATGTGGATCAACCCAACACCAAGCGTAATCATGCCAACAACCCATTGGAAGTGCCAATTGGGCCAATCACAAGAGTTAGGGCAAAGAAGCTTAAAGAAGCATTGAATGGGCTTGTTCAGAACATATGGAGCAAAATGGACCTAGAGGGGCTTGGGACATTTAAGGAGCATGAAGGACAACCTTTAATTCATCTAGTTCAGGTCCAAGAAGAGCCCAATTCATGTGGAACAAGGGGTTGATGTGTCCGGCCCAATACCAGCCTTGTTAGGCTTGTTATTTTTTCCTAATGCTACAAGGATAAAAAGTCAGCAATTTATTCTCCTAATTAGGTAAGGAAGTTGGCCATATCTATTCCTAAGGAGGGGAGGACTATTTAATGTTTTTCCTAACTTAGGAAGGAAAGTAATTAAATCAGCAACAAAGGAGGAAATTTGTTTTCTTATTTGTCCAAGTTAAACAAGGAAATCCAAGCTAATCAAGGACATCAAAGGGGGGCAGCAACATAAATTTTCAAATCAGATTTTTCCTAGTTTATTTAAGACTTCTTAAGGGTGACAAATCTGATTCTAGCATATTTAGCATGATAATTTTTGGATTTTTATTATTTTCTTCTTAGTTTTTGGGTTATTATTACTTATTTGGGTCAATTGTAAGTGAGCTTCATATAAGTCCACCTAAGGGGGGTCCATTAGGGTTTTTGTAAGTCTAGAGTCAGTATAAATAAAAGCATAACCAAACATGTAAGGTTACACAATTTTCAGATCAATAAACTTATTTGCCGCACTTGTTGTGTGTTGGTGGGATAATCTCCCTTCCTTGGTTCTCTAAAGGACTGAAAAACAACTTATCGAAGAACAACTGTCTTCGTGGCATCATCCTTATACTTCTCGTTCGCGAATCAATATTCGTTAGGTGGGGGTCTCCGTTTCCAATAGTGTTGGTGCCTAGGTACAAGTTATCTTTGTGTCATACTCCTATCAAACCTAATTTACTTGGCTTTCCAGGAATTGGTGTCTTTGCGTGTGGGTTGCGTGATGATTAGTACTTAAAAGTGCATTCTCATTAAGGTTTTATATCATCATATTGTACTAAAGTGTCATTAAATTCCCTAACTAAAGCATGTTTTATAATAACAAGTCTGATAATATAAGATATCTTTAATTTATGGTAAATGCTTATTTTTAATACAGGTATATCTCACAATTCAAAGGATTGATTGACGTGATTAACTATTGAAAGTGAAGAGACAAAAAGAGGACTAAACTTAGAGAAGAGATGATGGTTCAATTCAAACTGGAATACTATTCGGTTATTGGGTTATAACTGGAGTTGTAGACCTTGGATTTAGGTTTGGTTTATATGTATGGAAAGCTAAGATATAGACCTAAAACTTTTATGGGAGTCAAAGAATAAATTCTACCAATTTCAAGTTCAAATCTTAGCAACAACGGAGAAGTCGGAATTTGTCCAGCAGCCCAGACATAATCGTTCGGTTTTCAGCTCATATCTTGAGTTCTAGAAGTCCAAATGAGCTCTCGTTTTTTTTGTTGAGAAGCTGAGACAATTGCCCACAACTTTCATAGGGACACGGTGCTCAAATTCTGATGTTAGCAATGATATTTTAGCTAGCCAACAATATCAATAGCCAACCAACAATATCAATAACCAACCAACAATGTCAAAAACCAGTCACCAAGTCAATGGTTGGCCACCAACTAAATAGTTTGTCAACCAATCAATAGTTCTGAATTTTAGCCTATAAAAGGAGGCATTTGCCATGTATTTAGTCATCTTGGTTTTTAGATCAAGATCATGTTCTTGCTTTCTTTCTTTATATCTTTGTAATGTTCAAGTTTTCTTTCATGTTATATTAATCTCTTGTTTATGCTTTTTCATTTCCTTTCATATACTTAGTTAACTTATATCATAATCATGTCTTATCTTGTTTATTTATGTTTATCTTCTTCATAATGTTTAGTTAAGTTTATTATGTCAAGATAAAAAGGTTTCACTAGTGGTGTTAGAATATGTATAATATAAACTCAACATGGACTTTAATGTTTATATCCAAGAAAGATTAACATGTTTTATCTTTTTGTCTTACTAATTCTTAATACTTTGCTTGTTAAATGGTTAATCTAGATTTGTGTTGTATAACACTTGGTATAATAAATGTTTGATCCTTCATAGTCTTCAGCCGAAATCCTTATTATGATACGAACTTGATTTGTTGTTAACATAAGTTAGCATCATGAATACTTGACAATATTTACAAGTATGGTGTTACTTAGATAAGATGATTAATATGATCATGTTAATAATTTATAATGAGCTAATA
The DNA here is from genome assembly GCA_019202695.1 of Populus x sibirica. Classification (NCBI taxonomy): domain Eukaryota; kingdom Viridiplantae; phylum Streptophyta; class Magnoliopsida; order Malpighiales; family Salicaceae; genus Populus; species Populus x sibirica. The sequence goes on along the minus strand of JAGMVL010000353.1, from coordinate 718,596 downwards.
ACAATAAATCATCCGATTGGAACCTCCTTTGTGTGTGGTTTCAAGTTGAGTAATAAAAAGAGTTTATATTATATTTATTTGAAATACCATTAGTGGATCCTCTAACTTTGACAATTGTTTTATCCTTGTTTAATCTTTTTATCATTAATACATCTCAAAGTTCTCTTCAACATCAATATCATTTTATTATTTATAATTTATAATTTATATAATTCACCTCCATGTGGTTCGACCCCGGTCTTGCCGGGTTATTTATTACTTCGACACTCCTGCACTTGGGAGAGACATCAATCTTTTGGTCGTGTTACGTGACCATATGATCACGAGGTTCGCATCAATAATGGACTCACCAGATTAAGAAATAGTTAATCCTTCTGAAAGTGTTTGAGGTGGGGGCTTAAAAGCACACTCAGAGGAAAAAGAGATAGGGCTAGGAAGTGCACTATCCCAAAGATGAGGGCTAGAAAGTGCATTCAAAGGAAATGAAGATAAGGTTTGTAAAAATGATCTTTGTGAAAAATAAAAAGACTTCTCTTTTTATTTTCAAGCGGTGTAGTTGTACCAGACAACCTGTCTATTGGTAAAATTCAAAAAATTTAAATTGGTCAAATTGTTATAGGTAACTTGCCTAGATGAAGAATACAAAGGTTTTTTCAAATGGTCTCATTGTAATGGGTGACCTGTCCAGGTGAAAAATACAAAGATTTTCCAAAGTGGACTTATTGTAATGGGTTACCTGCCAAGGTGGACAAATACAAAGATTTTCTAAAGTGATCTCATTGTAATGGGTGACCTGCCAAGGTGGAAAAATACAAATATTTTTCAAAGTGATCTCATTATAATGGGTGACCTTCACATGAAAAATAAAAGGATTTTTCAAAGTGATCTCATTGTAATGGGTGACCTCCCAAGTGAAAAACGCAAAGATTTTCAAAATGGTCTCATTGTAATGGGCGACTTACCCAAGTGAAAAATGCATAGATTTTTCAAAATGATCTCATTGTAATGGGCGACTTACCCAAGTGAAAAATGCAAAGATTTTTCAAAATGATCTCATTATAATGGGCGACTTGCCCAGGTGATAAACAAAAAGATTTTCAAAGTGGTCTTTTTGTATTGGGCGGCCTGTCTAGGTGAAAAATATAAAGATTTTTTAAAATGGTCTCATTGTTATGGATGACCTGACCAAATGAAACATACGACTTACCTGGTGAAAGAATTTGGCCAGAGATGTCATGAAGGGATGACATGATAGGGCTTAAAGGTGTACTATCTGAGAAGTGAGGGCTCAAAGGCGCGTTCGAAAAGAGATAGAGTTAGAAAATACACTACCATAGTTAAGGGCTCAAAGGCGCACTCAATAAGAGGCAGGGTTAGAAAACACACTACCTAATAAATGAGGGTCCAAAGGCACGCTCAAAAAGAGGTAGGGTTAGAAAACATACTATCTGAGAGATGATGGCTCAAAGGCAAACTCGAGAGGAGGTAGGGTTAGAAAACACATTACCCGAGAGATGAGGGCTCAAAGGAGCGCTAAAAAAAGATTTGTTGTTAAGACACTAATCTATTAAAGATCAAAGTAATGCATTATGATCAATATGCATGTATACTTACCTGAGAAATATAGGACCCTTTTATTCATGGAGTTTTCCTTTTCTCAAAAGTTTGGGTCTCTTTTGTAAGCTTCAATGGCTTTTTCGCTCTTGTTTACTCGAGTCACATCTTGTGATCTTAACCTTTGGGAAGAGCATAACATCAGGATACTTCTTTATCTACAAAGCTTTATCTCAAAGGTCGCTAGCTCTGCCCTACATTTTTCATTTTTTAAGAAAGGAAATCATGGAGCTAGTCCTATTATGTGTTTTTTGGATGGCCCCCCAGCCTGATCATGCCACCGAGTGTTTAATTAAGGTTTTCTTTGGGGATAAGGTTGTGCGAAATAAGATTTGGTTACTTATAAGGAGTTGTTTTCATGGAGAATTCACAGAAATCTTTTTTATGTTGGTTTAAAGCAAACTTATTCTCAAAATAATTCAAACAATTCCCATGAACAGGTCTTTATATGGGCTGGGTCGAAACGGGTACAGCCCACGGTCCACATGGTTGCTAGCCTAGCCCAGCAACCATGTTAATTAACTTTTCTTCATTTTGCATGCAAACAATGATTCTACATGCAAATTGCCAAGGTTTTCCAGCAAAATAAGAAGGAGAAAAGGGCTACTTGGTGTGGGGGTGGCTAACTAGCAATGCTGGGAAGGATGATATGTTGTAAACAAATTGAAGTTGTTAACAAATTTTTAAAAGAATAGATTGAAAAATAATTTAAAATATAAGCTTTTTGCCTTTTTGTCTCATTCACCTAATATGATGCTTTATTACCTTTTAAAATAAAAAATATCTTTAAGAAACCACCAACATTTGTTTGTTGTCCGCTAAAGCTTGGGAAGCAGAGCTTCTCCTTCAATCTACAGGTTAGCCAAGTTTTCATTTTTTTATGAGCCCTTTGCCTTTTTGGCTCCCCATAATTGCTCAATTAGTTTCAAGTTAGCTCACATTCAGCTAGCCTCGCATTTATATTTGTTCTTCTCAAGATTATTTCTTACATTTATATATTCTAATATGTTGAGATTGTTTGCTATTTATATTTTATACGAAGTGAAATAAAAAAAATCATCTATGATAAGAACACCCTTTCCTAAGCTCGACAGAGGAAACATCTAAATCCCAACCTCCCACGCCCTAACCATAAGCAACCGTCAACATTGCAAAGATTGAGAAAAAAATTTCAAGGCCATCCCATCTATGATAAGAATTGCAGCTAAACTGTCAAGCAAAGGCTAAGGGAACAACAAAATTATTCCATCCCACTAAGCAAAAACAAAAAAGAAATTGTTTGGAAAAAATGAACCAATCATACCTCAAAAGACAGGAAACCAAGAAGAATTTAAAAATCCAAAGACAATAAGCCAAAAAGAATTCAAAAAAGAAATCATGCTGCATAAAAACAAAGAAAACCTATCCAAACCAACCCCAAAAGAAAGGAAAAAAATGATTAAGCAGAATTGAAACAAAAAAAACCTGCAAACAAAATAGTTTGAAGCCATTTAGCAAGATAAACTTATCGCATGAAACTAAACATGCACTAAACAATGAAAGAACAGAGAACATAGTGAAATATGAAAGTTGTTGGATTTAATTGTTTTTGGGACAGACACAGACAACAATGAAACAAAACAATAATAAAATCACTAGCAACAAACAATTTAAGCAAGTAAACAACTTACATAGCAAAATCATTCTTAGAAAATGTTGTCAATTGTCCTTAACAAAGCAGTTAAGCCAAAAATAAACAAATATGCCAAGAATCCAATACTGGTAGCTAACTAATACTTCAACAACAATCCGAAGCCCAATTAAACATACAGTAAAGAATGATGGCCAAGCAAGGCAAAAGAAAGGAATTGAAGAACCTATTAATGCTGCGACACTTAGGCATGCATGGCAGAACGGGAAATTGATCCATGATAATAATGGTTTTGCATGTTAATTCATCAATGACAATGTTTATGTTTCTTAAATGTTAATAAAGTAAGTTAGGCTTTCAATTCTACTTCTTGCTATTCTTTTAAGTGAGCTTAGATGACATATATTTTAAGAAAAATATAGCAAAAGATGAGACTGTTGGTGTGCATACGATCTATACGTTGCCTTTCTTGATTTTTTAAGTTCAAACTTCGAGGTAAAAATATGAAAAACTTAGGTTGAGTATTGATATATCAATTGCACATTAGGCAGTACATTATACACACATCACCATAGTTGCAAGCATTAAACACACAAGATAATCTTGAAGTTGGTATGTATCTGCTGTAGTCTCTTGGCATACATCAAGTTTTGGCATTTGTACTCAATAAATCGCTTGTGAGATACCAACAGTTTCATCATTAATAGTGCAAGCTCAGCAGAATTCCAGAAAGAGCAGAGTTTAGTAATCAAATGTGTGGAAAAAACACCAGATAACAATGTTTGAAACTACATTTCTTTTCATTGATAAAAGTATATATGTATAATACAAGAAGGCAATGAAATACAGGGAAATAGGAAGCGAAAATATATAAATGAATGAAAAACACCAGAAGCAAACAGCACAACTCCTCACACTTTCTTCACAGGGAGCAATAGCATGGTCTAGTTTCCAGGTGGTGGGGAGAGGAACGGGAACGGGATAGGGATAGTGGGCATTGAGGGCATGCTTGGAAGTGGAGGCAAGGTGACCTTGGGGAGACTAGGCATTGTTGGCAGGCTAGGAAGTGGAGGCAGCGTGGGTTTAGGCAGGGAAGGTTGTGCGGTTGGCAATGTGGGCTGTGGTAGTGTTGGTATAGAAGGCATTGGTGGCAATGCTGGTTTAGGCAAATTGGGAACAGCAGGTAAAGGGGGCAATTGCAGAAGCTGACGAGCTGCCTCGCCGCCTGAAATTGATAGAGCAATGAAGAGAGCTAAGATAAAAGAGTTGAAACTTGCCATCTCGATGCTTAATCTCATGGCCTGGAAGAGACTATATGAACTAGCTAGCTAGGATTAAGAGAAGAAAGAACTGTGTGATATTGTTTGTGACAAACCAGGGATGATAATGGGTTTATATACATAGATCGATGTACGTAGGAGAGATCTATTTGTGATCTGTTCCATATGGTTGGTTTAGTTTAGAAAACAGGAGAGTCATTTTGAATGTTGTTGTTGTTAGCTCACCTTCTTATCCATCTTCCATTGAAAACAATGCCATGTCTTCCTTTTCTTCTTGTGACACGTTATGTTTTCTTCTTTCCATTTTTCCCTTGAACTGGGTTGTTCAGGACTGAAACTTATATTTGTTGTGACACGTTATGTTTTCTTTTGTAATATTTAAATTAAAATTTTAATTTTAAAATTTTTCAGAAAATCACCAAAACATCGATGACTTTTTAATTCGTCGGTGATTTTATCTGTAAAAAACAATAATTAACTGTACAATTGGGAAGTCAATAGTTCCAGAGCTCTCTGGAAAATACCGACGGAATTTTCCGTTGGTAATTCCCTTTGTAATTGACATGATGAACCATGTTCATAGTTTACCAATAATTTTACTGGCAGAATTTATTCTGTTAGTAATTCCATTGATATAAATGACACATCAATGTTTTTTTTTTTGCTTTGTTTTAATTTTTTCCACTGTAATTCCCTCAGTATATACCAAGAAAATATTTCTGTCGATAAAATCCATTAGAAATTTACCGATAAAAATATTTTCTTGATATTTCCGTTTATATTTATCGATTTTCTAGTTATCGATTTTCTAGTAGTTTCACTCGTATACGTTAACATCAACCTTACTCCCTTTTATGTTGCATAATGTCATGGACAGCTGTTCACTTGTGTATGCCAGTGTTGTTAGTCCATCATCTTCAGGTCATAATTTGACATGAAAAGGAATTGCCCACGTGATTACAGGAAAGTGCCTAAAGAATTTCAACATTTTTTCTGCATTTGGAAACATGATAGATTCCTTGGCTCAGTTTTTATTCCTTAAAGTGATCATTTGCCGAGTTTGCTGAAGGTTAAACATGATAGCTTTAGGCCTTAAAGGGATATTAATTTTGCCATGTGACTAGGTGTATTTATACATCTAGGTTTACATAACTAAGGAGTTCTGGTTGTTTCATTTTATTAGAGTTTACATAACTAATGTACTACATACTAAGCTAAGATTTTAATATACATCAAGGTTTACACAAAAAGCATAATGCACAATCATGCTATTTCCTTTATGCTTAAGTTAAATATTTACATAAATTTAACAAAATGAAGTTCTAAAAACTAACGATCTCCCTAGGCATTTGACGGACCATTTCCACAAACAACTTAGTAAGCATACCATTATGTTTACAAAAGAAATATAGATGATCATGTAATGTATATGAATGAAGTATAAATTTTCTATCGAATCCATAGGAATTCTAACAATCAACTTATAATTTGCTTGTAAATCATTTAAAACCCAATTAGAACTCATTTGCATATCCTTAATTTGAATACTCTTATTCTTCACTTGCATGAATCGACTGACTTTACATAGTCCAACCCGGATATTTTTAGACAATTATAATTATCAATTTCCCTAGGTCATTCAAACATCAATACCCTTTACAAATCGAGCCTTATCGACCGTTCCCGAGCGTCCCAACGTGGACGTCATTAGCCGAAGCTAATCTTGTAATTCATCTCCTAACAATCCTATCACGGATGCCATTAGCCGAAGCTAATCTTATAATTCATCTCCCGGTAATCCTATCACAGATACCATTAGCCGAAGCTAATCTTGTAAATACGCTAGACTTTATTTACATTGAACTTGACATTATTGTAATTACATTCACCAGAAAGACTTTAAATTGCATAAGTGCAAAGAGGAGGGAAAAATCACGTACCTGCTCTGCCTGTCTCGTGACCTCCTCCAATAGAAGATCCAATCTTGGTCACTCCTCCTGAATCACAAAGAAGTCTTTTATCATAATCTCTTCAAGCCAAATATTAAAGAAAATCCATATTCATTCATTACGCATATGTTACTTTCTATGCATGTTCATTTCCTCACCATAACATACATACACATATCATGTATATTTTTAGACTTAGTATATCAACGTGCAAGTGTCCGCACGACTCAGTTTATATATATAGTATTCATATGAAAGTCTAACAGTTATTATTTAAGTCTTGAACCGTTATCGTCTCGAACTGTTACTGTTTGAGGCCTGAACCGTTATTGTCTGAACTGTTACTATCTAAGTCTTGAACTGTTATTGTCTAAACTGTTACTGTCTAAGTCCTAAACCATTATTGTTTGAACTGTTATTGTCTAAGTCCTAAACCGTTACTGTCTGAGCAGTTATAGTCTAAATCCTTAACCGTTACTGTTATTGTCTAAGTCTTGAACAGTTACTGTCTGAGCAGTTATTGTCTAAATCCTTAACCGTTCTTGTTTGGGCATTCTGTCTTACATATCTCACCTTTTGTAACAGTCCCGTTGAATTCATGGATTTTAGCCACCAATTTAACATGTTTCAAGAATTTTTAACGTCTAATGACTCCATTACATACAAAATCTAATAGGGACCAACAATTCAATAATATTCCTCATCAGACATCCATTATTTCTTTGATTTTCATGGTAGTAATATTTCACACAATCTCAAGAATAAACATAGGGGCTCCATGAAATTTAAGAAGTTGTAAAGAGATATTAAAAAAAAATAGTTCTACTTACTACCTTATTCATTAATTAAATCTTTTAAAATCTCCCATCATTGGTCGGCCACTAGCTCTATTTAATTGTCAAAAATTTTACTTTAATTACAATAATTTAATCACTTTACTCTAATTTTCACATTATTTCCCATGACAAATTAAAATAAATTTTTATTTTGCCCCAAATTTATTCAAGAACCCTAACTTTTCAAATTTCAAAAATTCAATCAATTAAGAACTTTAAACCATTAAGATCATATCAAAAATCTTTAGAATGCCTTACTAAACAAGTAATTAAACTCTAAACACTACCCAAATCAAGCTTCCAACTCCACCTCTTCTTTAATCTTGGCCGAACTTCCCCTCTCCTTTTCTATTCACCTTCACTTCATTTTTCTTCCTTCCAATTAATGCTCACTAAGCTTGGTTAATGTTCCCTCAAGATTTTCTCTTAAGATTTTATGTTTCCTTTACAATTCTATCTCTCTCAGATCTAAATGGTAGTTTCCCCTCTTTCTTTTTCTCTCTTTTTTCTTCTTGCCCAAGCACACACATGCACACTTATATATATATACACACTAACTTTTTACCAAATTCCCTTTATATTCTAAATGGTAAATTTCATGTTCCTGGGATAAAATTCCTAGATCCTGGCATTTGTCTTTATAAAATTTTTACTAGGGTGAATTTGAATTTTATTTAGTTACATATTGATAATTTTATTTCCAGGTAACTCACTCTTAGTAATATTTTATTCACATTTCTGTATTTTTTTTCTTTTGTATTTGGTTCGTTCTAATGCTTATTTGGTGCTTCTGTTAAATCTATTCTATAAATACTTAGATTGCTTTTCTACCTAATTTTCAACCGGGGTTTACAATGATTATGCTATACATATCCAACTTGTGTCCGTCCATCAAAAGATTAGTGAGGTACTTCGATGGCAAGACAAAATAAGAAGGAAAAAAAGGCCATATTTGTTCTCGGTTGCTAGTGTACTAAGGCCTAATCTTCAAGATTTTATCCGAGGCAAGATCATTGAGGAATGCCAAGCTTTAAAGAATTTTTTCAAGTGTTAATGGTGCTATTACTTGTGATAATCCAAATAATGTGATGAGATTGTTTCAAAATTCAGTCTATTGCTTATAGCCCACGGGGGATTCATACACCAGGTGATTGATATTTGATTCCATTTTGGTAGGGTGCATTCTAGTTTTTTTCCCCAACCAGGCATAACTTATAAACAATATAAATGGCATTTTCCGTAGAATTATAGCAAATGTTCAATGTATATGTCAGTGAAAGTTGTTAAAGATTGGAAAGCTTGCTCTGAATTCTGGAGGAAAGAGTTATATCCAGGAGGGAGGAGGTCATAAGTCTCATTCCAAGGGTAATATGTGTAGATCCAAGATTCAAATTAAAGACCTTTGAAGATGCATTTTGATGAAGTTGTGAGTATGTCCTCGACTAATAATTGACCTGTAAAATAAATCCCTTGTTGGTGTAGTGGGGGCTCTCTAATGCTTTTATAAATTGAAGGAGTTAAGTGTGCATAGTCCAACTCTCCAACCTAGAAGTACTTAGCTGGTGATTGGGTGTATAAAGACACCCACTCCTTGAATTTACCTCATGGAAAATAAAAATATTTTCCTAGAAAGTTAATACTATCCTGACAATCAATCATTGCAGGAAGATTGATAAAGGATCAATAAGACGCTGCGAACAACTGCTATACATATGGTTGATTAGCCATATTGAAACCAAAAAACCAATATTTAACAATTTCTAATGGTTTAGTAAAAAAAAACATTGGAAATAGTTAAAGGGGAAGAGTGAAATGATCTGAGTGAAGAAAAGTGGAAGACAAAACTCTAAAGAATTCCGCAAAGAGAAGTTAAATGGAAAGCCCCATGGATGAGAGCAACAAATTATCTCATGGGTTGTGGGCAAAGACAATGGGTGCCTTTGATTATGATAACTAGATATATTAGTTAGGTGCCCGTCTTGGTTGCTAGACAGCTCGGGGGCATACAACATGTGTCGAGGACAGCCAAACTATCATGATTCTCTAGGTTATTTAAAGACCAGTCCACTTTAAAAGTAATCAAGGTAAGCATCAAACAAGATTGGAAGCTGCTAATATTGATAAAAAAAAAAAAAACAAAAGGAATCAAAAGGTTTGAGGGATCCAATAACTATTAAAAAGTACCCGAAGTGAAGAAATCTATCATTGATAAGTACTGTCCCCATGAATCTCGAATTTGAATCTCGAACTTCGCAAGCCACTGAACTAAATAAGAGAACAAAGATTAACAATGAGAAAGAACTAAGAGAATAACTGGAAAAGCTCCGGGTAGACTCGGGCACCAGTAAAACTTTCAAGATCTCCCTTGAGGAACAACTCCTCACTAAAGAGAAATTAAGGAAGTTTGTGGAGCAACAATTAATGGAAAAAGACAAGAAAGGACCGATATGTCTTCAAGAGTCCAAGCGGAGTTAGAAAGCCAGATCGAGCAATATGAGTAGTTATACAAGGAACATGTAATACTTGAGAGTGAGCGGGCTAAAGCAAAAGTCCAAGGAAAAGTTGTCAGGAATTCCTAAACTAATAAGATCAACATGTTAAAAAGAGAGCTCGACACAGAAAAAATCAAGGTAGAACATTTGAAAGAATCAATGCTTTCATAAATTGTTAGTTTGTAATGAAATTTACATGTTTTGTAAAATTGTTATCACAAGAAATTGTGTTGATTAGGCAAGATATATAATCATGAACAACCACAACAGGCGTAGCCTATAGAAAATTATGACTGTGGTTTGGGCTATAGAGTTTGTTGTGTTTGATTGCTTTAAGTTTAATCCTTGTCGATGCATGAGTCTAATTGCTGCTACTTTGATTTTTAGAACTTTATGTATCTTGGGTTCGTTTTAGTAGATTTTAGGAGTTGATCTTTTGTGTCGTTTATTCTACCGACTGTGAGAGCTGGGTTATGAACCTAGTGCGGTTCTAGGGTTCATTTTGTTTTTTATATGTGAAATATAATGCTAGAAGTGAGTGGTGAATTTCACTACGCATAATTTAGCCTTAAACTGAAGGTTTTGTCTATAAGCTGGTAATTCTAAGGGAATTCGTTGTGATCCTTGTTATGGTTTAGCTAAGAATATTATGGAAAAAACAACTTTTTTGTCATCATGAACGAAGACTGTGAAATGTTATGAGACACATTTCTTTTATTGCATCAACTCTCTTTAGTTGTTTTTGTTTCTGAGTTTGTGCACTCTTTTTTTCTGCTTGGGTGTCTGTCATGGACTTCCTGGGATCCTTACATTAATTAAGTTAAATTTTTGCATCTTTGACTTCACTTTTTCATATGAAGTTCCTGTATTGGAAAATCTACATCTTTCTTGAGCTTCTTGTTTTGCTGCATCAGGGTGCAAGTGTTGTACATTTCCATGATTTCAATGCTGAAGTCCTTCGATGCCTCACCATTCCCAATGTAAATGCCAATCTTTCAGTAAGATCTCACCGTTCGCAACAAAAGAGGGAAGTGCTGGTACGAAGGAGAACCACGTTTCTTTTGGGTGACCGGAGCCAAGTCCATCTATGTCTTCCTCACGTGCATCAAAAGGAAATGTACCTAAGTTGCAGCTCAGGGCACAAATCATGCTCTCAATAGATAGCCTTTCATTCTTAATCAGGAGCTATTACTCAAATCTGTTTGTCAAGTTGTAGACGGCTCATCTAATGTTCTAGAAGAGTGGAAGCTCTCGGTTTAGCATATGAAGGTCTCCAATTAAGTTGAATCAGATCCTCTCAATCTCTAAAGCTAGATGTGGCCACAATATGCTCCTGCCTATGAGATCAAATTCATTAAGCGATGTACTATATGCTAAGAACTTCTCTCATCTCATTTGCTCTACCCATTGCATAAACTTTATTTTATTTTACTTTTTTCAGAGTTGCATTAATAATCTAACACTCTTTGCTAATATCCTAATCCCTGGCTAGGAAATTAATCAGAAGCTTTCACTTCTCTCTGTTGAGGCCATGATGAAGGTCACTCGTTCTAAAACCAGTACTCTTAAGACCAAAAGGTTGGGAGGATTTGAAGGCTTGTGGAACGCATCTCATTTTTCTTGACTGCTATAGATAGCAATTTGTCAAAACTCTCTTGGTGCGTAAAAGAGAGGTTAGAAATGCCCTATTTATGAGAGTTACATTGTCAATAATATAATCTTAATATACTTTTCATGCCAAATATAGACCATCCTTACGTGCCCAATATTGCCAAAGCAATTTGTGCGATGGTTAGAGAGATTTTGTTCACATTGTACGATTCTCCATAATATCAGGTTTAAAATTATACGGTAGAAAGGAAATAACTAAAAAAGTGCATATAATCTAGGAAGCAAAGAGACAACCACACATTAATTTGAATTGCCGCAAAATACAATTCTGCTATAAATGGCAAACACTACATGCATGCTACATATTTATAAAAGCCAGACCTTTCGCATTATTGTCACCAAATCCATATTCAGAAAGGAGCAACACTTATATTAATTGTTGGTGTTTAATGGCATCGTCTAAAGCATTGCTGGTTTTGGGGGTTTTCATGCTCTTGATGACCACATTTGTAGCAGGAGATGTGGCCAATACCATTAGAGACAAACCACCATACATAAGTTATGGAGGTCTTGGATGTGACCCAAAGAAGAATCCCCGATGCCGCCTCAACCCAGACCCAGCCCCTTTAGGAAGGGGTTGCAAAGCCGAACATCGATGTAGGGAAGGCTAGCGAGGGGAGCTAGTGAATATTCTACACCTTTGGAAGTAGGCCAACATCGTTGAATAAGTTTATTCTTATGGTAGCAATACGATCATCAATGAATGATTTCTTTTGCTCAAGATGATTATTTCTTCTCCTTTCAATTTCATTTCATGAATTTTTTAACATTATATATTATGTTGTAATAAATATTACATTAACAAATAATATAAAATACGTGGGAAAAACATTGTGCATGTCTAATGTGAAAAGACAGTTTCACCTATCTCTACACAAACCAAATAACTTGCAATTAAGTTCATATGATCCTTTTCACATGGACACATTTATCTTTTTCAAATTCATTAATTATTTTAATAGTTAAGTTATGCATTTTAAGGGAAAAACAAACTTGCATCCAAGGGCTTTATGTACATTTTTTTTAATGAACAATGATATTAATTAATTGTCCTCATAATAAAAAAAAAATTAAAACTTTCTTGTAGGAGCTTTTTTGTCTTTGATTGTTGGTTTTTTTTTATACTCAGGTGGACTAAGAGGCATTTTGGTCTTTTAATAACACACACACACACACACACACAAACACACACACATGTATATTAAGTAATTGGTGCGAACCTTACACGCCCTAGCTAGTGGACACCTCACATGCTCTTCACTTGCGGTGGCAAAACACCGCATTTTGTGACTGCTTTGGAAGCACATTGATGTCCTCTTTCTAGTGGTGCAACCTATGTGTGGGGCAGAGCAGTGGTTGGTCTCTGATGGGTTTTATTTTTCTATTCCTCCATCTTTTCTCTCGTCTCCTTGCCAAGGTATGGTGGTGTCCTATCATTTATTTTTTTGTATCCAATTTGGTTCTCATTCTTTTGATTGCTATTTATTTTGTTTTTCAAGGTATAGTGGTGTCCTATCATTTATTTTTTGTATCCAATTTGGTTCTTATTCTTTTGATTGCTATTTGTTTTGTTTTTTTATCTTCTTTTAATTCAATTTTCTCCCTAATCATTTGGTTTAATTTGAATTTTATATCAAATTTGATCATTCTTTTGATTTTTTCCCTTTTACTAATTGAATTTTATTTTCAATTTCATCCCTAGCATTTCATTTCAATTGATTTTTATTTTGAATTTGGTCCCCATTTTTTTATTGTTTCTTTTATTTTATTTTTAATTTCATGTCTCAACATTTTTTTAATCAAATATTTTGCTTCGTTTTTCTTTTTAGTTTTTCCTTTAATAGGATTAGTCCCGACCTCATGATAAGGTCACGGTTTTCAAAGGTTGACACGAGTTGGATTTGGTTTTTTTTTAGGTCCTATACAATTGATTTAATTTCAATTTCATCTTTCAATATTTGATTTTTTTAGAATTGGTCTTTATGTTTTTTATCTCTAACTTTTATTTCCTTGGAGTTATCTATGCTCATGGTAGTGGGGGTTAGCAGGTTTACCGGGTTGACTTCAATATTTTTTTTCTTTTAATTTTTTTTTTTATTATTTTCACCACTCTATATTTTTTATTAAGAATGTTGCTTTGTTTTGTTTTTTAAAAATTTGCTTTCTATGCGGTCAATCCAAGCCTTATTACCACGGTTACGGGTTTTGAAAGTGAAAACATGTTAATTTTGATCTTTTTTAGGTCTTTTTTGCAAATTGATATTTTTTATATTCCATCCTTCAACATTTAACTTTTTGTGAATTGATGCTTTTTTTCTCTCTTTTCTTTATATGGGGTTATTCCAATCATATGTCAACGGTCGCGGGGTTAGCGGGTTAACCTAGGTTTACCCAAATCTTTTTTATTTTCATTTTTTTTATTTTTTTTTAAGTTTTGATATTCAACATTGAGTTGTTTAATAGTTGGACTTCATAGTTTTATTCAACTCACCTTCATTAACAACTTTTTTTTTACCTTTTATTGACAAATAATCATTTGATTAAATAAAACATTTATTTAAGAAACAAAGTTATTAAACACAAGCGTATGACCTGTTTTGTGAGATCAAATATCTTAATCTAAGTTATTTGTTGATCAAATATCAATTTATTAATTAGATGCATGTATAAGCATTTCAATTTATAACTTATAATTTTTTATATCTAAAAACGTGTTGAAGAAGCCTGTATATTCATTTATTTACTGAAAAGAAAATATATTCAACTCACGATGAAGTGCGAGTCACATAGCTAATATGGTCTAGATTATGTTCCATGTATCAAAATAATTTTTCTAATGGCAAATCTAGAAATTTGGGTGGTAAAGGGGAGGCCACCACCGAGGTGGAAGGACAAGTCTTTGGGTGAAGGCTTTATTGTTTGAAACTGAACAAAAAGATTAAGAGAAGAGATCCTCTTTCTAAAGAATATAAAGAACTAGATTATTGACCCATGCTAAGCGGATCATATCACTTTTTAAGGTAAAAAAAATATTTGGTGTTGCTAACGTGTTTTCTAGTAAAACATAATAATTATAAATTTAAAATCCGATGCATATTAGATAATATATGTAACAACCTGAAATTTCATATTAATTTAAATAATTCAAACCATCATATTTATGTAAATCAGACCATTTTGTTTTACTGTAATCTTCCCTTACCTTAGCTCATACATTATGGTATAACATGTTACATTTGGAGAAAAAGTGTAAACAAAAATGCATTAAATGAAAGTGTCCAATGACTAAATGACCAAAAATCTCTAATGGTTAACTTGGACAATCCATTTTGGAGAAACGATCTAACTATATCTAAGAACATGTCTGACCGTTTTAACAAACGGTTAGTCCATTTTGTAGAAATTCCAGAAAATTTCCAGCAAAGTCAAACATTAACATACCAATAAAAACACTACTATTATTGCCAACAGACAAAATATACATTATACATGCACGTTAACAATGCAAGTGGTCTTCCATTTAAAATAAGGGATTTATCCAAGTTAACAATACATGATGCATGCACATTAACAATCCAAGGGGTTTTTCATGTAAAATAAGGGATTTAACAAAATTTCCAGCAAAGTCAAAACATTAACATATCAATAAAAACACTATTATCATTGACAACACACAAAATATACATTATTCATGCACATTAACAATGCAAGGGGTTTTCCAATAAAAATATGAGATTTATCCAATTTAACAAAATTTCGGTAAAGTCTTCCCTTCACAGGAGCCCTAACCGAAATTTTATTCATATAAGTACGTGTAGAACACAACAACAACGACCTAAATCACATTCGACTCACATCATCAATAGTCAGGTAGCCTTAGGCATACCACCCAATCAATTTCATCAATTATAATCATCCATGACATTTATACACATGTAGAGTTTATAATATTTATGTCTCACACACACACGCACCGCTCTTTTAATTTCTAACAACTTCATAATATCAAAACGTAACATAAACATTAAGCTAATTACATGCCATAAAACGGTATTATATACATTAGACTATCATTCTCATGAATACTTCAAGATATCATCATCTATATGTTCCTTACTCCATTTTAATTAGTCAAAGTTCATACTTTAACTAGACTGTTTTCGTCAAATTGCATCCATAACCCTAACTCATGGTTTACATCAATTATGCCTTTATTTATTTATTCTGGTAATTATAGCTCATGCTTTACATCAACAACATTTGTTGAATCATTTCATTACCTTCAATATATGTTTTATATCAACCCTATAAAATACTTATAGTTCATGCTTTGACTCGATTATGAATTTATTAATCTTATTCAATACATTTAACTCTTAAGTTTTGTTAAGGGTTCGTTAACCCTTTTCAATACACGTAACTTATATTTAACTTTGGTTATCAATTTATCAACCTTGTTCACCACACTTGAATCATATTTAACTTAAGTTGTGGGTTTATTATTCCCATTTAATACATTTAACTCGTACCTTATTTTGATTATGGTTTCATTACATCTTTCAATTTTCATGGCTTATATTTAAGGGTGACTTTATTCATTTAATTAATTTAATAATCTTAATTTTGGCCTTAATTTAATTATGGAGTTAATTGACCCATCTCTTAATCATGACCCATGCTTTAAGAATTTCTGAATTCATGACAACAATCATAGGGGCCCATGTTTCCTCTTAATCATATTTAATGTTGCTTTTCGTTACTCGTAATCGTACTTTATGTCAACTATGTATTTTTGTGTGCTGGTATTTTTTTTTTCTCTCTACTTTCTAGCTTTAAAGAATAAGACAAAGAAAGATGGAATGATGGTCATATACCTGACATCAAAACAACGTCGCTTAACACTGTTGAATTTCAAAATGGTCCATAAAAATTAGTTCCTTTTCAATGTTAATACCCCTTTAATTTTTAATTTTTTGAATGAGCCCTTAATTGAGACCAAACAATTAAAACATTCCAATTGAGTCATTAGCCAGACATAAGACAAGCCTTCAATATCTCAGCTTTTCTTAAAACGATCCTTGAATTTCAAAATCCTTTTAAATGAAGTCAAAATCATCTATAAGAACAAAAAATTATTCAATTAAGCCCTTGATTGAACTAATAAAACCCCTATAATTATGCCAAATTGACAATTTTGGTCCTTAGTTTTTTTAATTCCTTCAATTACAATAGATTTTAATTCAATGAAACCCTTGAAAAATTCATTTTGTCCAATTAAAACCTAAAAAGGTTTCATCCAATCAACTTTTAAAATATATTTTTGGATTTTATTGTTTTATGATGTTTTTTGGAAGAATTTTGATGTTTTTTAAAAACAAATTAGGGGTAACAATTGAGTTATAACCAGAATGATTTCATAGGATTTTAGGAGACAAACTGGTAATGAATCTAACTAGGGCAGCAAGCTTAGGTTTTTGTCAGAACCTAACAACATGTCAACGTTGTCAATTGAGTCTAGTTCCTAGAACAATGATTGTACCCACACCCTAGCCATAAGCAACTGTCAACATTGCAAATTAAGATTGAGAAAAAAATTTCAAGGCCATCCCATCTATGATAAGAATTGCAGCTAAATTGTCATGCAAAGGCTAGGGGAACAACAAAATTATTCCATCCCACCAAGCAAAAACAAAAAGTTTTCGTTTTAAAAAATGAACCAATCATACCTCAAAAGACGGTAAACCCAGAAGAATTTAAAAATCCAAAGATAGTAAGCCAAAAAGAATCCAAAAGAGAAATCATGCTGCATAAAAACAAAGGAAACCCATCCAAACCAACCCCAAGAGAAAGGGAAGAAATGATTAAGCAGAACTGAAAAAAAAAACCTGCACACAAAATATTTTGAAGCTATTTGGCAAAATAAACTTATCACATGAAACTAAACATGCACTAAACAATGAAAGAACAGAAAACACAGTGAAATATGGAAGCTGTTGGATTTAATTGTTTTTGGGACAGACTCCAACAACAATGAAATAAAACAATAATGAAATCACTAGGAACAAACAACTTTAGCAAGCAAACAACTTACATAGCAAAATCATTCTCAGAAAATATTATCAATTGTCCTTAACACAACAGTTAAGCCAGAAATGAACAAATATGTCAAGAATCCAACACTGGTAGCTAACTAATACTTCAACAACAATCTGAAGCCCAATTAAACATGCAGTAAAGATTGATGGCCAAGCAAGGGAAAAGAAAGGAATTGAAGAACCCATTGATGCTCGGACACTTAGGCATGCAAGGCAAAACAGGAAATTGATCTATGATAATAATGGTTTTTCATTGTTTGCATGTTATTAATTCATCAATGATAATGTTTATGTTTCTTAAAATGTGAATAAAATGAGTTAGGCTTTCAATTCTACTTATTCCTATTCTTTTAAGTAAGCTTACATGACATATTTTTTAAGAGAAATATAGCAAGAGATGAGACTGTTGGTGTGCATACAATCTACAGGCAGCCTAAAATTACCCATAGCAAAGCTCGAGCAATCAATCTAGTACAGTCGGTGAAGTTTAGCTAATTTTCTCAAGTTTATCCAATGTGGTCATTAGTATGGAAAGTAATTTGTTTTGAGTATAAATAATATAAAATACATTTTAGGATGCAAGTGATTATCCATATTCCATATCACTATAATTTTCAATCTTTTTGTCCACGCAAAATTTCTAGCGGTTAAAACATACGTTGCCTTTCTTGATTTGTTAAGTTCAAACTTCGAGGTAAAAATATGAAGAACTTAGGTTGAGTATTGATATATCAATTGCACATTAGATTGTTGAGTTTAAAACTCAGAATAGTTTAATAAAAGAAAATAAATCGGATGTAAATATATTATTTCAAAGACATGCTAGTAATGAAACTCAAATTTACGATCAAATGAATATTTTTCTTGCCATTTGAATCTAAAAGCCTATTTGAGGTTGCGGTTGAACTGTTATTTCACTATTTTTCACCATTTGAATCTGAGAGCCTATTTCCCTGTATTTCATTGCCTTCTTGTATTATACATATATACCTTTATTTCAAATTTAAGTCTCAACACTAATTGCAAGCATTAAACACACAAGATAATCTTGAACTTGGTATGTATCTGCTGTAGTCTCTTGGCATACATCATGTTTTGGCATTTGTACTCAATAAATCTCTTGTTAGATACCAACAGTTTCATCATTAATAGTGCAAGCTCAGCAGAATTCCAGAAAGAGCAGAGTTTAGTAATCAAATGTGTGGAAAAAACACCAGATAACAATGTTTGAAACTACATTTCTTTTAATTGATAAAGGTATATATGTATAATACAAGAAGGCAATGAAATACAGGGAAATAGGAAGCGAAAATATATAAATGAATGAAAAACACCAGAAGCAAACAGCACAACTCCTCACACTTTCTTCAAAGGGACCGAAAGATATGAACTTCTGACAGAAAGCTTACTAATCAAACTCAGAATGAGCAATAGCATGGTCTAGTTTCCAGGTGGTGGGGAGAGGAACGGGATAGAGGGGATTGCTGTTGGGATAGGGATAGTGGGCATTGAGGGCATGCTTGGAAGTGGAGGCAAGGTGACCTTGGGGAGACTAGGCATTGTTGGCAGGCTAGGAAGTGGAGGCAGTGTGGGTTTAGGCAGGGAAGGTTGTGCGGTTGGCAATGTGGGCTGTGGTAGTGTTGGTATAGAAGGCATTGGTGGCAATGTTGGTTTAGGCAAATTGGGTACCGCAGGTAAAGGGGGCAATTGCAGAAGCTGACGAGCTGCCTCGCCGCCTGAAATTGATAGAGCAATGAAGAGAGCTAAGATAAAAGAGTTGAAACTTGCCATCTCGACGCTAAATCTCAAGGCCTGGAAGAGTCTATATGAACTAGCTAGCTAGGATTAAGAGAAGAAAGAACTGTGTGATATAGTTTGTGACAAACCAGGGATGATAATGGGTTTATATACATAGATCGATGTACGTGGGACGGTGGGAGAGATCTATTTGTGATCTGTTCCATATGGTTGGTTTAGTTTAGAAAACAGGAGAGTCATTTTGAATGTTGTTGTTGTTAGCTCACCTTCTTATCCATCTTCCATTGAAAACAATGCCATGTCTTCCTTTTCTTGTTGTGACACGTTATGTTTTCTTTTTTCCATTTTTCCCTTGAACTGGGTTGTTCAGGACTGAAACTTGTATTTGCTGACCAATCACAAAATAAAATATTTTGTTTGGTCATCGATCTAGTTCTGAATTCAAATTAGTTCTATATAATTTTAATAACATCTTCTGCTCTCACACTACCACAATTTTATATTTACTGATAGAATTTTCAGTCAGTTTTTTTATTATCATTCCGTTGGTAATTAATTTACCAACAAAATCACTGATGGAATACTCCGTCGGTAAATCTTTCGTCGGTAATTTTTTGTTCGTCAATAAGTCTGTTCCCTTTTATCATGTTCTGCTCTCACTAATATCCCCACGTTAACATCATCCTTATTCCCTTTTATCATGTAGCATAATGTCATGGACAGTTGTTCACTTGTGCTGTTAGTCCATCATCCTCAGGTCACAATTTGACATGAAAAGGACTTGCCCACGTGATTACAGGAAAGTGCCTGAAGAATTTCAACATTTTTTCTGCATTTGGAAACATGATATATTCCATGGCTCAGTTTTTATTCCTTAAAGTGATAATTTGCCTTACTCACAAGGAATTTGCTTGAAGGTTAATGGAAAATTGGCTACATGGTGCAACTTGGCCGCCAAAATCCTTAATTAGAAAGGAAATCACGAGATCTTCAAATTGTGTATCTACATAAGACAGTGGAGATCTTCATATTTTGTTATGAGAAAACCAGGAATTTTAATATTAGAGCTGTATCTTACAGTTTAAATATACAATCTGATATTGTGCAAAATTGTTAGAAAAACATTCGAGAAAATCACAAAATTTTTTGAAAGGGCCTTTGAAATTTTTTTTGTTTATATATATATATATATATGGGCTAAGCCGAAGTAGGTCTAGCCCGACCCAGACGAGTTGGGCCGACAGGTGGCCCAACAGACCCTTATTCTTTTTTTGGGGTGGGCTGGACCCCGCCCAACCATATGGGCTGGGCCGAAATGAGTCTAGCCCAAGATCCACATGGTTGTTGGCCTGGCCTAGCAACCATGTTAATTAACTTTTCTTCATTTTGCATACAGAAAAATGGTTTTGCATGCAAATTACCATGGTTTTCCAGCAAAATAGGCAGGAGAAGAGGGCTACCTAGTGTGGGGGTGGCTAACTAGCAGTGCTGGGAATGTCGATGTGATGTTGGTGGCGGTGCTAGTGGCGGAGGCGTGAAGAAAGAAATGGAAGAAGATGGCTGGCGGATAAGAAGAAAAAAACTAGGAAGAAAAGCTAATTTTTCACCAACTTTGAGCTTCGATTTCTTCCTACTCAATGCATGGAATCCATGCCTATTTTTAGGGGATGGAAGAGGGACATCTTATTTTTACTAGTACCAAATCCTAGCTCTTAATTCAACCCAGAAAGATCTCAACCGTTGGTTTAGAGTTGCTATCTTGGCCTAAAAAAGTTGGTTGCCAAAGGCTGGTCGGGTTGGCCATTTTGGGGTGGTGTTGCAACGACTGTAGGGAAAATTGGCCGGTGAGACCTACTCTAGGGTGTAGTATAATGTCAGCCTATTATGGTGGTGTATTATTAGTCCGGTTTGGTTGACAGATGAAGCAATAAATGTCCTTGAAAAGTAGCCACTCGGACAACTTTTTAGACTAAAAGAAAAAAACAATGAATAGTAACTAGATGACGCGTCGTTTGATTCCCTTATTTTTTTACTGTTCAAATGGCACTGTTTTGGACATTAAATTAGGGATTTTGGCCAAAGTTTAATTTGGTCCTCCACCTTTTAATTTCTTTCAATTTCACCCCTAATTGACCTTAAACATTTGATTTGATCCAATTTTGCCCCAGTCAAATTTTTTATTTTGGTCATTGGTTTTGGATTTATGCAAATTGACCATCAAGCTTTTAATTCTCTTCAAATTCACCCCTGATTTCAATCAATTAGGTCCCTAGAGTTCGACACCTTGTTTTTCAAAATGGTCCTTGGCTACGAGTTTCTTAAATTTAGCCCTGGAATTATCGGATTGATTGGCTATTAAAGAGAATAGCCGAATGTTGAGTAAATCATATGGAATTACCGGATTGATTGGCTATTAAAGAGATTAGCCGAATGTTGAGTAATTCGTATGGAATTACCAGATTGATTGGCTATTAAATAGATTAGCTGGATGTTGAGTGATTCGTATGGAATTATTGGAATTATTGTCTATTAAAAGAGATTAGCTAGATGTGGAGTAATTCATATGAAATTACCGGATATTTGTTGGCCACCGAGGAAGGTTAGCTGGATTTAAGGTAAATTTTGTGAATTTCCAAATTTAAAATTAAGCAATGAGTGTTGGTTGTTAAAGTCCTATAAGTATAGGATTGATAAAATTATCAATGAGCTATTGATGTTGGAATGTAGTAAGCCAGTGATAAAAGACAATTTGATATATTTTGATGAATTGTGAACATAATAATTTTACCATTGTTAATGTGTTATTTTACTTTTTTCTTATTAATGTTATGTATATATATATTTCTCGAGGTGATGTGAAGCGTTGGATATAGGCTTTTGTTTTCAGACTTTTTTCTTTTGGGATGAAATATCTTTTACCTTATATGTAGTTTGTATTTTATATAGATTTTAATAAATGTATCCTAAAGATAATTGCTTTTGGTACTTACACATTTAGAAAGTATAAGTAAGAAATTAGCATTAGTAAGCTATTCGAAATGAAGTTTAGTAATCATAGTTATGCATGTTTAAATGATAGATGCATATTAAAATAATAATTAGTTCAATATGAATCCTTTGAATTTATACTTGTATGAACTTAGTTAATGTTTTATTATAAGATAATATAATTGCTATGATTTATTTGTTGATAATGTAAGGTTGAGAAAGCATAATGAAGTACTACTATGTGAGATATTGAATGATGAGATGAGATATGATCCATGATGGTTGGATCAAAGTGACAGATTGAGTAGTGTGATTGAATGAAGTCTAGTTGATAACTTGGTATCATAAAAAACAAAGGAAACTCTGCCGAATTTTCTATAGAAAGTTAGATTTTAAAAAAAATCCATAATATTTTCTGTTCTGAAGGGTGATTTTGATGAAATAGTTATGAACTTGATGATATAATTTTGAGACTGTTACAAGCGAACTCGAGAGAAGGTAGGGTTAGAAAACGCACTATCTAGAAGATGAGAGCTCAAAGGCGTGCTCAAAAGGAAAAAATAGGGCACAGAGACACACTCGAAAGGAGGTGGGGTTACAAAATGCACTACCCGAGAGATAAGGGCCCAAAGGTGTGCTCGAAAAAGATTTGTTGTTAAGACATTAATCTATTAAAGATCAAATTAATGTATTATGATCAATATGCATGTATACTTACCTGAGAAATATAAGTCCCCTTTCTTCATGGAGTTTTCCTTTCTCCAAAAGTTTGGGCATCTCTAGTAAGCTTCAATGGCTTTTTCACTCTTGCTTACTCGAGTCGCATCTTGTGATCTTGACCTCTGGGAAGGGCATAACATCAGCATACTTCTTTATCTACAAACCTTTATCTCAAAGGTCGCCAACTCTACCCTACATTTTTTGTTTTTTCAGAAAGGAAATCATGGAGCTAGTCCTATTATGTGTTTTTTGGATTACCAGTCAGCCTGATTATGCCCCCGAGTGTTTAATTCAGGTTTTCTTTGGGGTTGAGGTTGTGCGAAATAAGATTTGGTTATTTATAAGGAGTTGTTTTCATGCAGAATTCACAGAAATCTTTTTTATGTTAGTTTAAAGCAAACTTGTTTTGAAAATAATTCAAACGATTCGCCAATGAACAGGTTTTTATATGGGCTGGGCCGAAACAGGTCCATACCACGGTCCACAGGGTTGTGGGCCTGACCCAGCAACCATGTTAATTATCTTTTCTTCATTTTGCGTGCAAACCAATGGTTATGCATGTAAATTGTCATGGTTTTCCAACAAAATAAGGAGGTGAAAAAGGCTACCTGGTATGGGGGTGACTAACCAGCAATGCTGGTGATTAGTACTTAAAAGTGCATTTTTATCAAGGTTTTATATCATCATTTTGCACTTGAAGTATCAATAACTCCTTAACTAAAGCATGTTTTATAATAACATATCTAATAATATAAGATACCTTTAATTTATGGTAAATGTTCATCTTAAATGCAGGCCTATCACATAAATGAAAGAATTGATTGATGAGTTGAAGTACTGAAATTGAAAGGACAAAGAGATGGCCGAACTTAGAAAAGAGATGTTGGTGCAGTCCAAACTGGAACATTGTTCGGTAATCGGGTCATATCTGGAGCTGTAGATCTCGGATTTAGGTCTATTTTATATGGATGGAAAGGAAAAACATAGGCCTACAACTTTCATGAGGAGTCCAAGATTTAACAAGGCCGTTTTCAAGTCCAAATTGTAGCAACAACGAAGAAGTCCGAATATGTCCTGCAGCCCAGACACTATTCAGTGTTCGCCCATATCTCGAGTTCTAGAAGTCCAAATGATCTCAATTGTTTACCCTAGAAAGCCGAGACAACTTCTTAGAACTTTCATGATTTAAGTCTGTTCAAATTATGATGTTATTAATGAAGTTTTTGGCAGACAAGAAGATAAGAATTGTCACCAAGTCAAGATATGGCCACTCACTCGTCAATTAGTCAACAAATCAATAGTTCTGAATTTTGGCCTATAAAAGGAGGCATTTTCCATGTATTTAGGCATCTTGGTTTTCAGATCAAGATCATGCTCTTGCTCTCTATTTATATTTTGTAATGCTTAAATTTTGCTTATATTAATCTTTTGCTTATGTTTTTCATTTCCTTTCCTTGTTTATTTATGTTTCTTTCTTTCGTTATGTTTAACTAATTAATTATGTCAATGTGAAAAGGGTACACTAATGGTGTAAGAATAAGTATAATATGAACTCCACATGGACCTTAATGTTTGATACTAACATGTTTTATATTTGTTATCTTGTTCACTTTTAATACTTTGATTGTTAGATGGTTAATCTAGATTTATATTGTATAACCCTTGGTACAACAAATACTTGGCACTTTCATAGCCCAACCGTATGGTATAACCGACACATGTGCTATGAAAGAAACTTGATTTATTGTTAACATAAGTTATAATCATGAATGCCTGACAACATTTACAAGTATTAGCATTATTCGAATAAGATAACTAATGTAATCATGTTAACAATTTATAATCCGATTGGAACCTCCTTTGTGTGTGGTTTCCGGTTGAGTAATAAAAAGAGTTTATACTATACTTGTTTGAAATACCATTAGTGGATCCTCTAACCTTGACAATTATTTTATCATTGTTTAATCCTTATATCAATATCACATCTCAAAGCTCTCTTTATTATTGTTGTTGTTGTTGTTGTTGTTGTTGTTGTTTATAATTTATACAATTAACCTCCCTGTGGTTTGACCCGGTCTTGCCGGATTATTTATTACTTCGACACTCCTGCACTTGGGAGAAGACATCAATCTTTTGGTCGTGTCAGCTGGGAAAGATGATGTGTTGTAAACAAATTTTTAAAAGAAAACATTGAAAAATAATCTAAAATGTAATAACAAATTGTAAGCAATTAGAATGGTAAGGACACATTAAAAAAAATATCATCAGTGAATCATTGTAGACTGTGTGTGATTTTATTGTGGATTGTATTGTTTGGGTTCACTATCTACTGCATTTTGGGAAAGATAATTGGTGTGCAAGGATCTCACGTGTAATTGGTGTGTGAGAAGCTCTAAAAAATAAAAATAATAATTAGTGTGATAAGCTCTTTAAAAAACTAGCAATTAGTGTGTGAGAGGCTCTTTTATTGATGAAACACTACATTGTGCACTGTGGTGTGCTAGGCTCTTTCATAGATGAAACGTTGTGTACTGTGCACTGTATAAAAAACTACATTGTGTACTCTCAAGTGCATGACTGTTAATTATATTGGTTATTCTGAAATGCGTGTTAGGAAAGATAATTGGTGTGCTAGGATCTCACGTGTGATTGGTGTGTTGAGCTCTCACATGAATGACCGGTTGTTTCATCGATGAACATTGTATACTCTTAAGTGCATGTTATAAAAAAATAGTTGGGTTGGTGGTTTGAGGCTCTCGAAAATAATTGACGTGTTGGGCTTTCATGTGGATGTTATAAAAACTAACTGGCTTGCTGGCTTCAAAGGCTATAAAAATAATTGTTATGTTGGACTCTCAATAGCTAGATTGTCATAAATGTTATAAAAAATAAAGCTTGCTGGCTTGAGGCTCTCATGTGAATGTTATAAAAATAGAATTTTTACTTTTTACACGCTTCCATGTGGCGTTGTCTTCAGTTAAAGATTAGGCTTCATCTCCTTTTCATTTCTCGCTTCATTGTGGCGTGTGTATGGGTATACTGTGGATTAAATTTTCTCTTGGCTGAGGTGCTCAATTTGTCGTCTTCTCACATGTTTCCTCATCATTTTAACTGATGACCTTTTTTTCCTACATGCATTGTTATCTTCTAGGCATGTCGTTCTCTTATAAATGTGGCTTTGGTGCATTAGAGATGGGGAGTTTGTTGATGTCTATTGTTTGTGGCTTGGCTCTTCTTTCATTTGAAACTTATCTATTGCCTGTAGACTTTCTTTTTCAAGGGCGTGGCTCTTTTGTTATATAGGTTAGTGGATATGCCATTATAGTGCATTAAATCCATGCTCGATGTCACGTGCTGGGTGTTTCTATGATAGTTAACATTAAGTTGGGGAATGAGATTCTTGTTAGCTTTCCAGTTCGCTTTCTTTTATTTTTCCTGTTGTTATTCTGTTACGAATTGACTACAGTTGGGTTTTACTTGCTCTGTGGGTTTTGTGGTATTCCCATGCATTTTTATTTGGGTGTCTGCTGACATGGCTTTGTCCTTTGAGTATACGTGGAAACCCTTGCAATTGAGAGGTCATTGGTTTGCGGGAAATTATATAAACTTTTTGGTGCCTCTTTTTCTAAATTGATTGATGTTGGGTTTTGACATTGATCGCTAATGTTTTTCTCCGAGGGTCATTGTAATTAAAGGGTTCTTGGTCTGCGAGGGCGTTTACACACCTTTTTTTATCCTTTTCCTTTGTTTGAAAAGATAGGAACCCTCTCTACTATGTTTTTCACTATTTTGGGACTGCTTTGAAATTGGCTTGTCTATCTGCATTTTGAACCTTTGATCTTGCTGGTTTTTTCTTTTTTCTTTTTTCTATTTTTAGGCACAACACTATCTTTCTATTTTGTCTATTACTTTTAGTCTTAGCAAGCTTGCATTTGTTTTTGGTTGCATTAATCTCTCAACATTTGTTGGTTATCTATTGAGGGTTGTGGTGCATGACTTCTCATTCCCTCCTCTAGTTAGCTAAGATTGATCTTTTTTTACACACTTTTTTTTTTTTTTGTTCCCCTTGCTTTTTCAGCTCTTTAATTAGGTGTCCTTCTTGTTAGTTAACTTTTTTTAAAAAAATATCTGCAAGAAACCACCACAAGATTTGTTTGTTGTCTGCTGAAGCTTGGGAAGCAGAGCTTCTCCTTCAATCTAAAGGTTAGCCAAGTCTTCATTTCTTTTTTGAGCTTTTTGCCTTTTTGGCTCCCCATAATTGCTCAATTAGTTTCAGGTAGCTAGCTTCGCATTTATATTTGTTCTTCTCAAGATTATTTCTTACATTTATATAGTCTAATATGTTGAAATTGTTTTCTATTTAGATTTTATACGAAGTAAAATAAAAAAAAATCATCTATGATAAGAACACCCTTTCCTAGTAATGAAACTCAAATTTACGATCAAATGAATATTTTTCTTACCATTTGAATCTAAGAGCCTGTTTAAGGTTGCGGTTGAAATGTTATTTCACTATTTTTTTGATATTTTTTTCTTGAAATTATAAAAGTCTCAACACTAGTAGCAAGCATTAAACACACAAG
This sequence comes from Populus x sibirica, assembly GCA_019202695.1. NCBI lineage: Eukaryota > Viridiplantae > Streptophyta > Magnoliopsida > Malpighiales > Salicaceae > Populus > Populus x sibirica. The sequence goes on along the minus strand of JAGMVL010000353.1, from coordinate 690,980 downwards.
ATAATCTTGAAGTTGGTATGTATCTGCTGTAGTCTCTTGGCATACATCAAGTTTTGGCATTTGTACTCAATAAATCTCTTGTGAGATACCAACAGTTTCATCATTAATAGTGCAAGCTCAGCAGAATTCCAGAAAGAGCAGAGTTTAGTAATCAAATGTGTGGAAAAAACACCAGATAACAATGTTTGAAACTACATTTCTTTTCATTGATAAAAGTATATATGTATAATACAAGAAGGCAATGAAATACAGGGAAATAGGAAGCGAAAATATATAAATGAATGAAAAACACCAGAAGCAAACAGCACAACTCCTCACACTTCTTCACAGGGACCAAAAGATATGAACTTTTGACAGGAAGCTTACTAATCAAACTCACAATGAGCAATAGCATGGTCTAGTTTCCAGGTGGTGGGGAGAGGAACGGGATAGAGGGGATTGTTGTTGGGATAGGGATAGTGGGGATTGTTGTTGGGATAGGGATAGTGGGGATTGAGGGCATGCTTGGAAGTGGAGGCAAGGTGACCTTGGGGAGACTAGGCATTGTTGGCAGGCTAGGAAGTGGAGGCAGCGTGGGTTTAGGCAGGGAAGGTTGTGCGGTTGGCAATGTGGGCTGTGGTAGTGTTGGTATAGAAGGCATTGGTGGCAATGTTGGTTTAGGCAAATTGGGTACCGCAGGTGAAGGGGGCAATTGCAGAAGCTGACGAGCTGCCTCGCCCCCTGAAATTGATAGAGCAATGAAGAGAGCTAAGATAAAACAGCTGAAACTTGCCATCTCGATGCTAAATCTCAAGGCCTGGAAGAGACTATATGAACTAGCTAGCTAGGATTAAGAGAAGAAAGAACTGTGTGATATTGTTTGTGACAAACCAGGGATGATAATGGGTTTATATAGATAGATCGATGTACGTGGGACGGTGGGAGAGATCTATTTGTGATCTGTTCCATATGGTTGGTCTAGTTTAGAAAACAGGAGAGTTATTTTGAATGTTGTTGTTAGCTCACCTTCTTATCCATCTTCCATTGAAAACAATGCCATGTCTTCCTTTTCTTGTTGTGACACGTTATGTTTTCTTCTTTCCATTTTTCCCTTGAACTGGGTTGTTCAGGACTGAAACTTATATTTGCTGACCAATCACAAAATAAAATATTTTGTTGATATTTTGTTGGGTCATCGATCTAGTTCTGAATTCAAATTACTTCTATATAATTTTAATAACATCTTCTGCTCTCACTAATATCCCCTACGTACGTTAACATCTACCTTATTCCCTTTTATGTTGCATAATGAAAAGGACTTGCCCACGTGATTCCTTGGCTCAGTTTTTATTCCTTAAAGTGATAATTTGCCATACTCACAAGGAGTTTGCTGAAGGTTAAACATGATAGCTTTAGGCCTAACTTTTTATAGCTATTTTTGTGTGGCCAAGGATGGGATATTAACTTTTTCCATGTGATTAGGTGTATTTATACATTTAGGTTTTGAAATTTCTTCATGAAAAGAGATCACATATAATTGATGGAGAAATTGGTGTGTTATGTGCCACGGGGCGACGTCAAATGATGCGCTTTTCTACCTCTTGGAAGGAGTTGAGAAAGGAAAGGGTTTTGGGTTTAATTATAAAATTATGATTAAGGTTCAAGAGTCGCCACCTGGTATTATGGTCACTAGAAAACCTAATGGTCTGCAAGAGTCCATGTAAGAGATTAGTTGTGCAAGGAGAAGACGCATCACCCCTAACACACCCAACTTAAGATAAGTTGTATTATTATTTGATTGTTATTCTAATTCGTGTTCATGCATGTTGGTCTAGTCTAACGTTTAAAGCAAATCTCCCTTCATGTAGAAATCTCTATCTTATCGGACAAAATTCTAACTGTTCTAAAGTCTAAATTTTAGCATTGCATTTATTTTGCACTTTTTATCATTAATACCTGAGGGTGTACTCTACTATATAGTTTTACACCCCTGAATATTAAAGTCTACAACTAAATCCTAACACTCAAAATAAAAAGTGAACAAAATGATTGGTGAAGGATTTTTGATATTTTGGTCAAACCCTAACGAATAATTATAAACTAATTATGATTTCTATTTTTGCATTTCAAAACATGAGAAAGATGCTCTCTTTTTTTGGTAAAAAGTATGCTTAGAAAACTTTTAGAATTTGGCCATATGCATAAAAAAAAACATTTTTTGTTTTTTTGAAAAAGGAAATTAATTTTTAAAAAAATTGAGATTTTTTTTAATCTTTAATTTTTTTTTAGAAATATTTCGTAGAAAACCAAGTATTTTAATACGAGATCTGTATCTTACAATTTAAATATACAGCCCGATATTATACAAAATTGTTATAAAAACATACAAGAAAATCACAATTTTTTTTAAAGGGCCTTTGAACTTTTTTTTGTTTATATATGGGTTGGGCCGAAGCAAGTCCAGCCCAACCCAATCCAGTTGGGCTGACGGGTGGCCCAACAAACCCTTATTCTTCTTTTGGGGGGGGTGGGGTGGACCTGCCTTGACCATATGGGTGGGGCCAAAACGAATCCAACCCATGATCCACATGTTTGCTAGCCCTACCCAAAGAATGCAAACAGAACAATGGTTATGCATGCAAATTGCCATGGTTTTCTAGCAAAATAAGAAGGAGAAGAGGGCTACTTGGTGTGGGGGGTGGCTAACTGGCAGTGCTGGGAAGTCAACGTGATGTTGGTGATGGTGCTGGCAGCAGAGGCATGAAGAAAGAAAAGGAAAAAGATGGTTGGCGGATAAGAAGAAGAAACTGGGAAGAAATGCTGATTTTCACCGACTTTGGGCTCTGATATCTTCCTTCTCAATGCATGGAATCCACCCCTATTTATAGGGGATGGAAGAGGGACATCTTGTTTTTACTGGTGCCAACTCTTGGCCTTCGATTTAACTCGAAAAGATCCTAACCATTGGTTTAGAGTTGTTATTATGGCCTAAAAAAGTTGGTTGCTAAAGGCTGGTCGGGTTGGCCATTTTAGGGTGGTGCCGCGACGGCTATAGTGACAATTGGCCAGCAAGACCTACTCTAGGGTGTAGTACAATGTTAACCTATTATGGTGGTGTATTGTTTGTCCGGATTGGTTGAGACATGAAGCATTAAATGCTCTTGAAAAGTAGTCACCCGCACAGCTTTCTCGGTCAAAAAAAGAAGATAAAGAATAGTAACCAGACGACATGTCATGTGGTTCCCTTCTTTTTTTAAAGTTCAAAATGGCGATGTTTTGGACGTTAAATTAGGGATTTTGGCCGAAGTTCAATTTGGTCCTCCAGCTTTTAATTTCTTTAAATTTCACCCCTAATTGACTTTAAACCTTTTATTTGATTTAATTTTGCCCCAGTCAAATTTTAACATTAGCTCCGAATTTTAGCGCATTTTTCATTTTGGTCCTTGGTTATGGATTTATGCAAATTGACCTCAATTACCATCAAACTTTTAATTCTTTTCAATTTCACCGCTGATTTCAATCAATTGAGTCCCTAGATTTCAACACCTTTTTTTTCAAAATGGTCCTTGGCTGCGAGTTTCTTTAATTTAGCTCTTAATTAACCCTAAACTTTTGAATTTTTTGCAATTTTACCCCTGATTTGAATCAATTAACTTGGTAAAAATTAAATTTGGTCTCCTAAAATTCCAATCTTCTTAATTAAGCCCAAATTGGGCTCCCAAACTTAATTTTTCACAAATTAAGTCCCAAATAAAATTAATTTGACTCATTTAAAGTATAATTAAGTCCTTGCACCTAATTAAATCCTTTAATTTGACCCAAATTAATTCTTAAATATAATTAAACTTTAATTTGACCCATAATTAAACCATATTGGCCCATTAAAAGTATAATTATGTCATTGGACTTGATTTTTATGCAGTCTCGTCCAAAAATCATTTTATTTGACTTGGAATCTACATTGTTTCTCCAGGTTTCGTACAAAGGAGTACGATTAGGCTCCTAATTTTGTCAAAACAATTTTAGCTTGATTTTTCTGTATATTTGGAATCCTTTTCATCCTGCTTTTGCCTAAATGTCGATCTTCTTGCTATTATTAATTTATTTTTTTTATTTTGGAAAGAAAAAAGGTGAATTTGAGGAATAACCCAAAAATAGATTATGACAGTTGCTCCCTCCTCTTTACAATGCTTATGATAGAAAGTCTCATAATAGACTTTAGATAGTAAGCTTTGTAAAGAAGAAAGAGGAATGAGAGATAATGGACTCACCAGATTAAGAAATAGTTAATTCTTCTGAAAGTGTTTGATGTGGGGGCTTAAAAGCACACTCAGAGGAAAAAGAGATAGGGCAAGGAAGTGCATTATCCCAAAGACAAGGGCTAGAAAGTACATTTAAAGGAATTGGAGGTAAGGTTTGTAAAGATGATCTTTGTGAAAAACAGAAAGACTTCTCTTTCTTCTTCTTTTTGAAGTGGTATAGTTGTACTAGGTAACCTGTCTATTGGTAAAATTCAAAAATTTTGAAATGGTCAAATTGTCATAGGTGACCTGTCTAGATGAAGAATACAAAGGTCTTTTCAAATGGTCTCATTGTAATGGGTGACCTGCCCATGTGAAAAATACGAAGATTTTTCAAAGTGGTCTTATTGTAATGGGCAACCTGTCCAAGTGAAAAATACAAAGATTTTCAAAAGTGGTCTCATTATAATGAGCAACCGGCCCAGGTGAAAAATGCCAAAAATTTTCAAACTAGTCTCATTATAATGGGTGACTACCCATGTAACACCCTCAAATTATAATGTCATGAAATCTCAAACATTTCTTTACTAATGTAAAGTATTGAATAGTATGACTAAGATTATGGGATTGTTTTTTTTTTTTTAATTTTGGCAAAGTTTCCTTTGTTTTCTAATGTTACCAAGTTATCGACTAGACTTCATTCAATCACAATCCTCAAAACTTCCACTTTGATCCAACCATCCTGAATCATATCCCATCTCATCAAACAATATTTCACATAAATATACTTCATTGTATTTTCTCAACCTTACATCATCAACAAATAACACATTAACTACAAACAATTATAAACTCAAAAGATTCATATTGAACTAATTATTACATTAACATGCATTCATCTTCTACACATGCAAGATTATAATTACTAAATTTCCTTTTTGAATAGTTTAATAATATTAGTTCCTTACTCATACATTTTAAATGTATAAGTACCAAAAGCAAAACATATTCAGGATACATATATTACAATCTACATATAATACAAATTACATATAAAGCAAATATATTACATTCCACAAAATAAACAGATTAAAACACAAAGCCCATATTTAACGCTCCGCATCACCTCGTGAAAAACCTGTATACATAACATTAATAAGAAATAAGGAAGATAACACATTAAAGATGATAAAACTATTATGTTCACAAGTCTTCAAAATTATATCAAATTATCTTTCATCACCAACTTACTATATATCAACATTAATAACCCATTCATAATTTATTAATCCTATACTTATAGGACCTCTGTGACCAACACTCATTGCTTAATTTTTAATTTGGAAATTCACAAATTTTACCTCAAACCTGGCTAACCCTCTTAAATAGCCAACTATCAACATCCGGCTATTCTCCATCAATAGCCAATACAACCGGTAATTCCATACGAATTACCCAATATCCGACTATTCTCCATCAATAGCCAATACAACCGGTAATTCTATACGAATTACCCAACATCCGACTATTCTCTATCAATAGCCAATACAACCGGTAATTCCATACCAACCGGTAATTCATGCCAACTAACCGGTAATTCATACTAACCAACCAGTAATTCTATATTAACTAACCGGTAATTCCATACCAACCGGTAATTCATACCAACTAACCGGTAATTCATACTAACCAACCGGTACTTCTATACTAACCGGTAATTCAATTATAATACCAACAGTTTCTTCATCTACTTCTTTCATATCCACATGTCATAAACAACTCATAACTAATAATGAAACTTTGAATTTTAAACGAAAGTGATGAATCACTTACCGTCTACTTGTGATGGCCCAGCTCCTCCTGCCTGATGCCCTGCTCCCGGTACAACTCCTGAATCAATTAGATTGCACTACATTATTAATCCATTATCATTTCTCCAACGTGCTTAAATTTGAAGCACGTAATATCTTTTATTTAATTGGGGTTTACACCAAAATTTTCATTCATTTGTCACCTCATTTTCAACATATAGTTTTAATCAATTTTCTTCTTTTAACTCACTTAAAGAATTCTCCCATGAACTTTTCCTACCATTTATTTATTCCTTCTTTTCACATTCTTATAATGTTTCTTCACTTATTTATATTTTGAATACTTCAAATAAGATAAAGAACATCATTTCTCAAACATAAAACAATCAAAACCTCATTCTTATATTTCCTCATCCTTAATTACAAGTTCTTTTCTTCAACATTATTCAATTTCTTTCTTAATTACTTCTTACATTCACTATTTCTATACTATTCTACCTCAATTCCATCATGTTTACTATTTTTCTCAAAATCCCTAAATTCTCATAAGAACCCTAATTTTAAAAAAATCAAGATTATGAGAAATTAAATCAAATTTAATTGTTATTGTTTGATAACTTACTCAAAAAAACCCAAAAACACTTCATTCAAGTAAGAATCTAAACTTTTCATGCTTACCAATCTAAGTTCTCCCAACTTTTCTTCTCCTCCTAGTGTGGCCAGCCCTCCTTACCTTTCTTATATCTTCCTTCACTTGATTCTTCCTTAATTTAATGTTCCAAGTCTTTCAATCTTACAAGTTTCAAAGCTCTCTCTCACTTTTTCTTGTTTTTCTCTTAACTTCTCACGTTCTTCTCTTATTTTCTTTCTTTTTTTTCTTTTCCATATTTGTTACTGCCCAGTCGGCAGTTCATGACAGAAAAGGGGGCTGCCTTGTTTTATTTTTAATGGCAATTTACTACTTTACCCATAATGAGTCTTTTTGCTTCCATTTGACAGTCCTTATTCTTTGATAGCACTACCGAGCTCTGTTCATCCTAAACTTTTAACCAGATTTTAGTCAATATATTTTAAGGTTCCTCATAAAATTTCAACTCAATCTGATGGTCGGATTTAAAATTACGTCCAATAACGTAAAACTAGTCAAATTGTGATTTTTCGTTAAATTTCTGAATTTCTCTAAAAATTCTGAAATTTTAACCAAAGCTAAGGAATCATATTAGAAGGCTCCATGCAAAGTTTTAGAATTTTCTGATAACCCGATCGGGAGTTACAAATTGTTTCCCTTTTGTTTTACATGAAACTAATCAATTTATAATTTTTCGCCCAGAGGTTTTACATTCTCCCCTACCAAAAAAAAAATTCCGTCCTCGAAATTAAATTCATACCTTTATAAGAAAATAATCCAGGATACTTCTTCATCATTTCTGACTCTCTCTCCCAGGTTTCTTCTTCTATTTGAGAGTTTCTCCACAATACTTTTACTAACGGCACCTTTTTATTTCGTAATTCCTTTATACTTCGGTCCATAATTTGAACAGGTTGTACCTCCATAGTTAAATCTTCTCGCACTTCCATCGAAAGTTGTGGCAAAATTCATGTAGGATCCAGTGTCGCTGTCATAAAGATCGAAACATGAAACACATTATGTATCCTATCTAAATGTGGTGGCAGCAGTATTCGATAGGCAACCGTCCCAATTCTTTCTATAATTTTATATGGCCCGATATACCTAGGTGCTAATTTTCCCTTCATTCCAAACTGAATCACATGCTTCCGTGAAGCAACCTTTAAAAATACCATATCTCCAATTTGAAACTCTAGTGGTCTCCGTCGATTATCTACATAGCTCTTTTACCGGTCTTGAGCTTCTTTCATCCTTTTATTTATCACCTTCACCTTATCAACCATGATCTGCACCAGTTCAGGTCCCAATAAGTTTCTTTCCCCAACTTCATCCCAACATACTGCAGTTCGACATCTCCTTCCATACAATGCTTCATATGGTGCCATTCCAATAGTAGATTGATAACTATTGTTATATGTAAATTCTACTAATGACAAGTGATCCTCCCATTAACCTCCAAACTCTAGTATACAAGACCGCAACAAATATTCTAAAATCTGTATTGTCCTTTCAGATTGCCCATCAGTCTATGGATGAAAAGTTGTGCTTAGATTCAATCTGGTACCCAAAGCCCGTTGTATACACGACCATAACCTTGATGTAAACCGAGGATCCCTATCGAATATTATAGAAAGTGGTACACCATGTAATCTCACCACCTCTTTAATATATAATTGAGCTAGTTTTTCAACCGAATCCCCCATCTTCATAGGCAAAAACAAAGAAGACTTTGTCAGCTTATCCACGATCACCCATATGGCATCATGTCCTTTCCTCGCTTTCGGTAACCCGTGATACAAAATCCATAGTGATATTCTCCCATTTCCATTCTCGAATCGAAAGAGATTGTAATTCTCCAAATGGTCCGTTGATGCTCCACTTTCACCCGCCGACAGATGGCACACTTGGCCACATATTCGGCTATCTCCCTCTTCATTTTTGGCCACCAGTAACTCTCCTTCAAATCTCTATACATTTTCGTGCTCCCTAGATGGATCGTCAATTTAGACTCATAAGTTCTTTTAAGACTTCACCTTTTAAAACTTCATCATTAGGTAAATAAATTCTTTTTCCCATCACTATGAGCCCATCATTTGACACTCGAAATAAAGAGTCTTGGCCAACTTTTACATTATTCATTTCTTTCATCACTTTGGGATCTTCACCTTGAGCTTTTCGAATCTTTTCTCTCATGTCAGATTGTAGCACTAACGTTGCTAGTAACATTCCTCTTGAAGTCACATCCAAATGCACATTTAGCCCACCTAGTTCCAAAAGTTCTCTATCACCTCGCACTAGTAAACCACCAATAAAAGCTTTATTCTTCCGAGTCAAAGCATCTGCCACCACATTTGCTTTTCCCGGGTGATAGTCAATAATACAATCATAATCTTTGATCAACTCCATCCATCTCCTCTGTCGCATATTCAATTCTTTTTGTGACATCAAATATTTTAAACTTTTGTGATTTGTAAAAATCTATACCTGTACCCCATACAAATAATGTCTCCATATCCTCAAAGCAAACACCACAGCTGCCAGCTCCAAATCATGTACTTGGATAGTTCACCTCATGTGTTTTCAACTCGTCGGATGCATAAGCGATTACCCTTCCGTGCTGCATAAGTACACAACCCAAACCCTTACCTAAGCATCGCTATACACAACAAATCCCTCTTGTCCTTTTGGTAAGGCCAATACTGGGGTTGAAGTTAGCCTGGATTTTAACTCCTGGAAACTTGCTTCACAATCTTTTGACCATTCAAACTTAACTTCCTTCCAAGTTAGTCGAGTCATTGGAGAGGCTATTGTGGAAAATCCTTCTATAAATCTTCTATAGTATCCAGCTAAGCCCGGAAAACTATGAATTTCAGTCACATTCATAGGTCTTTCCCATTTCAATACTGCTTCTATCTTTTTCGGGTCCACACTGATACCCTTCTTCGATATCACATGACCCAAAAATACCACTTCATTTAGCCAGAATTCACACTTACTCAAACTTCGCATACACGCTTATTTCTCCTCAAGGTCTCTAACACTTCTCTCAAATGATATGCATGTTCCATTTGTGACGAAGAATATATCAGTATATCATCAATAAACACCACTACAAACTTATCCATATACGATCAAAAAACCCGATTCATCAAATCCATAAATATCGTTGGGGCATTAGTTAATCCAAAAGGCATCACCACAAATTCATAATGCCCGTAGCGAGTTCTAAAAGCTGTTTTCTGCATATCTTTCTCCTTTATCATCACCTGATGATACCCCGACCTCAAATCTATTTTTGAAAATACACATGCCCCTTTTAACTAATCAAACAAATCATCAATTCGTGGAAGGGGGTACTTATTTTTTATAGTCATTTTATTGAGTTGTCTATAATCTATACAAAGCCGTAATGTTCCATCTTTCTTTTGAACAAACAAAGATAGGAGCCCCCCAAGGTGAAACACTAGGGCGAATAAACCCTCTATCCAGCAATTCTTGCAACTGTATTCTTAATTCCACCAATTTTGCAGGCGTCATTCGATACGGTGCCTAAGCTACTGGTGTAGTTCCAGGCAATGTTTCTGTCGCAACTTCTACTTCTCTCTCAGGTGGTAACTCGGGTAATTCCTTTGGAAATACATCTGGAAACTCCCTTACTACAGGTATTTTATCCAACTCTATTTCTTTCTTTTCCAAATCTACTATATAGGTAAGATAAGCTGAACATCCTTTTCTTAATAGTTTCCTAGTCGTCACAACTGAAATTATACTATTTGGTATGACGTTTCTCTCTCCTCTAAACTCTACCCTCCTACCACCCTCATCCTGGAGAGTTACCATTTTAGTAAAACAATCTATTTGGGCTCTGTAAGTTACTAGCCAATCCATTCCCAAGATCATCTCAAAATCATATAAGTCTAGTGGTAATAAATCTACCCTCATTTCAACATCTCCTATTCTTACCCGACAACCCTTGTAAACATACTCAATAAGGACAATTTCCCCTAGAGGTGTACCAATTAATACCCTTTTTTCCACTCTCATAGGCTGCACTTTCAATTTATCTTCACATTTTCTAGCTACAAATGAATGGGTAGTACCAGGATCAATCAATATATATACATGCTGAGATTCTAACAGTAAAGTACCTGCAACAACACCAGTGGCAGCTCACATATCTTCTTGAGTCATACAGAAAACTCTCCCTTGAACTCCACCTCCTTGCACTCGAGGTCGGCCCCGAACGGCACTAGTCCCAGACTGGGCAGGTCTACCCGGCCTGTCCATGGTCGCAGACTGCTGCTGAATCTATACTAAAAAACCCTGTCTCTGCGCCTGCCCCATAGTCCTCTGAGGACACTCCCTTTTAAGATGCTTGGGCTCTCCACAATGATAACATGCAGCATTTAGATAGGGAAAATCCCTCCATCTATGTTCCTGTCTGCATATCTAACATCTGCCAGATGTAGCTGAACAATCTCCAGGATGTCTACGCTCACATCTCACACACAGGGGATAAGTAGTCATCCCGGAGCCCTCTCGCGACTCCTCCCGGTAAGCCGCTTTTGTGGGTGTTACAACCCAGGTGAAAAATACAAAGATTTTTCAAAGTGATCTCATTGTAATGGGCGACTGGACCAGGTGGAAAATGAAAGGTTTTTAAAGTGGTCTTATTGTAATAGGCGACCTATCCAAATGGAAAATGCGAGATTTTTCAAAGTGGTCTTATTGTAATAGGGGACTTGCCTGGGTGAAAAAATACAAAGATTTTTCAAAATGGTCACATTGTAATGGGCGACTTGTCCAAGTGAAAAATAAAAAGATTTTCAAGGTGGTCTTTATGTATTGGACGACCTGCCTAAGTGAAAAATGCAAAGATTTTTCAAAATGGTCTCATTGTGATGGATGACCTGACCAAATGGAAAATACATTTTACATGGCGAAAGGATTTGGCCAGAGAAGTCTTGAAGGGACAACAAGATAGGGCTCAAAGATGCACTATCTTAGAAGTGAGGGCTCAAAGGCGGTCTCGAAAGGAGGTAGATTTAGAAAATGCACTACCATAGTTGAGGGCTCAAAGATGCACTCAAAAGAAGATAGTGTTAGAAAACACATTGCCCGATAGATGAGGGCCCAAAAACGTGCTTTTTTTGGATTGCCCCCCAGCCTGTTCATGCCCCTGAGTGTTTAATTTAGGTTTTCTTTAGGGATGAGGTGTGTGAAATAAGATTTGGTTATTTATAAACAATTGTTTTTATAGAGAATTCACAGAAATCTTTTTTATGTTGGTTTAAAGCAAACTTGTTCTAAAAATTATTTACAAGATTCCCATGAACAGGTCTTTCTATGGGTCAAGAAAACAGTACAATCACTACCACAATCCACATGGTTGCTAGTCTGGCCCAAAGAACCATGTTAATTAACTTTTCTTCATTTTGCATGCAAAACAATAATTCTACGTGCAAATTGCCATGGTTTTCCAAAGAAAATAGGGAGGAGAAAAGGGCTACTTGGTGTAGGGGTGGCTAACTGGCAATGCTGGGAAGGATGATGTGTTGTAAACAAATTGAAATTGTAAACAAATTTTTAAAAGAATAGATTGAAAAATAATCTAAAATATAAGCTCTTTGTTTTTTTTTTGGCTCATTCATCTGATATGATGCTTATTACCTTTTAAAATAAAAAATATCTTCAAGAAACCACCAGCATTTGTTTGTTGTCTGCTGAAGCTTGGGAAGCAGAGCTTCTCCTTCAATCTACAATTTAGCCAAGTCTTCATATTTTTATGAGCTATTTGCCTTTTTGGCTCCCCATAATTGCTCAATTAGTTTCAGGTTAACTCACATTCAGCCTCGCATTTATATTTGTTCTTCTCAAGATTATTTCTTACATTTATATAATCTAATATGTTGAGATTATTTGGTATTTATATTTTATACGAAGTGAAATTAAAAAAAAATCATTTATGATAAGAACATCCTTTCCTAAGCTCAACAGAGAAAGCATCTAAATCCCAACCTCCCACGCCCTAGCCATAAACAACTGTCAACATTGCAAAGACTGAGAAAAAAATGTTCAAGGTCATCCCATCTATGATAAGAATTGCAGCTAAACTATCATGCAAAGGCTAAGGGAACAACAAAATTATTCCATCCCACTAAGCAAAAACAAAAAGTTTTCGTTTGAAAAAAAATGAACCAATCATACCTCAAAAGATAGTAAACCAAGAAGAATTTAAAAATCTAAAGATAGTAAGCCAAAAGGAATCCAAAAAAGAAATCATGCTGCATAAAAACAAAGAAAACCCATCCAAACCAACCCCAAAAGAAAGGAAAAAAATGATTAAGCAAAACTGAAACAAAAAACCTGCAAACAAAATATTTTGAAGTCATTTAGCAAGATAAACTTATCGCATGAAACTAAGCATGCACCAAACAATGAAAGAATAGAGAACACAGTGAATTATGAAAGCTGTTGGATTTAATTGTTTTTGGGACAAACTCCAACAACAATGACACAGAACAATAATGAAATCACCAACAACAAACAACTATAGTAAGAAAACAACTTACATAGCAAAATCATTCTCAAAAAATGTTGTCAATTGTCCTTAACAAAGCAGTTAAGCTAGAAATGAATAAATATGCCAAGAATCCGACACCGGTAGCTAACTAATACTTCAACAACAATCTGAAGCCCAATTAACATATAGTAAAGAATGATGGCCAAGCAAGGGAAAAGAAAGGAATTGAAGAACCTATTGATGCTTGGACACTTAGGCATGTAAGGCAGAACAGGAAATTGATCCATGATAATAATGGTTTTGCATGGTTTGCATGTTAATTCATCAATGACAATGTTTATGTTTTTTAAAATGTTAATAAAGTGAGTTAGGCTTTCAATTTTACTTCTTACTATTCTTTTAAGTGAGCTTACATGATATATTTTTTAAGAGAAATATAGCAAGAGATGAGACTGTTGGTGTGCATACGATCTACACGCAGCCTAAAATTGCCCACAGCATAAAATTGCCCACAGCAAAGCTCGGGAAATCAATCTAGTAAAGTCTAAACCTAAAATGGTGAAGTTTAGCTAATTTTCGGAAGTTTATCCAATGTGGTCATTAGTATGGAAAGTGATTTGTTTTGAGTATAAATAATATAAAATACATTTTAAGATGCAAGTGATTATCCATATTCTATATCACTATAATTTTCAATCTTTTTGTCCACGCAAAATTTCTAGCAGTTAAAACATACGTTGCCTTTCTTGATTTTTTAAGTTCAAACTTCGAGGTAAAAATATGAAAAACTAAGGTTGAGTATTGATATATCAATTGCACATTAGATAGTACATTAGGCAGTACATTGTGCACACATCACCATAGTTGAGTTTAAAACTCAGAGTAGTTTAATAAAAGAAAATAAATCGGATGTAAATATATTATTTCAAAGACATGCTAGTAATGAAACTCAAATTTACGATCAAATGAATATTCTTCTTGCCATTTCAATCTAAAAGCCTATTTGAGGTTGCGGTTGAACCGTTATTTCATTATTATTTTAAAAAAAAAAATCAAATTATAAAAGTCTCAACACACAAGGTAATCTTGAACTTGGTATGTATCTGCTGTCGTCTCTTGGAATACATCAAGTTTTGGCATTTGTACTCAATAAATCTCTTGTTAGATATCCACAGTTTCATCATTAGTAGTGCAAGCTCAGCAGAATTCCAGAAAGAGCAGAGTTTAGTAATCAAATGTGTGGAAAAAACACCAGATAACAATGTTTGAAACTACTTTCATTTTATTGATATAGGTACATGTATAATACAAGAAGGCAATGAAATACAGGGAAATGGGAAGCGAAAATATATAAATGAACGAAAAACACCAGAAGCAAACAGCACACCTCCTCACACTTTCTTCACAGGGACCAAAAGATATGAACTTTTGACAGAAAGCTTACTAATCAAACTCAGAATGAGCAATAGCATGGTCTAGTTTCCAGGTGGTGGGGAGAGGAACGGGATAGAGGGGATTGTTGTTGGGATAGGGATGGTGGGAATTGAGGGCATGCTTGGAAGTGGAGGCAGTGTGGGTTTAGGCAGGGAAGGTTGTGCGGTTGGCAATGTGGGCTGTGGTAGTGTTGGTATAGAAGGCATTGGTGGCAATGTTGGTTTGGGCAAATTGGGTACCGAAGGTAAAGGGGGCAATTGCAGAAGCTGACGAGCTGCCTCGCCGCCTGAAATTGATAGAGCAATGAAGAGAGCTAAGATAAAAGAGCTGAAACTTGCCATCTCGATGCTAAATCTCAAGGCCTGGAAGAGGCTATATGAACTCACTAGCTAGGATTAAGAGAAGAAAGAACTGTGTGATATTGTTTGTGACAAATTAACCAGGTATTATAATGGGTTTTTATAGATAGATCGATGTACGTAGGAGAGATCTATTTGTGATCTGTTCCATATGGTTGGTCTAGTTTAGAAAACAGGAGAGTCATTTTGAACGTTGTTGTTGTTAGCTCACCTTCTTATCCATCTTCCATTGAAAACAATGCCATGTCTTCCTTTTCTTGTTGCTGTTATTATGACACGTTATGTTTTCTTCTTTTCCTTAGGTCGGGTTGTTCAGGATTCAAACTTGTATTTGTTGACAAATCACACAATAAAATATTTTGTTTGGTCATCTAGTTCTGAATTCAAATTACAAGAACCTAAAATCACTATACACATGTTTAAATTGACTGTGGATTGTATTAGTTTGATTACAACTTCGCTTTTCAATTCAAAAACCAATGAAGTGGTCTTGAAGGGTAAAAGAGTCTTTTTATAAGGTTCATTTGTCATCCTAAAATTATTCAGGGGTAACATGGTTTTTTCACAATTTTTTGCAAAGCAATATTACTTGATTATCCTTACATTACCAAAAATTTGACTAAAACAAACGGAATTACCGACGGAATTTTTATGTCAATAATTTGCAGTGATAATTACCGACGGATGTAAATCAGACGGTAATTTTATTGGTATATACCGATAAAATTACATATGGAATATGTAGAATTTTGAAAAAAAAAAGTAGTTTGATGATGTGGAAGTTTTTGCGGGCGATTTTATTGATGGAATTACTAAGGTATTCAAGCCGAGATCTCCGTACAGTGATGTGGCCCCTTCATCGTCAAAATCACCGATGGAATATTTTCGTTGGTGATTCCATCGGTAAAAGTTAACATATCACCACATTGTCGACCCTCCCCTCCCCTCACCTCCCCTCCCTTATTTCTCCTTCTTCCCTATCCCTGCATATAAACAAACTCTCCCCTCCCAAACTGCAAGTAACCACCCCTTTAAACATCCCTCACTTCTCAACACATATCATCCTTCTTTATTTTTTGTAGTCACAGCATTCGTGTTCTGATTTATTATGGATTTTGTTATTTTTTGTAAGTAAATCTATCTTTTTAAATTTTAACATTAAAATGTCAATTTTATTATTATTTAATGTTTTTTATAGTATATGTATTTTGTTAGTGTATGTACATGTTTTATTGTTTTTTCTCAAACAAACTTGTAGTATAAATGTATAATTTTATACTTGTTATGGTTTGTTTTAGAATTTGTAAAATTATATTTGTATGTAAATTGTTGAAATTTATGTCGAATTACCGAATTAGATGTATTGTGATGAAATAAATAATAGCCTATTTAATGGATCTGTTTTAATTTTTATCAATGCTATTGCGTAGTTGTAATTTCCATAAATTTATGTATATAAATTTGTATGGACGTTGATAATTGATAATGAATATTTAAGAGAAGTTTTAATTAGTTTGTTGGATAATCTTGAGTTAAACCAATATTTTTGCAAATTTATTTACTTAACATAATTAATTAATACATGTTGTCATCATTATTTTATAAAGGTTCGATAGAAGTCATGGATGATCGTTTATGGATGTATCGAGATTCATCCTAAGAATTGCGGAGGATGGATTATTGTAATAGGGTCCAAGGTTTTATTAATTTTGCAACATTTATTCCGAGAAATGTTAGTGGATGCGGTATTAGGTGTCCATGCATGAAGTGTAAAAATAAAAAGTATCTGCATCTAGATGTTGTAACAATGTATCTTCTTCACAAGGGGTTCATGGAGGATTATTTGGTGTTCGTATGCACATGGAGAACTATTTGTTCATAATGAGAGCATAGTAGAAAGGATGGTTAGGTCAACTTCTAGTGCTAGCAACATGCATGGAGTTATAAATGACAACATTAATCCTTACAAGAATATGATTATGGATGCAATGAGAATGAATCAAGGTAATGTCGATCACATGTCCAATTATAGAAGAAAAACCTAATGCAGACGTGGCCAGGTTTTTTGATATGTTGAAAGATTCTGATAAACCATTATGGGATGGTTGCACAAATCATAGTAAATTATCGGTCGTTGCACAAGTGTTCACCATCAAGTCGGATTGTGGGTTGAGTAAGGTCGGTTATGACAAAATTATCAAATGGGCGAGAAGTATTTTACCTGAAAAGAATAGGCTGAAAGAGAACTTCTATGCTGCTAAGTCCATGATGAAACCCCTCGGTTTAGGATACTAGAGAATTGACATGTGCCCTAACTTCTGCATGTTGTACTACCTTGAAAATGTTGAGCTGACCGAGTGCATGACATGTAGGCATTCCCATTACAAACCCAAAACTAGCATGGGAAAGACTCTCATGGCATATAAAAAAACTAAGATACTTTCCAATCACACTTAGACTGCAGAGGTTATTCATGTCACCAAGGACCGTTGAGCACATGACATGGCACTAATCACATGATGTGGTTGATGGAGTGATGGTGCATCCTTCTGACGGTGAAGCATAGAAACACTTTAATAGTGTGCATCTTCACTTTTCAGCTGAATCAAGGAACGTGCATCTTGGGTTGTGTACAGACGGATTCAACCCATTCGAGTCATTTGCTGCTCCTTATTCTTGTTGGCCAGTCATACTAACGGTTTACAACTTGCCACCGAGGATGTATATAAGGTCGGAGTTCATGTTTTTATCCACGGTGATACCTGGTTCAAACAGTCCTGGCTGGAATATAGATGTTTGTCTTCGACCATTGATTGATGAGTTGACGCAGTTATGGTCCTCCATAGCTTTGACTTGTGATATATCAAGAAAATAAAATTTTCTTATGAGGGCAGCTTTGATGTGGACTATCGATGATTTTCCAGCTTGTGGAATGGTTTCTAGTTAAAGCACGCATGGAAAACTAGCATATCTATACTACATGGAAAATAACAAGGCATTCACACTAACAAACGTAGGTAAAGCTTCTTCTTTTTTACTACCACCATCGTTTCTTGCCAACAAATCACAGGTACAGAAAGAACAGAAAGGATTTCTTTGTTGGCAGAGTTAAAAAGGATGGTGCACCCCCAAGAGGTTAGATATTACAGATGCAATGTAATCCATAAAGTATTTTCATTATTTTTCTTAATTGAAAAATATTTTTTTAATTCCATACAGGTACTTGTTCAATCTTAAAAAAAAGGTTAAGAATAAGGTGCATGTTGAGGCTTCGACATGTGAGGTCCATATTGTTGAGAAAATCTCAACATTAATCTCGTACTATTTTGAACCTCATTTAAGAACAAGAATCAATCGCGTTTCACGACATAATGATTGTAGTAAAGTGCCTTCAAGTGGGAACTTGTCAATATTCTTCAATCCTAGATGACCCATACCTAAAAATATCGTAAAGGGAATATATTTGTCTGAAATAGAGTTCAGACCAGCACACAATTATGTTCTATTTAATTGTGATGAGCTGACACCTTTTATTCATTAAGTATATGTACGACTTAAACTCTGTTAAAAATGTACTATTTATATATTGTAATATCATAAACTCATATAATTTTCAAAACCTTGTAGGTTTAACATCAACAATATTTACAGTCCAATAACTCACAGTTGACTGAATTTCAAATCTTTCAATTACAAGATGAACAATTTGCCATGTGGTTCAAAACACATGTAAGTACTATCACAAACTCATTATCTCTTGCAAGTTACTGTATTTCATTACAGAATTCTCATTTATTGTTTTGTTGTACTTGATATATAAGGTTTATCAAATGGGAAGGAGTGTTGCTATTTCATTGTCTTTACTAAGCCTGGGTCCTAAAAGAAAAGTTAAGTGCTATAACGGGTATTTTTTCAATGAATATGTGTTTTATACTGAAGAATACGGTCATGGAAGAAAGACATATAACAACGGTGTTTATGTTAAGGGATCGACTTCTAATGAAATTAAAGTTGACTACTATGGTAAATTAGAAGAGGTCGTCAAATTGCAATATCATAGTGAGCATAATAGAGTGTTTTTATTCAAATGCTATTAGTATGACACCACTAACAGAGGAATCAGAATAGATCCTCACTATGGTCTAGTCAAAATCAACTAAATAGATAGACTCTGCAACGTAAACGATGTATTTGTTTTCACAAAGCAATGCCAACAAGTTTATTACACATACACCATTTTCTTTAGAAAGGACCAATCAAGAGTTGGCTGGTTATCCATTTTAAAAACAAAACCCAAGAGTTGTGGCGAGGTTGTTCAGGATGAGAACGAAGACACAAGTGTGCGAGATGAAGTCTTTCAAGTTAGTGAGTTCGTTGAACCATATCAAGTTGCTAATTGAATTAACTTAGAAGAAAATTCAATTTTTTGCATTTTTTATGGTAGTCTTATTAATGTTGACGCAGAGAAGTTAAATGTTGTTCTGAGCTCTAGCGAACAAGCACATGTCGATGAAGATGATGATGATATCCACATTGAAGATTGTGATGGAACTGATGACGATTCAATTAACAAAGAAGAAGAAAAGAAAATTCTGACTAACTATCAGAACATGAAAGTGTAAAGAATTTTTTATAATGTAATATTATGGATGAAATTTTGTACCACAAAATATTTATTTTATAATTGTTCATTGTTGTTATTGTGTTATGCGGGTAGTTTGCAATTTAAGTGTTTACAAGGAAGATAAATAGGCAATACAAACACAATTTGTCATGCACTGTGCACATCACCAATGGATCTACAGACAGACTAAGTCCGTTGGTATTTTACAGAGAGTTGTAAAATATTTACTGCATATGCCACAATCACAGATGTCTCTACAGACATAATGAGTCTGTCGGTATTTCACAGAGTTGTAAAATATTTATTGCATATGCCACAATCATTGACGCCTCTACAGACAGAATGAGTCCATTGGTTTTTCCAAAGGATGGGAACTGTTCACCTTCTATGTCGGTGAAGTCCTCTGAATCACCGATGGAATGTGAATTCCAAAGCGCGAGTAATTAATGAATCTCTAACTGTGTGTATTTATTTCACAATACCGATGAACTGTGAAAATTCTAGGGGGTTATTTAAAAATTTTAGTTTGAAATTCAAAATTTTAAAATGAATTCACCAACGGAATCACTGACAGAATAATTAAAAATAATACTATTTGATAGTCCGTTGGAAAAATTGCAGTGTAACTCCCACCAAGAGCCCCTTTAGTTTATTTTTTACTCTCCTTCGTTTCATCTGTTTTTTTCCTCTCTTTCATTTCAAAACATCTGGTTTTTTTCTTGTAATCTCTTTATAGTTCTATCTTCATCTTCAACAAATTAAAAGGTATGTATTGTGATTCAATATACTTAATGATTTTCCTTTTTTCATCTTTTCTTTGTTTTATTAACAATATATTTTTGTTTTGTTTTTTTTTTTATTTTGTATTGTTTGTAGATAAAGTCTAGAAATAAACACACTATTAAGGTAAGCATTTTTCATTTCTAAAGTCTATAGTTTTTTTTTTGTCTATTTTATTGTTTGTATTGCCATAATAATTGAATATTTTGTTGAACTTTAATTGTTATTGTTGAATTTGCCTAGTAAACTTTAATTGAATATATAGGATTAAATTTAATTGTTTTATCTCAATTTTACTCTATTATTGCATAATAGAGTGTTTGATTGTTTCCATGAATTTTAATTGTTATTGATGAATTTATATATATGTTAGTTGAATATATAGAATTAAATTTTATTTTTTATTTTATTTTATTGTTAAATTTGTATAGATGTTAGGTTATATATAGGTTTTTTTTTCTTTATTTTACGATTAGAAACATTTTATTATCATTTTGAAAATGAGATGAAATTGAAAAATATAAAATTTTCAGTATAAATAAAATAAAATCAATTGGTTTGTGGCATATATATTATCAATATTTGCAGGTTTGAAAATTTTAGGTAGTATCCAGTATAAGGAAGGTGCTACCGAATTTTTTTAAAATAATTGAATTTGATTATGTAATTATTCATTCAATTTGTGTACATGTATAGAATGAAATCAACAAAGACGTCATGAGCATATGGTTGCAGCTAGTTCTTTTAGCGGCGAGGATGACTTGTCCTTAGATGCCAATCAAAAAGAGGCATCTGCGCCAACTCACGATTTTGCCTCCTCCGACGCGGTTCCACAAAGACAGAGATGGTGTGCCTTCACAACAAAGTCAATTCACCTGGAAGTACGATGCAAGTTAGAAAAACGACCTTTCAATGTAAGTTGGTTTTGGTTTTAGCTTTTTTTTTTACTTATAACATAATTTGTGACCAACTAATTAATATTTCATTAATTTTATTTATTTTCAGGTTCACAAACATTGAGGCCGCCTGAGTAATAACATTGGTGTTTAAATCGTCAATGGAGATTCTATTATTTCAATGAAGTCAGGTTTCCAAACATCCTGATTAGAGATCTTATATCGATGCATGTTTTCGAAGATCTAAAGTTGGTGTTAACTTCTAATTTTATTTATTTTTAATAAATTATTATTATTACGTTAAATAAAATATTTATACACAGAACAAATTCGAGTGGGATAGCGCGTATGACAATGTTATGAGGAAGGTGTGGGAAAATCACGCAGCAACTAGGTAACATCGAAAACAATACAATATTTAAAAAAATATATGTTTTAAAATCTAATTTGTCATTAACTCATATAAAATTCGTTGATGGAAGTAGGTTGCGTGATTTTTTGGTATGAAACACAGAAAAAAGCCAAAAAATACGCTAGAGATAACGGTCTACAAGATTGGAATGACATGGCGGTTTGGAGTGATTTCAGGCCGCCATACATCCCGGAGGATATATGACCACAATATATCCAGCACGTGATGTTTGAGCAGTTTATATGATGCTCATAGTCTGGTGCCGACAACCAGAACTGGCAAATTCATGGTTCGATGACCATGCACACCGGCGGCTCCATTTCGTTCACTGCACATGTGAAGCGGATGGTAAGATTAATTCTAATGAAATCTATTGTTAATTAATTTGTTGTTATTTATAAATATATTTAACTTGCAACATTATTTTCTTACAAGCTACGTCTCTTGGACATGAGCCTAGCCCAATAGAGATGTTTGTGGAGACGCACGTGTGGGGTGAAGAACACCAAAGGGGGTGCAACAGTTCGTCGACAACCGCGCTCAACACTTTATGGTATGTTCGTTCAACCATTTTATTTTGTAAGTCATTATTTTCTTTATGATGATTTCTTTTTAATTTTCAGGAGACATATAATAGCTGGTTGAGGGAAAGATACGGGGACGATCCTTCGACCCACCCAAATTTCTATCCGGATCTGTGGATGGAGGCGGGATCGTCTGGTGGACCCAATAAAAATTAGGTGTATGGACTCTCCAACACTACAACCGAGAACTTGCAGGCGACCTGTAGTGTCTCAACCATTGGGAGCTCCCAATAAGTATCGAGCACTCAGTCTCAGGAGATCGTGGCCTTGAAACAACACACGGTTGATCTCACCCAGCAATATCAACAACTCTCGGCAGATTATGAACAACTTCGTCAGATCGTCATAGACATGAGATCATAGATGGGTGGTACGTGTGCGCCTCTTTTTTGGCCTTATGGTCTCGGGAACGACCAGCCTCCTCCGATTCCGCCTTTATTCTAGTTCAATTTTTTTTTGGAACACTCTAAAATTGTAATGAATATTTGGATGAATATTATTTTATTTTATTTTAATATTTTTAATATTTTATACAATTTTATTTGCTTAATTGGTTTTTTTACTATTATTCTATACAATTTTATATTATTTATTCTACACAATTTTATTTTTAAAAAATATTTTTAAATTCAAACCGATGGATTTATAGACGAAATAAGTCTGTTGGTATTTTCCAGAGAGTTGAAAAATATTTACTGCATATGCCACAATCACCAACGTCTCTACAGACGAAATGCGTCTATCGGTATTTTTCAGAGAGTTAAAAAATATTTACTGCATATGCCACAATCACCGACGTCATTATTCCGTCGGTGATTTACTGATGCAAATACAGGCGGAATAATTATCTCGGTATATTTCCAGCGGGAATGTTTTTTTTTTGCGCGTGCATTTTTCGTCTGTAAAGCCATCGGTTTTTTTTACCAACAGAATTAATGACAAAACATGGTTTTACCGACAAACGTTATTCCGACAGACGTATTATGTCAATGAATTAGTCGGTAAAATTTTTACCGATGGAATGGCAATCGTACACCGACGAACAATGTCTATCGGTAAAACTATTAAACGTTGTAGTGTTAAAAGCAAAAAAAAATATATGAAGAAATTATGATTCAAGATTCCTCAACAAGGTCTAGATTTAGAACTATGAAAAAAGTTTGAAGAAATGGAATTTAAAGACATATACATAAAAGAGTAATAGCTTCAAGGTACGAGAATTTATTGAAAGAAAAAAAGGAAAAGAAAATCCTAATTTATAGGACTGATTATCCTTAAAATTTTTGAAATCAAACAAGAAAAGACATTATTCATTCAACATAAATCAACATCATGCAATCTTTGACCGGTGTTTAGCTAATAAGAAAGTTGAGTTAAAAGAAAACCATAAACAAATGATTAATGAATAATGAATAATTAAAGCGCAAATCTTATTGCAAGAGGCATAAGATAATCGGTTATTCAACTAAGAATTTTATGATATTTAAAAATATGATTTAAGATTTGATATAATCTAAACATGTTAAATTTCCTGATAAAAATGAGACAATAAGAGTTGATAGAGACATTTTCCCTCCAGTAAATGCATTATCAATAAACAAGATGACTAGCACCGAGGGTCTTGGCCTGGCGGTAGGAGGGGCTTGTCTCCTCCTGCTGCTCCTGGGTTCGAGTCCTCATGTGCACGCCTGTCACCCCGGTGGTGCCTTACATGCTCACCGGGGTTTGCAGGGGTGTTCAGTGGGCCGTGGGAATAGTCGTGGTGCGCGCAAGCTGGCCCGGACACCCACGTAAATCAAAAAAAAAATAAACAAGATGACTATTGCTAATGATGATGATATTTTGTCTCTTAAAAGTTAACTTTTGCAACCATTACAACAAATGAGTTGTTTGATTTATCGGTAGCAAACTTGTTGTGGTTGAAAAATCTTAAGATACAACATATGAGTTCTCTTAGGCATGTTCAAAAAAAAAATACAAACTCAAAACAGTAAGCTAATGTTGTTAGTCCATCATCTTGAGGGCACATTTGACTTCAAAAGGATGCCCACGTGACTTCAAAAGGATTTCAATATTATTTTTCTGCATTTGGAAACATGATAGATTCCCTGGCTCAGTTTCATTCCTCAAAGTGATGATTTGCCTTACCCACAAGGATTTTGCTGAAGGTTAATGGAAAGTTTGTGCATTTTGACCACCAAAATCCTTAGAAAGGAAATCAAGAGATCTTCAAATATTGAAACTGTGTATCTAGATACGACAGTGGAGATCAAACATGCAAGTTCTTCTGTTCAAATTCTGTAGATTTAGTTAAGCAGACTAGTAAATGTGTTCAAGTTCTGCAGAAATGACGGTCAGCAGCTGATTCTGCAGAAATATTCTGCACTAATGGCTTAACTTTCCTACAACTATGTGCAAAGCAATGTACTTCATTGTTACTTTCAGGTCCAAATTTGATCAGTTCATGGGCTAGAGCTTTGTGTGGTAAGTTATTTTTTACATGAAAACTTTATATTGCAATTCGTAATCTAAACGATTTAAACACCGATTGTATCTTTTTCACATCAACTATGTTCAGATTGCCAATTTCATTTCTTCGACTAGACGAAATGATTTATTATGATAATATGGTGTAACTTGTTCTACTAGGAAATAACTATGAGAAGTAATTAATGTGGAAAGAAAGTACGTAAATTTATTGAGAACTGGCAATAGTACATGATGCAATGACACAGACAAGTACAGGGAAATTTGGAAACAGCAACAATCCTCGAGTAAATGAGAGAAAAAAAAATACAGAAAGGAACATATGAATTCCTCACGCTACTTCGTAGAGATCGATACAGTACGCTGAATAGTTGAACATGCAGAGAAGGAACACTAACGTTGGCCTAATTTCCGGGAGGTGGGGAGAGGAAGGGGATTGTTGTTGGGATGGTGGGGATTGAAGGCATGCTTGGAAGTGGAGGCAAGGTGACCTTGGGGATAGCAGGCATTGTTGGCAGGCTGGGAAGTGGAGGCAGTGGAGGCTTAGGCAGTGATGGTTGAGTGGCTGGCAAGGTTGGCAATGTGGGCTGCGGCAGTGTTGGTATAGAAGGCAATGGCGGCAGTGTTGGTTTAGGCAAATTCGGTAGAGAAGGCAAATTGGGCAACTGCAGGAGATGACGAGCAGCTTCGCCATCCGAGAATGATAGAGTGATACGCAGCTTGGTGAGCTACTGCCATGAAGAACCCAACATGTCATAAAGAAGAAATTGAAATATCGTGAATAAAAGGAGTTACATGCAAGTCAGTTGGAGTCAAGCTTCCGATCCTGGGAGAAAATAAAGCAACCACTTTCACATTATTTGCATTTTTAATATGTTATTTCCATTTAGTGTAGCATTTAAAAGGAAACAAACATTGGATTTCGGCTGGAATTGCTGAAAGTTGTTATGGTTTAGTTATTTATATTTATGAAGAAGAATAAAAGGATAGGCATTATTTTATCCGGACAATATTGTGGTAAATTCTCACCCTAAAAATTCTAGAATTTCTGCAATTGTGTATCACTCTTGACTAGGACTATATCAATTGATATAAGAGCTTGCGCAATGACAACAAACAAAGAATGAATCGAGCTTTTGGAGGCAGGACTTGGTGGAGTCCAAGATGGCATGCAGCGAATGGAAGATTCCACGATCAACAGATTGCACAGCTTGGAGGAAACCATTAACAAGCTTTCAGAGGCCATGATCGCATCCAAGTCGTCTTCAAGTTACCACAACAACGACCGGGATGGATTCTCGCACACACATTGGGATGAAACTGATGGGGGAGGAAGAAAACTGACAATGAAGGTGGACGACATGTCTTCTAATCGAAAATGGCCAAGTTAGAATTTCCATGATGTTCTAGGGATGATCTAACTGAATGGTTTAATCGGGTGGATCAATTTTTTGAATATCAGGAGACTGCTGACAATCAAAAAGTATCATTGGCTTCATTCCATTTGGAAGGAGAAGCCAACCAATGGTGGCAAATAACTCTATGTGGTGAAACAAAATATCTCTCATTCCCCCCTCGAATAAATTCTTCTTTTTGGTTTTGAAAGGAATGATCTTATGTTGGCTTGAGCGGTGCGCTAATCCTTTGATTCTGGTACCAACGGGCACCTAGAACGACGTTTTCTTTCAGGCGGTTCAGCCAATCGATACGACCGCGGAGAGCAGCTTTTGCTAAAACGCGAGCAGTTTCTTGAAAACTCGCTTCGGATATGAAACTTTGAGTACTCAAAGATGCTCTCGTTATTCCCAAGAATACGGTTCGATGGTTGCATTAAGCCTACAAGGAAGAAGGACAAACTGTAACGTGGGAGATATTTGAAGAAGAGCTTTGGGCACAGTTTGGACCCATAAAACGTGAGGATTTTGATGAAGCATTATCAAAGGTCCAACAAGTAGGTTCCTTAAGAGACTATCAGAAGGAGTATGAGAGGTTGGGTTGGGCAATCGAGTTTATGGTTGGACTCAAAAGGTGTTGGTGGGCACATTCATGGGTGGACTTAAAGCAGAAATTTCAAATGTTCAAACCACGGATTTTTAAAAATTGGATTTATTTTATAATTTCACCCTCCTTTAGTTTTTTTCTATCAGATTTGATCTTTATTCTTTTGAGTGCTATTTTTTTTACTTTGGTAAATTTTAAATTGATAGTTTTTTTGGTTTCATCCATCAACATTAAATTAGTTGGGAATTGAGATTCTTAATTAAGCTTGGGTTTAAGATTTAATGGGTTACGAGTTTGGGATATTAACTCAGGTTAAGACATTCATTGCTTCTTCTTTTTTTATTTTTTTTAGATTCATCCTTCAGCATTGATTTAATTGGAGATCGAGCTACGTTATTTTTTTATCTGCTTCTTGTTGGATTTTTCACTGATTTTAAAAATGACTTGGGTTATCCTGAGTCTTTTTATTTGTCGTTCTTTGTTAACTTGTCTTTTTCTTAAAAAAAAATTGAATTAAATTAAATATAAGCATGAGTTCTCACTTCATAATATTTTATTTGGTTTACTTTCCATGTCGTTACTCTCACGGCACATGCGATTTCTTTTAGTGTTGTTGTGTAACCTTTCGCAATAACATTAGAATTGTCTAGGCAAGCTCTTTCTCTAGTGATGGAGCGATGTTCACGGCGGAGCAATGCTGAGTCTCCAATAGGTTTTTTTCTCCTCCTCCCGAATACGGTATCGACAACTCATTTTTTATAGTTAATTATCACTAATTTTTTATCGTTTTTTAACTAATAATGCGTTTTTTATCGTATTATTAAATTAACAGAGTTTATTAAACTCATTCAAATTAATTATATCTTCTTTAAAAATAATGATATTTTTTTAAATATTTTTTTTTATGTTCTAATAAATTTAAACGAACTCATGACATAGCGTTATACCACGTATATAGTAAATCGGCTGAAGCAAATCTAGAAGAAGAAAAATTACTGATTGAGGTCTTATTTGTGATGGAATCTGCGGCTTGGAGTCATGAGGTGGCAAGTGCTAATTGGATCTGGACCCTTCGTTCAAACAAATCTTGGATCTGATTACCAGGAATTGGACAGTTTCAACTCAGCAGGAATTGTTGTGCCGATTGGTTGGAAAATCAAAAGCATAAATGCTAAAAGTTTATTTTCTTGCAACTCTCAATGACTAATATTTTATGAAGATGTTATCGGGATTTCAATTAAACGTCTTTCTTTATTGTAATTTCAAATTTTTGGCTTAGGCCCAATATTGTTTTTTTTTTTTTACTAAAAACAGATTTTTAAAATGAAAAATAAGGATCTTGTTTGTTTAAATTGAAATGAATAAATAAAATGATTATAAAATGCAAGATGAACTAAATAAAGCTCTTAGTTTTTATAGTGTATAACTAATCTAAAAACATCTAAAAATATTTTTAGAATCTTAAAAAATCAATTTTTTAATTTAAAACACCCATAATTTGGTCAAAAAAATACAAATAAACGTGAAAAAGATTTTCTCAATCTCATCTATTTTTTTCAGCAAAATAAAATAAAAAAAATATGATAATAAACTTTCCTTCTCGAGGAAAACTCTTAGACACAATAACGAGTTGTTTTGTTGCTGTAATGTGAATAATAAAAAACTTTTTTTTTTGTATGTAAAATGAGAGATTTGAACAAGAAAAAAAATATAGGTTTGGGCATATATTTAAAAAAGTTTAAATTTTTTTATTTTTTTCTTTACTTAATATTTTAAAATATTATTTTAATTTCAAAAAAAAAACACATTAAATTATCATTATCATAATACTACACGAGATCTATAGCATCCTTTACCAAACACAGAATGGAAATTAAAAAGTCAAAGTCAAATCAAGAGTGCCAAGAAGTCTCAAAAGTCACCTTTGAACAAGCAAGACTTTAGAGTCGTACAGCAGAGTCAACATGGGCATGGTGAGGTGAGATAGCGGCGTGAAGCTTTCAAGAAGGACTCCATGTTCCTTCCCTCTCATTAATTGAACTCTTTGTTAATTTGATCATTCATCAGGTTTTGTAAATTCCATAAGAAATTATATTACTTCTCTTCGTTTTATTACTGGATAAATTTTCTCCAGATAATTATTTGTTTTTAAAAAAAAATTATAATTCTTTAAATAGATTTTCTGAATCATTAAAGGAAAAAAGCCATCTCTAATCACTAGAGTATTAAATTTTCTGAATCATATTTACTAGTTTTGAAGGAATGTGATGCTAAAATATATTAAATTTTTTTACATTTAATATTAAATAAAAATATCTTTAATACTTGAGATTTCTTGATGAAGAGTTTGAGATTTTTCCATCTCAAAGCCGCATGTAGGAAAATTGGTTCACTGAATTTTAGATCTGGGTCTCTCCCATGGAACGCACAGAGCATCTTCCATAAACGGCTGCTCCATATAATTCAACAAGTGACCACTTGTGAAGTTGAATGGTATTATAACGTTCGAAGCGCCAGTCTGCAGAGGCTGCCATTAACAGTCACACCTTTGAACAGGAAAACACGCGCACCTAGTCCTTCTAACAACACTAACCCAAGTCAACATGTGAACGGAGATTGCCGCGTCAAGCTTTCATGAAGGTCGTCTAGTCTCTGTATAAATATGGATGGATTATGGTCTTAACACTCATCAACACACCATTTTTTATCTCTCCTTCCTCTCTTGCATATTCACTCTGTTTACCTCTCCATCAATCTCGATTATTAATTCAACTCTTTCTTTGATCATCAGCTCTTGAAAGTCCCATTAGAAACTATATCATGGGTTTGAAAGGTTTTGCTGAGGGTGGTGTTGCCTCCATCATTGCCGGTGCTTCCACTCACCCTTTAGATTTAATCAAGGTCCGTATGCAACTTCAAGGTGAATCCCACGTCCCAAATCCATCTTCCGTGCAATCCTATCGCCCTGCTTTTGCGTTGAGCTCTACGGCCAACATCTCCTTACCGACCACCTTAGAACTCCCTCCTCCACCCCGTGTGGGACCCCTTTCCATTGGTGTCCGTATCATCCAATCCGAGGGTGCTGCCGCCCTTTTCTCTGGTGTCTCCGCTACCATCCTCCGCCAAACCTTATACTCCACCACCCGTATGGGCCTTTATGATGTCCTCAAACATAAATGGACGGATCCAGATACTAATACCATGCCACTTGTACGTAAGATCGTGGCTGGACTAATCTCCGGTGCTGTCGGGGCTGCTGTTGGTAACCCTGCTGATGTAGCGATGGTCCGTATGCAGGCTGATGGACGTCTCCCAATTGAACAGCGTAGAAACTACAAGAGCGTTGTCGATGCCTTAAGTCAAATGTCAAAGCAGGAGGGTGTCGCTAGCCTGTGGCGGGGTTCAAGTCTTACTGTCAACCGTGCAATGATTGTGACTGCATCACAGCTTGCATCATATGATCAAGCCAAGGAGATGATCTTGGAGAAGGGTTTGATGAGTGATGGGATCGGCACCCATGTTTCAGCAAGTTTTCTGGCCGGTTTTGTGGCTTCCGTTGCTTCAAACCCTATTGATGTGATCAAGACTAGAGTTATGAACATGAAGGTTGAGCCCGGGGTTGAACCACCTTATAAGGGTGCATTAGATTGTGCACTGAAGACTGTCAAGGCAGAGGGTCCTATGGCCTTGTATAAGGGTTTTATCCCTACAATTTCAAGGCAAGGACCTTTCACTGTTGTGCTATTTGTGACATTAGAGCAAGTTCGGAAATTACTCAAAGATTTCTGATCAATTATTATAACGATGAAGATAGATTAAGGTGTATCTAAACTGAAGGAAGGCAGTAGAACAAGCACTCAAGCTTGTATATTCATTGATTTGTTTGTTCAACTCTTGATTACATGTTGGAAGCAATATAATTTCCCCCCTTCATTATTTGTTTAAGAGTGTATCGTTGAACATAAATGGATGATCAGTGGTGAAATGTACTAAAAATTACAATCAGAGATGATACTTGAGTATGAAAATCCTTCTTATTTTTCTCTCCCTAATCTTTGTATTAAGCTGTCCAGATTTTAAAGATAGAATGTATAATGTCAAATGTTAGCTTCTATTCTGTGGTTTCGTATAGTTCTTCCTGCTTTGAAAACCAGTCCCCTCTTCTTAAGCCTCCTGGGACCTGGGCTCTTGGCCAAAAACTTGCTGGACTTTGGCAGGCACAAGCCCTAGCATCCATTGGAGCAAAATCGAGCCTCAACAGCTTTCGAATTGAGGGTGCTAGGACTTGAAAACTAAGCTCCAGGTTGGGCCATAACAGTAACATATGGCACTCCAAGATGTTAGCATGAATGAAGTTCATCATAGCTTAGGATGTTGAGGGTTTGATTAGAAGTCTTATATCATGATCAGCAGAATAAAGATGTAAAGAGAGAGATATATATGATAATCCCAAATGGGATCATAATTAGATCTTAGGCTCATTGAACAATGATGTTGCATTATATCTTTGCTGCACGTGAATCACTATGCCAAAGCACATAATAAAAATAAATTATTATTTTTATTTATTGAGAAATGGCAATAGTACATGATGCAATGACACAGACAAGTACAGGGAAATTTGAAAACAGCAACAATCCTGGAGTAAATGAGAGGGAAAAAAATACAGAAATGAACGAATGAATTCCTCACGCTACTTCGTAGAGATCGATACAGTACGCTGAATAGTCGAACATTCAGAAAAGGAACACTAACGTTGGCCTAATTTCCGGGAGGTGGCGAGAGGAAGGGGATGGAGGGGATTGTTGTTGGGATGGTGGGGATTGAAGGCATGCTTGGAAGTGGAGGCAAGGTGACCTTGGGGATAGCAGGCATTGTTGGCAGGCTGGGAAGTGGAGGCAGTGTAGGCATAGGCAGTGTTGGTTTAGGCAAATTCGGTAGAGAAGGCAAATTGGACAACTGCAGGAGATGATGAGCAGTTTCGCCATCCGAGAATGATAGAGCAATGAAGAGAGCTAAGATAAAGCAATTGAGACTCGCCATCTTGTTACTAAGTTACAAGGCCTAGGAAATTGTGAGCTAGAACTAAGAATTGAATGCGATTGTGTGACGAAAACACATGCCAGGATCTCGGTTTTATATAGTTGGAAAATGAAAAAGGGTGTTAAGGATATCGATCCCGTGCTCCCTACAAACCATGATACTTGATTTTTAAACTTTACTCTGTTATATTTAAACTTAAACTCTATTATGAGTATTATGAAAGTTATGGTTACTGTTATTATAATGTTTATCACTACAATTGTAACATCTATATAATGATAATAATACACATGATTTGGTTACTTTTGCCAAAACCATCTTCTCTTTTAATTGTTTTTCATGATATCAGAGCAAATCTATCTTACGCTTTAAAGATCTTGCTTCCGCTTTTTCTAAAACATGGCTGAGTCTGGTTTCTCCTCCTCATCCCAGTTTATTTTCCCCAATCCAACGCAACTTGTCTCTATCAAACTTGATGAGACAAACTATCTTGCGTGGACTACACAGTTTAAACCTATCCTCAAGAGTCATAATCTGCTTGGCTTTATTGATGATTCTAACCTCTGCCCTACTATGTTTGTTGATGATAATGCTGCCAAAAATGAGTCTCAGAATCCCGCTTATATAGCCTGGTTAGAGTCGTGACCAACTTCGCTAAGTTGGATCATCTCCTCTGCACTAGTGGCTTTCCTCTATGGTTTGGACTCTTCATTTTTGGCATGGCAGTCTCTTGTTGCTCGCTTTGCTTCTCAATCAAAATCTCGCATCTCCCATTTTAAACTTCAGCTACAAAATCTCCAACAAGGTTCTTTGAATTGTGCTTCGTATTTGGCTGAAGCCAAGTTCTTAGCAGATCAATTATCTGCTATTGGAAAACCAGTTGATGATGATGATCTCATATCCTTTATTATTGGGGGTCTTAATAATACTTTTACACAATTTATTACCTCTTACTCCTTCCATATTCGAGAGACTTCTATGTCATTTTTTGATTTCAGGTCTGAGATGTTGAATTATGAAATAATTCTGAACCATCATGCTCCACTAAATCCTGCACCAGAAACGTCTTCCTTTGCTTTATTCACCAATCGACCAAAGTTTCAACCCGTGAAACGTAAAATCCACTTTTTTGGGTCTTCAAACACCAACATAAAAAAGCCAAACTTTTCTCTTAAACCTGCTTCCTCCACATCTACCAATGACATTCGTTCTGTTTCCAACTCTAGTGGTCGTTCCCCTTGCCAAATCTGCAAAGGCAATAATCATCAGGAATTGGAATGTTTTCGGCGAATGGACTTTTCTTTCCAAGGATGTCATCCTCCTACAAACCTGACAGCTATGGTTGCTGATATTAATGTAGAATTTTTGAATTGTCAATGGCATGCGGATAGTGGTGCTAATGCACACGTAACTAATAATGCTGAGAATCTTGATTCCAAACGCCTGTTTGATGGTAATGAGATTGTCGGTGTAAGAAATGGTGCAGGTTTGTCTATTAAACATATTGGTTCATCCATTGTCCACTCTCATAACAATCGTTTTCTTCTTAAAAATATTATTCACTGTCCTCAAGCTGCTACCAATTAAGAGAGAAGATGGTTTGGCAAAAGTTACCAAACCAAAGTTATGATTTATATTATTGCTCAATCATCTCAACCAAAAAAACTTAAGCTATTAGGTGAGGTCCCAAGATATGATTTATATTACTCTCTAACGTACCCCTCAAGTGAAAGCCTTTTGGGCTTGAAACTTATACAGACTCGCATTACCTTGTGCTTGATTTTTATCAAATAAATAGGGATGGTGAGATTCAAACCCGTAACCATTTGGTCATTAAGGCTCTGATACCATGTCAAAGAATCATCTCAACCCAAAAACTTAAGCTGTTAGATAAGGTCCCAAGATATGATTTATATTATTCTTCTCTTTTAATTGTCTTTCAAAGGGACCATGCATGGTTGAGAAAACAGACACTCATTTTAGGTTTTGTTATTGTTAGTTCACCTTCTTTTGCATTATCTCTGTTTTCTTGAAGGTTAATAAGGTGTTGATTGATTGTTATGTGATTAACTAGTTTAGTAGACTTTATAATCCATAATGTTGGGAAATCAAACTAGTGGATTATTTGCTTCATTATTTAAATCATTTTCATTTTTTATTTTATGTTTAAAAACCAAACTCAAAAACAAAACAAGAATTTTTTTTCCCTTTAAGTTATTTATGATTGTATTAGTAAAGAAATAATATTATAAAATCTAAAAAATCTAAAAGGTCTAAGTAAAACACCGTGTCTTTAAATTTATTGTACTATGGATTGGAACAGTATAATAATTATTTTGTCATTTTCAAACAAAATCAAATAACTTAATATTGGAGATAATAGTCTTTTCTATATAATCCATTTGGTATTATCATATTACATGGGAATTAATTGGTCTTTTTACATTTTGGTTGCGCAATATAATAAATAAATTACTCTAAAATGTAAAATTTCTTAAAAGTGTTGTCCATAAGCTTTTTCATATATATTGTTTAAACACAGTTAAATGACTACATTACTATTAAAATTAAAATTTCCTTAACTTGCATCCAATGATGTTTTTTGTCTTCTCATCTTGGTTTTTTTTTTTTGTTATCGTGGTTCACTTAGGGGAGATTTGATAATTTAATAAACATAAATATTATTAAAAAAAAAAAGTGGTTGATGCATGTGTTGCACGCGTCAATGCATGGGTTGTGGTCGAGCTATTCAGGCGGTGTGTGTTGTGTTGCCTGGCGGCCAAACATCGACTTTCAAGGCATAGTTGGAATCACCTCGATAGTCCCTTCATGCCTGGGTGACCTTTTTTTTTCCTTATTTTCTCTCTTCGCATTGACTTTCTTACAATACCTTTCAAATTTTCAAAAAAACCCTTTAATTTGTTTTTTCCTTTAGAGTTGGCCCCTGCTCTTTTTATTGCTATTTTATTTATTTAAAATAATTTATAAAATTAGATTTTTTTTTCCTTCATTTTCTTCCTCTGTCAGTTTTTTTTGTAAGTCAGATTTAGTCCTCATTTTTTATTGCTAATTTTGTATTTTAGATAATTTTGAAAATTGAATTTATTTTACGATTTCACCTCCTTTAGTTTTTTTCCTATTAGATTTGATATTCATTCTTTTGAGTGCTATTTTTTTTACTTTGGTAAAAATTTTAAATTGATAGTTTTTTGGTTTCATCCATCAACATTAAATTAGTTGGGAATTGAGATTCTTGATTAAGCTCAGGTCTAGGATTTAATGGGTTACAAGTTTGAGATATTAACTCAGGTTTAGGACATTCAATGCTTTTTTCCTTTTTAAAACTCATGTTTTTTTAGATTCATCCTTCGGCATTTATTTAATTGGAGATCGGGCTTTGTTATTTTTTTATCTGCTTCTTGTTGGATTTTTCATTGATTTTAAAAATGACTCGGGTTATCTTGAGTCTTTTTACTTGTCGTTCTTTGTTAAATTTATATTTTTTTCTTAAAAAAATATATTTTCAAATTTAGTTAATTAATTATAAGCATGAGTGATCACCTCATAATATTTTGTTTGGTTTACTTTCCAGGTCGTTGCTCTCACGGCATGTACAACCTCTTTTAGTGTCGTCTTGTAACCTTTCACGGTAATGTTAGAATCATCTAGGCGAGTTTTTTTTGGTAGCGGAGCGATGTTCACAGCGGAGCGACGTTGAGTCTCTAATGGGTTGTTTTCTTTTTCTTCCAAATATGATATTAACTTATTTTTTATAGTTAATTATCGCTAATTTTTTATCGCTTCTTAACTACCAATGTTTTTTTATCATATTATTAAATTAATGAATCTTGTTAAATCTATTCAAATCAACTATCCAAGTCTCAATTTTTTTCTTACTTCTTAAAAAAAAAAAAAGAGTTGCTTGAATATTTCTTTTATATTAAAAAATTAACCCACCTCAAGACATAGCGTATGCCACGTATATAGTAAATCGGCTGAAGCAAATCTAGAAAAAAAAATAACTGATTGAGGTAGGAAGGACAATCCAGGTTTGGCTAGCGCAGGAGGCCTTATTTGTGATGGAATCTGCGGCTAAGATAGGCTCTCCTTTAATTTTTTTCATGGGGTCCACCCCTTCATTTCTTAAAAAAAATAAAAATAGACGTCTTTTTGGTATGCAATGGAAGACATGCGTCATTTGAATTTTCCAGAATTCTTTCATCTTTTTTAACTCAAAAAATTATTTTTAAATTATTTAATTTAAAAATATCTAAAAATATCTCTAAAACTAATTTTTGAATTTAAAACACGTCTAATAACTTATTTAAAAATGTAGTTGCGGTTGTTTTTCAAAGTATTTTTTATGCCGAAATACATTAAAATAATATTTTTTTATTTTTTAAAAATTATTTTTAAAATTAGCATATTAAAATAATCCAAAACACAAAAAACAAATTAACAAAAATAAAATAAATTTTTTTAGTAATAGGATTTGCACCATGTTTCCAAACGGTGATGAAGTTTGGTAAAAAGAAACACAAAATGAACTTGAAAAAGATTTTCTCAATCTCTTTTATTTTTTTCAGTAAGACAAAGAGAGTCACAAAAAAATACCATCAATTGCATGGAGATATTAAAGTTGTCAATTCTGTTTTGATAAATATTTTATTTTTTTAATTGAAATGAAATATTTTAGTTTTGAAGTATTACGACGTGCTGTTTCAGG
The DNA here is from genome assembly GCA_019202695.1 of Populus x sibirica. Classification (NCBI taxonomy): domain Eukaryota; kingdom Viridiplantae; phylum Streptophyta; class Magnoliopsida; order Malpighiales; family Salicaceae; genus Populus; species Populus x sibirica. The sequence goes on along the minus strand of JAGMVL010000353.1, from coordinate 654,452 downwards.
ATTATATTATTTATATATATATTAATTTAAATTTAAAATATATTAATTTAAATTTAAAATATATTAATTATAAATTATCTATCTTACAGAACCCACAAATTCAAGACACAGTCTCTCTTACAGAACCCACAATTTATTTGCCATAAATAATTCTGCAAGTAGCATCAAGTCCCCCCTCTAAACTTTCCAAAAAAATAATCCAAAGTCAACATGTGAACGGAGATTGCTCGAAAATTGGATCACATAAATGAAAACAGGGACAGTTAAAGTAAGGGAAAAAACACACGGAGCATCTTCCATAAACGCCTGCTCCATATAATTCAACAGGTGGTACCCACATGTAAAGTTGAATGGTATTATGACATTTCGAAGCGCCAGTCTGCAGAGACTGCCATTTGACAGCAGTCACAGGATATCATCACACCTTTGAACAGAAAAATACGCGCACCTTTGAACAACACTAACCCAAGTCAACATGTGAACGGAGATTGCCGCGTCCAGCTTTCAAGAAGGTCTCTGTGTTCTTTCCCAGCGCCTAGTCTCTGTATAAATATGGATGGATTATGGGAACACTCATCAGCACACCTTTTTTTATCTCTCCTTCCTCTCTTGTATATTCACTCTGTTCATTTCTCCATCAATCTCGATTATTAATTCAACTCTTTCTTTGATCATCAGCTCTTGAGAGTCCCATTAGAAACTATATCATGGGTTTGAAAGGTTTTGCTGAGGGTGGTATTGCCTCCATCATTGCCGGTGCTTCCACTCACCCTTTGGATTTAATCAAGGTCCGTATGCAACTTCAAGGTGAATCCCACATCCCAAATCCATCTTCCGTGCAATCCTATCGCCCTGCTTTTGCGTTGAGCTCTACGGCCAACATCTCCTTACCGCCCACCTTAGAACTCCCACCTCCACCCCGTGTGGGACCCCTTTCCATTGGTGTCCGTATCATCCAATCCGAGGGTGCTGCCGCCCTTTTCTCTGGTGTCTCCGCTACCATCCTCCGCCAAACCTTATACTCCACCACCCGTATGGGCCTTTATGATGTCCTCAAACATAAATGGACGGATCCAGATACTAATACCATGCCACTTGTACGTAAGATCGTGGCTGGACTAATCTCCGGTGCTGTCGGGGCTGCTGTTGGTAACCCTGCTGATGTAGCGATGGTCCGTATGCAGGCCGATGGACGTCTCCCAATTGAACAGCGTAGAAACTACAAGAGTGTTGTTGGTGCCTTAAGTCAAATGTCAAAGCAGGAGGGTGTCGCTAGCCTGTGGCGGGGTTCGAGTCTTACAGTCAACCGTGCAATGATTGTGACGGCATCACAGCTTGCATCATATGATCAAGCCAAGGAGATGATCTTGGAGAAGGGTTTGATGAGTGATGGGATCGGCACCCATGTTGCAGCAAGTTTTCTGGCTGGTTTTGTGGCTTCCGTTGCTTCAAACCCTATTGATGTGATCAAGACTAGAGTTATGAACATGAAGGTTGAGCCCGGGGTTGAACCACCTTATAAGGGTGCATTAGATTGTGCACTGAAGACTGTCAAGGCAGAGGGTCCTATGGCCTTGTATAAGGGCTTTATCCCTACAATTTCAAGGCAAGGACCTTTTACTGTTGTGCTATTTGTGACATTAGAGCAAGTTCGGAAATTACTCAAAGATTTCTGATCAATTATTATGACGATGAAGATAGATTAAGATGTATCTAAACTGAAGGAAGGCAGTAGAACAAGCACTCAAGCTTGTATATTCATTGATTTGTTTGTTCAACTCTGATTACATGTTGGAAGCAATATAATTTTTCCCCCTTCATTATTTGTTTAAGAGTGTGTGGTTGAACATAAATGGATGATCAGTGGTGAAATGTACTAAATATTACAGTAAGCTAGTCTGATTAAGAGATGATACTTGAGTATGAAAATCCTTCTTATTTTTCTCTTCCTAATCTTTGTATTCAGCTGTCCAGATTTCTATTCTGTGGTTTCTTATAGTTCTCCCTGCCTTGAAAACCAGTCCCCTCTTCTTAAGCCTCCGGGGTCCTGGACTTTGGCAGGCACAACAAGCCCTAGCATCCATTGGAGCAAAATCGAGCCTCAACAGCTTTCGAATTGAGGGTGCTAGGACTTGAAAACTAAGCTCCAGGTTGGGCCATAACAGTAACATATGGCACAAATGAGGGTGCTGAACTTTGGCAGGCACAAGATGCTAGCATGAATGAAGTTCATCATAGCTTATGATGTTGAGGGTTTGATTACAAGTCATGATCAGCAGAATAAGGATGTAAAGAGAGAGATACATGATAATCCCAAATGGGATCATAATTAGATCTTAGGCCCATTGTACAGCTTACCAAAAATGATGTCCCAGCAAGTTCAATCATTCGTTTTCACCCTTCAATGCAAACTTAGTTTATTTGCTGAAAAAAATATTTCAGCTGATAAAATTCCATAAAATAATTTATAAATTTTTATTTTATAAAATTCTATCAAATATTTTAAAAATAATAATTAATTTACGATATCATCTAACTATTTCAACCATCATTTTCATCTTACCATCACCACCGTCTCCTCCACCATCACCATCTCGACCACCTCTTCTATCACTATTATCATTTCACCGCCACCACAATCATCTCATCACCTCTTCCTCCTCAACCACCACTACAACTAACTCCTCCACTACCACCACTATTATTTCACCACCACCACAATCACCTTAACACAACCACCGTCACCGCCACTTCATCACTACCATGATCACCTCACCACCACCTTCTTTTTTATTACCACCTCACGATCATCTCCTTTATTATCATTGTCACGCCACAACCATCTCCTTCTCTATGAAAAATATTTACATGTAAAATATTTTATATAAAAATATTTTTCAAGCTAAATATTCAAAAATATTTTACATGTAAATCATGAAAAACATTTTACATGTAAAATACACTAACAGAACCTTATTCAATGAGAACTCTCAGTCTGGTCTTGTAATTAACTAATTAATTAGCATCCTACTTTTTTTCTGTTAATTTTCAAACCAAAACTTTAAGTATCTTGCGGTTGCGGATGTGGCCACGTGGTTTTAAGTTATCACTTACCACTAATCCTATTAAATATTAAAAGTAAATGCAATCTTAAGTAATATATTAATTACAATAAGAAGAAACAAAACAGATACTTTACCTTCAATTATTTTTCATGAGTATATTTCAATAAAAAGAAAAAACAGATACTTTATCTTCAATTAATTTTCATGAGTATATTTCAATAAAAAGAAAAAACATATACTTTATCTTCAATTAATTTTCATAAGCATATTTGTTTATATATAAATTTTACATATTAGCTTTATATATAATAACTAACAAAGTAATTATTAACATAATTATAAAAAGATATAATCTTATTTGAAAACCATAAAAAATGGATAATATTTTAAATATAATTTTGTTATTCATAGTGAATTAATTTGATTCAAGAAAAAAAATTGAAGGGTAATATAAAACAACCTAAGAAGATTAGGTTGCATGCCTAGCAGATACGCCTTGGTCAGCAATAAACGGATGATGCATCGTCATGGTTCAAATTTAGTCCATCTCTAATTACTAGAAAGTCAAGATTTGGGTTCTTTGATCCAAAATACCCATTTTTTAATTTGTTTCCATTGAAAAACAGTTAAAAAAGATATTCTAAAAACCCAAGTAAACTTATTTCTAACCTCAAAATACCATAAAATCAGTACAAAAAAAAATAGACTGATTTAAAAAAACTTTTCTGAGCATTGATTTCTTTTTTTTCAACAAGAAGTAAGTTTCAAACCATTCTTATAGAGCTCTACTTTTTAAGACAAACATATTGGTATCAAGATTGATTTTTTTTATTGTCTGAATGTGAACAACATAATATTTTCTCTCTCTCTTTTTTTTTTAAATAATTTTCTCTCTTCTCCCTCGATATAAGGATCAAAACACAAATAAAATAAAATTTATGATCCAAATAAAAAATCATCAAATAATAGGGATCGAATATAGAAAAAGTTAAAACTTTAGGACCATGCTAAAGTTTTCGATGCCTCTTGAATAGTAAAAACAAAAGGTTGATCTTTTTTTTTTCTTAATTGTGTTTCTTTCTCTTTCATTTGTTCCCAACAACATATTATTATTTTTTATAAAATTGATTGTTAATTAACATAGGGAACACTCTAAGAGAACTATGAAAATAAAAAAATAAAAAAAGAATTATAAAATAAATTGATACAAACATATGAAATAAATAAAAAGTTTGAAAACTATATAAGAAAACACGAAGCACGACAACATGAACAATGTCATTCATAGTCACAAAGACAAAAGTCAAAATAAAAATGGGTTATATTTTAGGTTTTTCTTTTTCTTTTAATAATGAGATCTACTTTATCGATAATCAAGTAAGTTTTATCACCATGAATGATGGACCTGATTTTTGTAATAATTAGGGGGGTTATCTGCTATCATTTTTATTTTTTTGGATCATGGGTTCCATTTTATTTTATTTTATTTTATTTTATTTTTTAAATTTAAAAATTTACTTGAGTACCTATGACTAATATAAATATTATATGAATTTGTAGTAAAATTATCAATTTTATTCTGGTTAGTATTTTTTTTATTAGAATAATAAATTTTTATTTTATTATATTTTAGCATGTTTATTGCGCACGCGCGCGTGTGTGTATATATATATATATATATATATATATATATATATATATATATATATATATATATATATATATATATATATATATATATATATATATATATATATATATATATGAGAGAGAGAGAGAGCAAAATTACTTCCTAGATTTTCCCTCTATAACATTTTTTTAATGTAGTTTTATAAATGGAAAGAACAGAGTACTGATGACACAGAACACAAGATGGGAAGAACAGAGTACTGGAGAGAACTTGAAATTGAAATTATATGGAGAAAGAAATTCTAAAGATTTAGAATAAATTTGGACAGGATCAACGGGTTATTGATCGAGACATCGAGTGTTAATTTATTGCATGTTGATCAGGTCTTTCTCAAGGAACCCGAAGAACAAGTGCCAAAAATAATAAAATACCATTGGTGACAGAGAGTTGAATAGTATATGATTATTCAATTGTCAAGGTCAAACCAAGACTGCCATAAAGAGGCAAAAGCAAAAACACTTGTGTAGTTGGATTGCCGCGTCAAGCTTCCAACAAGGTTGGAAGCTTCTCTGTTCTTTCCCTGCTCCCAGTCGACTGTATATATAAATATGGATGGATGATGGCCTTAACACTCATCAACACACCACCACGTCTCACTTCTTTCTCTCATATATATTCACATCGTTCAATTCTTTGTTTGATCATCAGCTTTTGAAAGTCCCATTAGAAACTATATCATGGGTTTGAAAGGTTTTGCCGAAGGTGGTGTTGCCTCCATCATTGCCGGTGCTTCCACTCATCCTTTGGATTTAATCAAGGTCCGTATGCAACTTCAAGGTGAATCCCACATCCCAAATCTATCCTCCGTGCAATCCTATCGCCCTGCTTTTACGTTGAGCTCTACGGCCAACATCTCCTTAACAACTACCTTAGAACTCCCACCTCCACCCCGTGTGGGACCCCTTTCCATTGGTGTCCGTATCATCCAATCCGAGGGTGCTGCCGCCCTTTTCTCTGGTGTCTCCGCTACCATCCTCCGCCAAACCTTATACTCCACCACCCGTATGGGCCTTTATGATGTCCTCAAACATAAATGGACGGATCCAGATACTAATACCATGCCACTTGTACGTAAGATCGTGGCTGGACTAATCTCCGGTGCTGTAGGGGCTGCTGTTGGTAACCCTGCTGATGTAGCGATGGTCCGTATGCAGGCTGATGGACGTCTCCCAATTGATCAGCGCAGAAACTACAAGAGTGTTGTCGATGCCTTAAGTCAAATGTCAAAGCAGGAGGGTGTCGCTAGCCTGTGGCGGGGTTCGGGTCTTACTGTCAACCGTGCGATGATTGTGACTGCATCACAGCTTGCATCATATGACCAAGCGAAGGAGATGATCTTGGAGAAGGGTTTGATGAGTGATGGGATCGGCACCCATGTCGCAGCAAGTTTTCTGGCCGGTTTTGTGGCTTCCGTTGCTTCAAACCCTATTGATGTGATCAAGACTAGAGTTATGAACATGAAGGTTGAGCCCGGGGTTGAACCACCTTATAAGGGCGCATTAGATTGTGCAATGAAGACTATCAAGGCAGAGGGTCCCATGGCCTTGTATAAGGGCTTTATCCCAACAATTTCAAGACAAGGACCTTTTACTGTTGTGCTATTTGTCACATTAGAACAAGTTCGGAAATTACTTAAAGATTTCTGATTATTGTAAAGGACAGACAAAGATTAATTGAAATTAAAGGCAGTGAGAACAAGAGCAAGCATGGATATTTATTGATTTTTTTTAATCAGTTGTATAATACGAAGTCTCTGTGTAAAACTATTCATCATGGTTCATATGATGATAAGAAATTATGATTAAAACTCAAGCTTGATGGAGCTAGAAATTAAAGGATCTACCTGCCATAAGAAAACATCTGAATCCTGCCATATTTTCTTTTATGAACTTTGAGGGCTTACAAGCCTATGTATGCTGGAAATTAAGAGTTCTATGAGATTGTCGGAGACAAACCTGGCTAGAAAATTAAGTTAATCAGGGTTTATGCAAGTTTTATTTTTAGAGCTATTTTTGTGTGGCATCCTTCAATAACCAAATTGATGTTGGTCGATTTTATTAAAAAAAAAAAGTTTAAAAAAATGATATATATATGTCCACTAATAATTTTTGACCCGATTGTCGTTGGAAAATCGGATTTCAAAGGAAAAAAGTAATGACAGAAATGGTTTGTGCTAAAGCAATATACGGTTCAGAACCAAATGAAAAGAGTATACGTATAATACATGTATTATAACTGAATATGTAGTAGAAAATAAAAGTAACAATGACCCAACACAAGCATGCAAACCCTCTGTAGTGAACAGTAAAGAAATAGAGAACGGTATAGTTAATTATCTGGCAATACTACACCAAGAAAAGATGAAGAACGTGGTATGATTATTCAAGGACTAGCTGTTGAGTGAGATGGGTTGATGTCCTTAGGAATAGTTGGCAATGTGGACTTAGGCAGCTCAGGCAAATGGGGAAAAGTTGGCCATTCAGGCAGTTGAGGCACTTCAAACTTTGGCAATTCAGGTTTTGGTGGCAATTCAGGGAATTCAGGCTTAGGAAGCTCAGCAATTCAGGTTTGGGAAGTTCAGGAAGTTCAGGCTTTGGAAGCTCAGGCAATGGTGCCTCCAGGAGTTGGCGTGCCTCTACCAGAATTGTCTGGCTGTTCATCAATGACATACTAATCACCATAAGTGGTAAAATGGATGATGGGAAGTGACGATATGCCATAGCTGTGGAGATAGTTAGCAATGGCTTTGAGAGAAAGCAGAGTTTTCGCTGATCACAAAGAGCAAGGAAGTGTGGTTTGCAATGGATTGCTCTGTGCAATTGATGGGCTTCTAGACATGAAGAATGAGGAGAATAGGGAGGAATTTCGAAGGGTTAGTTGGCACTTGGCAGGAAAATTTTGTGTGTTGGTAATTGGTAGTTTATATGGTGCAAAGGCCAAAAAAACATAGGCACTTGAAGTCCAAAACAAAACAATAGGGACTTCAAATTCCTCCTTCACTTCGAGAGTGAAGTACATGCCATCATCTGCAACTATGCAAGTTACAGGTGGGACAACATTTGATGAATTAGTTCGGCAAGGAGCTCACGAGATGGGATTGAGCAAGAGCTTGGGATAGAGTTACAAAGAAACGAACTGTCCTGGGTAACATCAGCATCGATCAGAGGGAGAACTGGAAGGCCATTAAGTGAGTATGGAGGATCTGGACTTGAGCAAGCGTCTGTGATTGTATTTAGAGTTGACAAAGGTGATGTGAAAGCCTTTGGGATTAGTCATTTTGCAACTTTGAGCAGAGGAGTTATGTGACCTTGAGCAGAGGATATGGGATGCACACGGCATGTGCCTCGTTGGTTTTGGAAAGGGGTGCCATACCTCTCACTCTCTTGCAGTTCTCTTACACCTTCTGTGAGTTACAAGAATAATGAGCTACTGCTCTGCAATTATCTTTTGTGTAGTATGAAGTCCTTCTCCGATAGGAGGAATACACCTTAGAGACATTTCACTTATGCTTTGTACAATTTAGAAATACTCCACTCTCATTATACTCTTCATCTTAAATGATTAGCAAAATTAAGCAAATTGACCTTAAGTTGATTTTTTTCGTATTAGTTTTTGTATATCAAGATTAAATCTACTTCTCCGGTTTGATTAAAGAAAAACCATGATGTTGGGACTACGACATTCAATTATACATTAAAGCTTGATTGTAAATGTAAGTCCATATTTCTGTAACAGATAGAAAAAATTACATGAAGAGATAGTAGAGAGCAGTAAATCACCACAGCAGATAATAGTACACCAAGCAAACTGGATGAAGTTTACTATAACATAAAACATTTTCTAGATGGTATGTTGATCATCAAGGACTAGTAGTTGAGTGAGATGGGTTGATGCCGCTGGGAATAGTTGGTAATGCGGGCTTAGGCAGCTCAGGAAAATGAAGAAAAGGTGGCAATTCAGGCAGTTTTGGTATTTCAAATTCTGGCAGTTCTGGCAGTTCAGGTTTTGGGAATTCAGGCAGTGGTGGCAACTTAGGCAATTCAGGCTTGGGAAGCTCGGGCAATGTTACCTCCAGGAGTTGCCGGGCTTCAACAAGAATTGTCTGGCTGTTCATCAGTGACAAACTACTGATCACAAAGAGTGGGAAAAACCGTAAGATAAATAATGGGAAGTTATGATTGGCCATGGTTGTGGACATGGCAATGGCTTTGAGAGAGGAGAGTCCTAGGCTTTTAGCAATCACAGGTTGGATTTTTATAGATGTGGGAGGTGGAGAAGGGTGAGTTGGTAGGAAAATCTGTGCGTTGGTAGTTCAACTTCTCACCTATGACGTCGGCTTACACTGGTATAACATATCAGCTTTCAAATATCCCCTTGAAATATGGTGAAATCTGATACATCTAGGTTTGACTAGCTCTTCTTCTTCACCAGGGGCCTCCTCAAACCAAATTCAATGCATCGTTCACGTCACACTTTTACTTCATGATTTGGACCTAGAATATTTAGATTCTCCTGCTAGGCTAGTGAAATAGGCGTCATGAAGACTTGGACTAATAGACCATGAAATAGGGTTGTACAAATAGAACTTTTTAATATAATAATAAAAAAAGATCTCATTAAAAAAATATTCAATGGTATCTAATAAAATTATTGAAAATGTCACTTAGTTTTCCTGTTTTTTTCACTTTAATTCTCTATCTTGAATCATTCAGGAATCTTGAATCATTCAGGGGGAAAAAAACTATTGAAATCTATACAGTGATTTGTACGTGTATGTGCAGTACATTGAGCATAGCAAATCGTCACGTGAATTAGTTTTTCTATAATATACACTCACAAGTCTACTTTGCCCTAATGCTTTTGAGAAACCAGCAACTTCCGCAGTAAGTTTACATCTACAGGGATGAACGAATTTAAGTCATACTAATTTACCTTCAACTCTTACTTATCCATGCAATCAGACACGAAGAAAATTATTATGCCAAATATCATCCATCAGAATCTGGGATTTGGAAGCATTTCTGCATTATGAACTACGAAGGTTAGAGTTATACAACAGCACATTACAAATTATGACATCAAATTGGATTATAATACAACCACACATATAACATAGTTGTTGTTCCCTGGAATTCGAGGAATAACATTATTTTTCTGTCTGTCTGTCTGTGTCTTCACAGTATATAAACAAAGCACTAAGAAGACTAAACAACAACAACAACAACATATGGATAAATCAATAGCAGCAAAATTCAGAACCAAAATGCTCGGTCTTTTACTGCAACTCTCCCACCTTTGTCCTTCAGATTGCTTTCCTTGTAATCCAGAGTCCATTTCTCAAATGCACAGTCAACGAAGTCATAATAGGCACCGTGAATAGCAAGTTCCCCATTCCTCACTTTTTCTTCCACCCATGGATAAGTGAGGAGGTTTGCCAATGAACAGTTGACTGATTCCTGTAGAAACAATGTCAGGAACAAATCATCCGGCATGACCATGGTTTAAGTTTTGTAAGCCACCTCTTATCAAATATATTCTTGTCTACCCGCAAAACCTATTATTCATTAAGAAGAAATTTCATGGGGGCATCAAGGCCCAAAACTTTCAATATTAAACAGGAATAGAAATGGGATTGGAGAAAAAACAGTTGCCTTTGCAAAGTAGGGCTGTCCCCTTCGCAAGTTCATAGAGGGGTACACACAGGGAAGATTGCCAGAGTTGTGATAAAGCAAAACAGTAAAAAGGATCAATCTAGACCCAATCCAGTAGCAAACATGCAGTTATTAAACTTCTCGTTCCATTTCTCAGATATTGGCCACAGATTTCAAAAGCATCAAGTTGGTCACCATCAACTATTTAATGAAAGAAAGAACTGGATAAAAAGAAATTAACAGAAAAGGGAAAATGCTTAGAGCAAGCAAAACATGTATCAAAACTACAAACTTCAAGCTCAGAACTGAAGGAAAATGCTCAAGCATAAAAGAAAAATCTTACGAAAAGGGGTTTGTTCTCAATCCTTAGAGAGAGAAAAAAAAACTAGATATGCAGACAAGCATGCTGGGTAAAGCAGGAACCATAGCCTTTTAAATTCAGTAAAGCATAATCACCTTTTCACAATGTTTGCACTGCTGGTCAAAGTTCAGAAGTTTCGTGGCTGCCTTAGTTCTTACTCTTGCATTCATCCCCACAGAAACCCAACTTCCAATGAGGCTACTGAAGATAGAAAATTGTAGAAAAGCTAAAATAGAGGGATAAACATAAATCCACACCTTTAACAAATATGATATTTGATGATTGCAAGAAACGACTAGATTTCAAAGCATATGTTATCTTGACTGGACCTTGTTTCTACGTCATCATGCATACTCATTAGAGCGCGAATGCCTCCGCATTGACTGTGACCAATTACTAAAATGTTTTCAACCTGCAAAAGGAATTATTTATGATATGTCAAATAAAGATAAATTTGATCTAGGAGACTTCAAAAGTAACCAGTTTCCATACTGTTGCATATTCTAAAGCTGGACAAAGAGCACTTCTGGCTCTAGATATAAAACTTCCCAGATGCTAATGCCCTTACTGTCCATGATTAAATGGGTAATATGAGTCATCAGCTTTACTTTATAGCCTGGTGTCCTACTTATAATTCAGTTTTGACAATATGCACATATACTTTGTATAACTCCGTTGTATAAACCCATGACTTCAAGGGAATGCGAGAAAAGAAAGAAGCCTAGAGTTGTAGGCGTGTATAACTTACTTTCAGAGAATTTACAGCAAACTCTAAGCCTGCATTTGTTTCAGATGGTCCATTCTGCATAAATAGAACCAATATCAAACAAAAAGAACAGATGCTGGTAAACATATTTAGTAAAACTATTGTTTTGTAAGTGTTCACTCCAAGGCATCAATGCTTCAAATAAAACACAGACATGATGTTAGGACATATTAGATGCAAAGTGTCATATACCTCATAGGGTGGCACCATGTTTGCAACATTGCGAACGACAAAAGCTTCACCAGGCTGGAATCCTAAGATGGACGAAGGGCAAACCCTTGAGTCTGCACAAGCAATCACCATAAACTGCACTTGGATTTGTTAGTTGAAGTGTAATAATATTTTTCTGACATTCAGCATCAAAATCACAGTAAAAGCCAAACAAGATGCTAAGATGCATCCAGAATATGTACAACATACTTCAAAAAAATAAGAAAACGCTATTACCTTTGGTGCTTGACCTTTGGCAAGCTTTTCGTAGAGTTCCAAGTTTTGCCTGCTCAAATTTTACCTCACATTAGAGGACAAGATAAGATTCCATCAAAGAAAAATCACATCAGGCCAAAGCTCTTCTCTCCTTACATGTATTTATGCTTTTTGAAGCTCAGGAACCGTTGTTTCATCTCATCAAATAAATCAGAACCATGTTCGATTCTTTCCATGCGCTCGGATTTGTCACTTTTAAGTTCCTTAGTCAGTCCAGGAGGCTCCCTGGAAGCCTGTAATCTCAAATCTGAATTTGTCCTGAAATCGATGAAGAAAGCCAATTTAGTAGAATATGCAAATATGCAACACACTAATGAAGTAGATGGCAAAAAACTTGTATTAAATCAAAGACAGGCTTATCTTTCTTTCTTAAGCTCAATACCAAAGGTTGCTGGTTGTAGTCATTGTCTTATACTATACAATCTCTCCTATAAATAAAGTAGATGATTAAAAAGACTTAGATGTTTATAGGAAAAAAAAATCATCAGAAAATCACCAGGCAGTAATATCCTCAACATCACCGGATAAATCATCAGCAGGGGAAAAGTCCTCAGTATTTTAACCAAGGGATGGCAGAGTAAATGAAAATTGATGAAACAATATATGTTTTTAACTCAAGAAAAACGTAGACAGATAAAAATAATAATGAGGCAAGTTATGTCCTTGCACTATACTATACATTTTTGAAGTACAGAAAGAATAATTCTTTGTATAAAACAACCACATGCATCCACCTGCAACTTTAACTGGTCATTTTGAAGATCCCTGTAAAGTCTGCTAGTGTCAGATCCCAGATATTCTATGATTAAATTATGAATACAAAGTCATAACAAGATTGATTTTGAAATCAATTCAGCTCAATAAATAAAAAACAAAATAGTTCAAGATAAACCTCTGGTTAAAATAACAGTACAACATTAAAATTAAAATTTGGTTAATTATTGATTTAGCAACAGAAATTAAACAACAATAAGAAAATGAAATAAAACAGTAACTTTTGACAACAAGAGAAGGAAAATCAATACAAAACCAAGGCACTCACTTCAAATTATTCCACAATCTCAAATGGGTCTGCTCAACTCCTCCTAAATTAGCCTTAGAACCAAAGACCTGCAACAAGATAAGCAATAAACAGATAAACCAACAAAAAGAAGCTAAATAAATATAACATCTTTATATCCATACACAGAGAGAAAGACGAAGAGTTTACATTTTGGGTTCCCAAGGCTGAAGCTTTAGAGGGATCCAAAGAAGGGTTGGAAGCATGAAATGAAGGGGAATTGGATAAGGAGTGTTTTGAAAGAGAGAAAGGTGGTGATGGGACAGCCATTGGAGAGACAGATAAAGGTAAAGTTTGTGTCTTTGGATGGATAGAAATGAGGAGAATTCATAGACATAGGAGAGATATAATTAATTGATTAAAAAAATCCCGGAGAGAGGAGGAGGAGGAGGTGGTGGGCTGGTGGGGTTAAAGTGTTATTTAAAGAACAAGAAAGGAACACTTGTTTTTGTCTCAAAGAAAGACGGAGAAAACTATGTAAAGAGGTCAAACAACGTGGGTGTGTGTGTTCATGAAGTTGCCAGCTAAACAACCCTGATCTGATGGGTACATGGTTGTGTAAAGGATCAAAAGGAGAAGAGGGGAGAAAAAAGGCAAAGCAAAAGGAATGGCTTTCTTTATATTCTTAAACCTTTTCCACTTCCATTTTTTTTTTTTTGGTGTCGATTTCACATTTTCAATGTAAATTTAGTTTTTCCATATTTACAAACAATATAAGAAGTTAAGAACATGTTCTCATTTAAAACAAAAAAAAATATAGTATTTTGTTATAATATATAGGGTTTTTTTTCATTTTCAACGTTTTACCAGAGGGTCTTATCTAGGTCAAGGATCTTAGAAGAGTTGTTAATTCCAAGTTTCCAACTATATGTGAATAAGACAACAAAAAAAAAAAAAAAAAAACTAAAGTACTCTCGGTATATTACAGTCAAGGGAAGTTCATGTCTTTTTTTTTTAACACTCAACTTTTTTTTTTTATCTTTTCACATTTACTTTCTATTGATTTTATTTAGAATTTGATTTGGTAATTTATTTAAGCTGTGTTGATATGAGAATTTTTTAATATCATAGAAATGTTTTGTGCTTATTGAGGCTTGATTTTGTAAAATAAAATAAAAATTTAATAATTTAAAATAATTAAGTATTAAAAGACCAAAATTAAAATTAAAACAAAATGGGATTATGGTGAATAAATTGGTATAATCAATGCACGTGCTAACAGGTGAGAGGCATTTATTATGTTCAAGCAACGCGTGAGAAGTTATTCAGTGGCCAAATGACAACTTCCATGACGGCATTGAAGCTTCATGCACGCACTCTTCTTGGTAGTTCGACACAAGTCATTGGATGGGCAAAGATTGGACTCCGATGGTCTTTTTTCTCTTCTCCTTCCTCTTATCTCTATCCTCTCATCGGGGATCGCATTGGCCTACCAAAATTTAAATTTGTCAAGTAATGTTATTTTTTTATCAAATTTGATTTTTATTCTTTTGATTGTTATTTATTATGTTATGAATCCTTTTTTATTAATTTTTTTTATTTCATCCCTTACCATTTGATTTCATTTAATTTTTATATCAAATTTAGTCCTTATTCTTTTTATTACTATTTTTATTATATTCTTAATTTTTTTTTCAATTTTATCCCTAGGCATTAGATTTTATTTTATATTTATGTCAAATTTCCCCTCATTGTTTTATTGATATTTACTTTTTTATTCTTTTTTTATTGAATTGTTTTTTTTATCCCTCAGTATTTTGTTGATTGAGGATTTGACTTCATAATTTTTTTAAGTTTACCTTATAAGGGGTTAGTCTCAACTTCATGACTCGGGTGATGAGTTTCAAATATTAGCTCAAGTTGACTTCTTTCTTTTTTTTTTTTTAAATTGATTTTTTTTTCAATTTTATCCTACAACATTAGTGATTTGTTTTCACTTTTTTTTCAATGGAATTATCCAAATCTCATGCCCGGGGTCATGGGCTAAGTGGGTTAACTTGAGTCTTTTTTCTTGTTGCTTTTTCTTAGTTTTTTTTTTCAGTTTCGACTTTCAAAAATGAGTTGTCTAAGATTTGAGTTTCGTTGTTTTATTTAATTTTCTTTCTACGAAGTTATCTCAATCTCATGACTCAAATCGTGTATGATGGTAGATTGACTCGAGTGAACTCGAGTTGGTTTTTATGCTCTTTTTTAATTTAATTTTTTTCCAATTACATCCATCAACATTTTATTTTAGAGAATTGAGATGTTTTTTTTTTATTTTCAATGGAGTTGTCACATTTTCCTTTAATTTTATTTTATTATCAAATAAAATCATGAAAACCTTTTAAAATTATTGAAAAGATAATGTTGGCCGGTGTTTATTTTTAAAATTTATCATTGTATATTTTTTTAATTTAGTTTATTTATTGTCATTACCTGCTTTTTTTAATTATATTATTAAATTAATCACACTTACACCTACTGAACTAAGTAAAGTCAATGACTTAAATCTTAAATGTTTTTCGCTTCACTAAAGCACTAGTATAATCTTAATTTATGATAAAAAATAATTCGGTTTTAAATTGCAAACTATGATTTTGATCATTTACGGTAGTTTATGATTCCATGACCTCTACCTCGATTTTGATTTTTGTGTGCTTAAATGGATTTTACTTTTTTTATGCCTTGTTAACATTTATAGTACGTTAAAGATTTCAAATGCATTCAACAATTAAAATCCTAGTTTTTTTTTTCAAGTAACATAGGTTAAAAAATTAATAAAGCAACATAATTAAAAAAAAAATAACATAGTCAATAAATTACATTTTTGAGAATAGTGCAACCATATAGTGTTCTCAACAATGCAATTCATTATCTTACTCTATTGAAAACAACATAACCTATTAGAATCTATTTTTTTACTTTATTTTTTAGTTTCATTTAAAATTCTAAATAATATTTATTCCTTTCAAATCAAAATAATTTATTTATTGAAGTCATTTTATTCTTAATAATTATGATAATTATCAATGAAAGTAATTAGTTGTAGTCAAATTAATTTTTCATAGAATTCCTTAATAGATTAGTTGTAGTCAATTTAAATTTCAATAGCATTTCTTAACTTAATAGGTTAATTAATAATTATGATAATTAACAATGAATTTTATTATATGCTGATAAATTACATTTTCTTGATTTATAAGATTAATTAATAACAGGAAAGAAAATGATGTCAACCCGTATTAATTTCTCAAACCCATGATGCTAGCTAGTGACTAAAATGAAAGCCCCGTATCCGAAAAACTATAATTTTAAAACTTCGACTTGATCCGATTGGTTGATCCATGACCCGACTATCTCGTGGCTTAGGCCGGGCCGAGTTTTAAAAGAAATTAGAGGAGAATTAATCCAATGTAATATGATAAAAAAAAAAAAAAAAAAACAAGGGTTGACCTATGTCGCAGATTAACCTAGGACAAATCGAGTCAAAATAGGGTTAAAACCCATTAACTATTTCCTGTTTTTTTTTCAAAATGGTATTGTTTTTACTTTTTATTAAACAAGTAGATTTGGTTGACTTGGGTTAACTCGGGTCAACCCACTCAACCTGTGACCCAGTACTTGTCCTAAATTGACTCCTTAGAAGGGCCTAAAAAGAACGAAAAAAACCAAGGAGACCAAATCCCAATAAATCAAATGTTGAATGATGAAATAAAAAAAATAAATGATAAAAAAATATCAATTAAGAAAATAAAGACATCATTTGAAGAGAAAAAAATGAGAGGACAAGCTAAAATTTTGAATTGAAGGTCAAAATTAAAAATATATATATCAAATTACAAATGAATCCAAAATAAAAAAATTCAAGAGAATGAGAATCAAATTAAAAAAAAAATAAAGATTATAGATCTAAGGATGAAATTGAAAATAAATTGAAATTTGATAAAAGGGCTAATAATCAAAATTAGAAACCAAAACATTGAGGGTCAAATCTTAAATATCATCAAATTTTGAATTGAATGGCAAAATTAAAAAGAAAATCACAAAAGTATCCAAAATATAAATAAAAAAATAAGGACCAAATATGAAAAAAAAAATTAAAAATAAGATCATGGATCCAAGGATGAGATTGAAAAGAAATTAAAATATAATAAAGGAGCCAAGAATCTAAGTTAGAAATCAAAACATTGAAGGTCAACCTGAAATATCATAAAATAAAAATGATAAATTTGATATAAAAATTAAATGTCAAAGGATAAGATTGAAAAAAAAAATCAATGAAATTTGATACAATTAAAAGAATGAGGGTCAAATGCGATAAAATTAAAAAATAACACACTTTTCTAACTTTTTGCAATGACAACGCGTTTTTAAAGGTCGAAGAGAGAGAAAAGAGGGGGAAAGGAAAAATATCTTCGAAGCTCCACTGCACATAGGGTGGTTGTACGTGCCTCACAACCGTTGTAGCATGTGGACGCGCGTTGCGGTGATAAGTCCTCTCTAGGATATGGAAATCGTGGAATAGGGGAGACAAAACAAGGAATTCTTGTGATTTAATAGTAAAAAGAGGAAATTGGAGTCGTCACCTAGTATTTGGTTACTAGAAACCCTAACTGGTCTCAGAGATCAGGCACGGAGAGTGCTTGCGTAGAGGAAAGGTATTAACACCCCTCATATGCCTTATCTAGGGTAAGTTGTATTGTTTAATTGTCTGATTAAAATAATTGTCTGATTGTTAGGTTGTCTAAGGTTGAAGACAAATCCTCCTCAATAAGAAAATCCTTATCTTATCCGATAAAAACCTAACCGTTCTAATGTCAATAAAAAAAAAACTACATTTTAATATCGGGAATACGTCTTATGTATAAGTTCGTAATCTCAGATATAAAAAGAAAAAATAAAATATATTTTTTAATATTTTGAAATATTGGCCTAGTTCTTATGGTTTTAATAAACTGGTTATTAAAGCTCAAAATACATGCTAATACATATATTTTTTTTGAATATTTTTTGTTGTATGAAAATATGATATGAAAATTTCTAAGCTTGAGAGACTTGGCCATATGCATAAAAACAATACTTTTTTTTGTTGTTTTTCTATATAATATTTTTTGCAACATTTCAAAGAAAAATGGGTATTTTACTATCAGATTTGTATCTTTACAGTATAAAAATACAAGCTAATATTAAAAGTAGAAAGCTACGCGAGAAGTCACAAATTTTTTAAAGGATTTTTTTGATTTTTTTAAATTGTTTTTATTAATATATAATATTATATTATAATAATATAATGGGGATGGACCTGACCTAATTATATGGGTTGAGCCCATCCTGGCTAGGTCGAAATCGGGCTAGAAGAAATTAGGCCGAGATCGGCTCGACCCAAAGGTGTTAGGCCAACATCAGCCCAAGACAAGGGTGGAGCCGATGTTGGCCTAAAAGGTATTTTCTCTCTTTCTTGGACTGGACTTGGCCCGACCATTTTGGTCCAGGCTGGCACTGTCCGGCCCAATAAACAGTGGAGAAGCTCTCCACTCTTCACTTACAAAACAGTAGAGGGCGCCCAAAGGAGAAGAAGATGATGAAGGAGGAGAGGGGCTGACTTGGCAGTGGTGGTGCTGTCGTTGATAGTGGCGATGTTGTGGCGGCAGGCGGTTGTTCCTCCTTTTTTCTCTTCTGTTTCTCTGTGTTTCTTGTTCTTTTTGTTTTTATGTTTCTGTTTTTTCCTCTTATTTTCTTCTGTTGTTCTTATTTCTCCTCCTTTTGTATGTTTTTTTTGTTTTGTTTCTTCTCTTTTTCCCTTTTTGTTTTCTTGTTTTTTGTCTCCCTTTTTCATGTATGTTTCTTCCTTTTCTTTTGTTCTCTCCTCCTCTTTGTTTTTTTTTGTTTTTCTATCCCCTCCTCCTTTCTTTCTTTTTTTTCATTTTCTTCCTTTTCCTTCCTCTGTTTTCCCCTGTGTTTTCTATCTTTGTTTTTCTCTTTTGTTTTGTTTTTCCTTCTCTTTCTATCTCTTGTCTTCTCGTTGTTCTATCATCCCCTCTTCCTCGTCTCTTCCCCCAGTCTTTCCACCCTCTAGTATTTATAAGGGGGAAAAGGAAAGAGAGTCATCCTACCCTGTCCAATCATGTCGAAGGGGTAGGGTTGCTGGGCAACCGCCCACATGGCTTGTCCCCTCTATTTTTTAATATGGTGGTAGGCCATGGGTGTGGGTTGTGTCGAGTTTTGAGTATTTGAGAGAGTGAGGGAGAGAGGCGCTGCAGGGGAACAATCTTCTTCTTCCCTTGTCTGTAGCGCGTCTAGGGGAAAAAGAAGATGTACAATGTCGTTCAAAACAACATCGTTTTAAGCTTGGGGTGTGTGTGTGTGTGTGTGTGTGTGTGTGTGTGTAACAATGAATGAAACAACGTCTTTCATTTAAAAGAAAATGGCACCAAAAGTCTATTTCCAAATTAGTCCTTAATTTTCAATTTATTCAATCAAGTCCTCAATTGAGATTTTGATTTTAAGAATCAATTCAATTGCATCCCTGTCAAATTCAAATGTCAGCTCTGAAGTTGGCCACCTTTTTCACTTTGGTTCTTAGTTTTTAATTTGTACATTTTGACCCTTAATTGATCAACAAACTTTCAATTTCTTTAATTTAGCCCTTGCTTCGGTCAATTCTAGCTCCTATATTTATGCATCTTTTCTAGTTTGGTCCTTGGTTTTGGATTTCTTCAATCAAGTTCCGAATTGCCTATCAAACTTTAATATTTATCCAATTAAGCCCCTGATTTGACCAAATTAACTCTTAAAAATTGCAATTCGACCCCCAAACTTTAATTTCTTCCAAGTAAAGTCTAAATTGACTTAAAAATTAATTTTTCTTGCAATCAAACCCTTCATAAACTCAATTAATCTTTCAATAAAATCTAATTGAGTCCTTAAACATTTGATTTTGGACTTTTCTTCCTCAAAATTGAATTTTGTTTATCAATAGGACCTTCACCAATGAAAAATATGCTGTCAAATTTCAATCTTTGTATTTTTAAACTTTCTCAACCAATCTTTAGTCATTTTCTGGGCGATTGATAAAGAAAATTTAATTTTGAGGAAGAAAAGTCCAAAAGGTTTTCTTCCGACAATGTTTATGAATTTTTTGTATTTTTTTATGGGGGGCCCAAAAATTGGTAACAACAATCGTGAAGAGGGAAGTAATACACATTGAACACTGTCTTGAAATGTGGTTTTCTTCCGACAATGTTTTTGAATACAAAGATTGGTTGAGAAAGTTTAAAAATACAAAGATTGAAATTTGACAGCATATTTTTCATTAATGAAGGTCCTATTGATAAAGAAAATTCAATTTTGAGGAAGAAAAGTCCAAAAGGTTTTCTTCCGACAATGTTTTTGAATTTTTTGTATTTTTTTAATGTAGGGACCCAAAAGTAGGTAATAACAATCGTGAAGAGGGAAGTAATACACATTGAACACTGTCTTGAAATGTGGTGTCGGCCACTGGAAGGCGCCGCATGCACCGCTAAAAAGGCGCAGACGCCTCCCACACATGCTGACAACTTTTCTCTTTAAAAAAAAATTAATTTATGCAAATATCAAATTGCCCCTACTATTAAAAAAACACATAATAAAAAGACCAAAAAAACTCTCAATCTTAGTTGTAGATCATTTTTCACAACCCGACCCAACCTGCCAGATAATGTCTGCTTTGGGCCTTATCGCCCTCATGAATTTGTTCTTGATGACCACGCATAGCCCTATAACGCGTCTGACAAGTCAGCAACCAGCACTACTAATAAGGCCAACTACCAAATCCTCACACGTCGATGTGGGATATTACAATCCACCCCTCTCAATGAGCCCGACGACCTCGTCGGCACAACCGGACAGCTAGTGAGGCTGGCTCTGATACCAAATGTCACAGCCCGACCCAACCTGCCAGATATTGTTCGCTTTGGGCCTTACCGCCTTCACGGATTTATTCTTGGTAACCACGCATAGCCCCAAAACACGTCTAACAAGTCAACAACCAGTACCACTAATAAGTTCAGCTACCAAATCCTCACCCGCCGATGTGGAATATTACATCATTTGACTTAAAAGGCACTTTAGTAAATACATTATGACAAGAAGAATAAAAAACTGAATACACTTATGCCTTTATAATTAAGGAATTTCAAGTTTTTAGGGTATTTTAGACATTATATTATACAGATAAAAAGGTTAAAAGACTCATTAACCCCCATTCAATCATGTAATAGCAAATGTGTCACGTGAAAAATACAATATTACCCTTAAATGCATGTTATAAGACTTAAATTATAAATGGCAAAATGGTAACTTCACTATAGAAATCCACAGTGAAATGTGAGTGTGTGTACAATGAAACACCGAGTTCTTTTAGGTTTTGTTACTAGGTTGGTGCCCGCATGGAAAAAAAAAGAGACAATGATAGCAAATAGAAAAATATATATAAAAAAACCGATCAATGAGTACCAAAATAAATAAATAAATAATACATGATCAACTTAGATTAAAATGTGAAATTAAAAAAAATAAAGAAGGAGAAATAATAAGAATAACGATCAAATTTAAAAAAAGAAAAATTATAAGAGTTAAGGAAAAAAAAGGAGAAATAATAAGAATAACGATCAAATTTAAAATATCAGTACATGATTAAAAAAACTTGAACATGTAGAATTTCTCAACGTCTTTTTTTACATAAAAAATCATTAATGTAAATCGAAAAACTTATGCACGCTTCCAACTAAATAAATCACGAACCATTGTGTAAATAAATGAAAAGGAAAACATAATTAACAATAAATAAAAACATAATTAGGAAAATCAAGAGACCAATATAGATCAAAATATTTAATATCGCAACACGGATCATTTACCTGGTTGTGTTTAATTAACTTATTTATGAAAATCAATTTGTAATAGAGATTGACACACACATAATATTTATTGAATAAAACAAAAGAATAAGAAAAATATTATGCAATGTTGAACATATTAAAAATATTATCAAAAATAAATATTTAATCTATATAAAATATACAAAACAATTGTAGATAAATTATACTAACCTATGAAAAAATCAAACATACTCAAAATAATTAAAAAATAATTGATATTCAACCAAGGCTAAAAAAACCCAAAAAAATCATAGATAATGAATATTAATTAAAACATAAATTTAAGAATTATTTTAAAATACATGTATAAAAAAGCCATTAATATAAAAAATATTTTTTTAAAAAAAAGCAAAGAGGCCAAACGTTGCTGGGCCTGAGAAGCCAGGGTTAGCGCCTGACCCAATCAAGAAGAAAGCAGGTATGTCGCGAGCACAACACGTCATCTAGAAATCTCGAGAATCCGGCCATTGGTGCGATCGAAAAAACAAGATTCTTTTTTACCCAAAAACTGATTTTAACCCCTCCTTTTTTTACCTAAAACACCTGGAAAACATTTTAAAACCCTTATTAAACCAGTCCATGGCCTCCAAAAACACAATAAAAACAACCAAAAACCCGAAATTAACTTGAAACCAAGAGTCTTCTCAAGCCCATATCTATTTTTAGATATTTCAGGGTAAAAAAAACACCCAATATTAACTCTCCTTATCATGTGAAACATTTTGACATAGAAATCAACCATTTTTATGGTCAAAATCTTCCCTAACGATAACTTTCTATCTCTAAGCTGAAATCCGGTGACCCATTCTCTCTCCTCCACCAAAAAAAGAACTAAAAAGAGAAAAATAAAATTTGATACCAAAATATATATATTTAAAAATTATAGGGACTGATTACCAATAACTTAAAAAGATAGGGGACTAAAATGAACTTTTCAAATTAATTGCATGCATACCATCTATTTTACCCGTTTTATTACTTTAATCCTCTATCTTTCAATTCAACCTTCATTCTCAAAAAATAATTATGTAATTAAGCTCTAATTTGAGTTAAAAAAGGCTCGGTTGTAAAAAAGAAAAACCAATAATCAAATTAAAAAATAAAAATTCACTGCATGCTTTAGTTTTTGTTAATAATATAACATACAGGCAGGCTTTAGGCCTTTTGTAGGGAGTATATGTGAAGACCCATTGGTTCTCCCCTGCTCATGGGCTACCAATGCCTGTATGTATCCTATTAGTATGTATACTCCTACTTTCAAATAGCAATGATTTGTACTGCCAAACAGAACCTTAGTTGGATTTTTCTAAAATGGAAATTGTAATAAACCCTCCTGTCCGTCACCCACCAAAGTGTCCCAACTCAGCTGTCCTTCATTTCCAGCCTCTTCTTTCCTTTTTTACCCCCCAAAGAAGCCTCCTCCCTGCCATTACCAGTATCAAAACCAGTCCTTCTTTCTTCTCCCACATGACAAAACAGTCCTTCCATTTCTCAACATAAGCTCCCAATTTCAATGACCATAACACCCTCCATTAATTTCCATGACTGTCTCCGTGCCGGACCACGTATCTAATGACCAGAATACCCCTCATTAAAATCCCCATAAACAGACAAAAACACCGATCTCCCTCCTTAAATGGCCAAAACACCCTCAACATCACACGCTCCCCATCTCCAGCACAAAAACACAACACCAGGAGACCAGGTTACAGAATGACCAAAAGAACCCCTCCTCAAGTCCCTTAAAGCAGACAGTTTACGTAGTTCTTTGAAACCACCCGTCCATTTTCGTCCAGACAATATATCCACTCCCCAATTTTCTCTCCTCCCTCTCTGCCCATTGCCCTTTAAAAGAAAAGACCAATAAGATTTTTAGAGAGAGAGAGAGAATAATTTTAGAGAGAGAAACAAAAAGAAATGGACGGTAGCAGCAGCGGAGGCGGAAACGGTTACAGAGTAGAAGCAGAGCGGTGGTTAACTATATCAGAGAAACTCTTAGCAGCACGTGACTTGCACGGGGCTAAGAGCTTCGCGATCCGAGCCAGAGAATCCGACCCGAGACTCTACGAATTCTCCGATCAAATCATCGCCGTTGCCGACACTCTCCTCGCCGGAGAGTTACGCGTCGAGAACAATCACCACTATGATTACTATATGATTCTCCAACTCGGTCGCTTGACCCAGGATCTCGAACTCATTGCGGATCAGTATCGGAAGCTCGCCTTGTTGCTCAACCCGACGAGGAACCGGCTGCTCTTCGCTGATCAGGCGTTCAAGCTTGTGTCGGAGGCCTGGCTCGTGCTTTCGAATTCTGCTAAGAAGGCAATGTATGATCATGAGTTACAACTGAGTCAGCTCGGTCTTCTCGTGACTCAGCAACCGCCACCTCCACCATTTCAACAGCAACCGCCGTCTAATCCTGAGCCGATTCGGCCTGTTCCGCAGTTCAGTATGCCATGGATGCCTGAGTCGTCAATTAGGTTCCCCTCTCAGACCAAACCCGCCGAGTCACCTCGTTCACAGACTCAGCAGAGAAATCCCGAGCCAACTTGGCGACAGCCTCAGCAGAAACCAATCGAACCGCCTAAGCAGTCTACCCCGCTGAAGGCCGCCACTGAGCTAAATAAGCAGCCAACTCCGTCTAAGGCTCCCAATGAGCCAACTCGGCAGCCTACCCCGCTGAAGGCCGCCACTGAGCTAAATAAGCTGTCAACCCCGTCTAAGGCTCCCAGTGAGCCTACGCCGCTGAAGTCTTCCACTGAGCCAAATAAGCAGTCAACTCTGTCTAAGATTCCCACTGAGCCAACTCGGCCAGAGGTTGTGATTGGGTTATCTCGATCAGCGCCAAAACCGAGTGCCACTGATTCGAGGCAAGCGATGAAGCACACAACCACCTTCACCGCTTCTGCTGCAACTGGGACAAAGCATGCGAATGCGAGTGAGCCAGAGTTATCCAGTTTTTGGACTGCGTGTCCTTATTGTTATATACTTTACGAGTATCCTAAAGCTTATGAGGAGTGTATTCTAAGGTGTCAAAGTTGTAGAAGGGCATTTCATGCTGTCATGGTACCAGCACCACCGGTGACTGGTAAAGATACATACTTTTGCTGCTGGGGTTTTTTTCCGTTGGGGTTTTCAGGTAATAATGAGAAAGTAGGAAATGAGTTTGGTAGTAATTGGTCTCCGTTTTCTGCAATGTTTTCCACTCCTTTCCCAGCTGGTGGTGCTGTTGGGAGTGGTGGTCAAATGTATAATAAACTGAAGCAAAAGGTTATTTATAAAGATGATGTGTATATAGATATCTCTGACACAAGTGAAGATGAGTCTGATTCCGGTGATGAGTGGGGTGTAAAAAAGAGAAAGAAAGCAAAAAATGCAAAGGGGAAAGGAACTCCGAATAAACATGCGAAAAAATCACAAAATGAAAGATTGAAGAAGGGGGTAGGAGCAGGGGCTGGAACAGAAAATATTCAAAATGAGGATGGTGATGGTGGGGGTAGTGTGCCAGAGGAGGTGGTGGAAAAGGGGGAAGGGAGTTGTGGCAAAAGGAAGGCAGCAAAAGATTTGGGAAAGTTGGATTTGAATGTGATGTTTAGTAATGAGGTGGATGAGGCTGCACCTGGACCAAGTCAAAGGAATGGGCCTGGGCATGGGGAGGAGGATAATATTGAAGGGATTGGGTTTTTTGAGGGTCTTGATGAGTTTTTAAGTACCTTGCCCATACTTTCGGTTGTAGGGGATGATAAGGTGAAGGCTACTTAGCGATGTAAGGCACTTCGTTTTTGTTGTTGCTTTGTTGTCGTAGCAGTTTGCTGTAATGTTGTAGTATAATCATGTAGAGTTATTGGCATTTTGTCTGTACAACTGCCTTGTAGTTGAAATCTAATCTTTATTTTGCAGGCATTTTGGCTTTTGGGCATTTTGTTTGCAGAATTGCCTAGTAGTTGAAATCTAATTTTATCTTGGTTGATTTAGTTACTCCTTAACTATCTGGAATGGTTTGTTTCTTCTGTTTGGACTTTGATGTTGGTGAGTGTTTGGTTGCCAGTAGCAGCGCAAAATTCAGTTCAGTGAATGACTGAGAGGTTTGTCATGACTGAAACTTGGTAGTCTTTTATCTATTGCATGAATTCTTTTGCATATGTGCCTGAAGTTTTGTCTTGTGGTGATTTGCTACACTTTTATTTCTTTGTTTCCATTGAGCTTTGTGAATAAGTTTGCTTGCACTTCCTTATGTTGTTTTGTTCCTCCAATTGATTGATTGCTTTTTCCAGATTTCCATGATTACCCTTCCTGATAGTTGCGTGATGAACTAAAGGAAGGGAGTAGATGAGATATGGTAGTCTTTAGTGTCCACTTTTACTTGAATTTACTACCTTTTGTTTTCATGCTCTGTTTTAGTGGTAGATTTTAAATGGAAGGTAGGAACTTAAATGATAAGATATAGAGTTCAGGTTTCCATGAAATTTAAGAGAGAGAGGTTGTCACAGCTGCAACTTACCGTGCTCCTGTGTAATATAAATTTGGAAGTATGTTAGAACTTCTTAGTTGAAATAGTGCCTTTAGGGAAACTAATCTACTTATTTCACACTTTCAAGGTACATCAGTGAAGCACGTTCTAGGACATGAATAGAAATAGCACTTTTAGGGGAGATGATCTCATGTCATGCTATCAAGTCTGGTAAGTTGATTAGCAAAAATTGACTAATAAAAAAAAATGAAAGGCTAACAGTGTATCAAAGACAACAAACTCTGGAGTGCTACTTGTTGCATGTAATTGCAAGCTACAGAGTCTTTTAGCAATGGAATGCTGAACTTTTTGGAGCTGCTAATCGGACGGGGAGCTTTTTTGCCTGAATGCAGGGCCTGTAGAGATAGACTGCACTGCGGCAGCTGAGCGTTCCAGTTGCTAATTGCAGAGCCCTCACCCACTAGTGTTCATATCAGCCTCGTTAACTGAAGACCTAATATGCAGAGGATTTTCATAACTTGCAAGTTTGTTAGACATTTCAGAACTAGGAAATTTCATTATACAATGGAGTAAAGGTGGTTTATTTTTCAGGATTTCTTTCGAAGTTGCTAAATGATTTCCATGTTGAAAAGCATGTGAAGTCGCAAAACTGATTGAAGGGCGTAAAATACAGTTTTGAGTTGCTCCTCAATTTTTAATCCTGCTGCTGCAATAACAGATGCATGCAATCTGCAACCCTATTAACTTATCCCAGGCCAGAAACCTTGCATTACCTTTGTGTTAGGCTTCTACTCGTTCTCATGGATTTACCGAGTTGTTGACAGCTACGCCTTTGTGTACCTGATGAAGTGGTGCATTTTGTTCTAGTCTTCCTGCATTTTTATCCTTGCTGCTTGATCAATTTTGAATTAAAATCGTGCCCAGGAGCTTGATCTTCATTCTGAAAGGCATGTAGGTTGACCAGCTCCTCAGCAGTGTATGATGCTCAAGGAATATTTCGTGAGATGATGGAAATGAGTTACTTATAAGTGATGTAGCCCCCTGCAGCCCTTTTTCGTGAGAAGTGGCCGTGGACTCATTTGGGCTATCCAGGTATCATCTGCTGCTCTCACTCCCAGACATGAGGTTTCCCTGTGAAGACAGTGAACGTGCAATTCTTAAACGCACGCCCGAATAAGCTTTATTGTCCATTGATGACAGTTAACTTCTCCAAAATATAGTTTCTGTGCCATTAATCCACCTTTTAGTTTCCCTAAGATGCATCTTCTTCCTCTGCCGAGTATCATTTAGTCTTATCCTTCCCTTGTTGTGATTGCTCAAACATCCTTACCCTCATTTTGTTTAGTGCTACTCATCAAGCAGCTGGGTTTACGTTTTGCCACTGACAGAACTTAATGTATGCATGCTCTCTGTGTATGCTGCTACATCATTGCATGGTAGACAATAGCGTTCATTTTCAAAGTTTTGCATGCCTGCACATGATCTGATCAATATATTAGCAGACCATGCAGAGTAGTGACAATGGCTCCTCTCATCCCCTGACTTCTCGTGTGTGAGGAACGATGCAGCCTGTGATTGGTAAGATTCCCTCCCCACCTTGGTACAAGGTAACAGCAACAATTTTCTTATGTCCAGTTGCAAGCTTTCAAGATTGATCCCGTGTGTTTCTGTCGTCCTCGTAGTCCTGTGCATGAAGGACTGGTCTGTTTTAAAGCTTTTTATTATTCGTCGGTGGCGCAAGCACACGCTGACAATCACGGTTGCATGCATGTTTTGGCATCCAAGCATGGTTATTATCGTTTTAATGGCTTGTCAACATGAAATGTCTTTCTGCGTGATTAGCAGCTAGAGACGAAGGCTGCTACTGTATATAAAAGTAGACTGGAGGAAGTCGTTAAATTAAGAAACAGGAGTTGCATTCCGTGAAGTCATTGATTTCTAGAGGTTAGTTAGCACGATTCTCCTTGTCTGCTTCTCTTCATGCTTTTGCTTAGAGCATGCAATAAAGAAGAAGTGCGTGGAAGCATTACCAGTGTAGCATGTTTCTTAAAATTGGTTTTTTTTTTTTATTATTTTTTTATTTTTTAACTTTAGCATATCAAAATTAAAAGTTTAAAATTAACTTGTATGATCCTGCGGGTCTACAATTTAATTAAATATTGAGATGAGTCAACCCACCCAAAAGAGTCTAAATCCTATGACTATGTATAGGTAGCATATCTTCTTCCACGTATTATACTCATTTTAAAAGATTATTTTTTATATCTATGTATTAAAATGAGTAAAAATAAAAAATAAAAAATAAAAAAGAATTAATTTTTTTAAGTGATTTTAGTATAAAAACTAAATTTTTAAAAAATAAAAAATATTATTTTAATAAATTTTTATAAAAAAAGAAAAAGAGAACGAAGGTCGGACAAATGGAAGGCGGCTTACCAAGGCTGAACCGTGTTTCATGTGTTGTGTGAGAGAGGTAGAATTATTGAAGGGGGTCCTATGTACTAGGTGGTGCGCAGGTTTGACATAAACACACAGCAATGTTTTTAAATGGAGGTAGGATGGTCCCCACCCCACTTCACTTCAATTCTTTAATATTTCTTCGGTGTGTGGTCTCTTGTCAGTACGATAAATCACTTTCCAACAGGAGTAATTTCTGTGATGTGAGGTTCCCTTCTTCGACCTTCAACCTGTGAACTGTGTGTGTACATGATAATGTCTTCTCAAAATGTGTTTTTTTTTTAATATTTTTTATTAAAGAGTATATTAAAATAATATTATTTTACTTTTTTATATAAATATATTAAGATTACCAAAAACAAATACAAAAAATTTAATTTAATAATTTTTGAAGTCGTACCAACGTTTAGTTTAATGGCTTGAGAGTGTGGTTCCGGTTGTTTTTTAAAGTGTTTTTCATTCTAAAATGTATTAAAATGATGTATTTTATTTTTTAAAAATTATTTTTAAAATCAGCGCATTAAAACGATTTAAAATATTAAAAAAATTAATTTTCTTTTAAAAATTTAAATATTTTAAAAATTCAAACGTGCTCTAAAATTTCTTTTTTTAATGTTTTCATATTATTTTAATATGTTAATATCAAAATTATATTTTAATATATTATTTTAATAAATTTCTTAACAAAAAAATATTTTTAAAACACTAATATCACAATATCAAATTCTAAAGAAGTCCATATATATATATATATATATATATCCACTACTAGGAAATATATAATGTGAATGCTGAAGTAGTCTGAAGTATATTATATTATATGGTGGGCTATTATATCATTGAGATGATGTGCAAAATAGTTTTGTTCTGCTCCATGACAAGTAATTCTACCAACAATGAAAATCGTATTAAGAAATCGACCTGACCAATGCCTTAGCAAGATCACCATTATGTGATTTTGTGCCTTCAAGAAAGCGACTTAATTTGTACTTTAGCTTCATCATCCTCAAATTATTATGTTATTATGATATTGATGAATTAATTAGCATTATATCATGAAACTATGATACCATGATCTTAGTTGCTAATTTTCTGATGG
Source organism: Populus x sibirica (assembly GCA_019202695.1). Taxonomy (NCBI): domain Eukaryota; kingdom Viridiplantae; phylum Streptophyta; class Magnoliopsida; order Malpighiales; family Salicaceae; genus Populus; species Populus x sibirica. Next base: position 624,446 of record JAGMVL010000353.1, on the reverse strand, counting down.
TGATATAGGTAAAAAAAATTAATTTATTTTCATCTTGGTTTCTTGTCAATTTAGCTGATAATTGGGTGATTTTATTCAATTACTTTTTTTTTTATTTCATCTTATAAGCTATGAACAACAACCAGTACTAAGGTGAAAAGCGAAGATGAAAATACCAATATGAAGTTATTGATTTTGTGATGGAAACCAAACCTAAAGGCAACCTCATTGCATGTTATTTAAAATTAAAAATATATTAAAATAATATTTTTATATATTTTTTTTTCAATATCACCATTTCAAAATCAATGAAAAATATCTAAAAAATATCAATTTAATATTTTTTTAAAAAATAAAAGTTACCGCAATACCTAACGAAGTAAACTAGATAAATTAAGAGACAAGAGAGTGAAAAAATCATTGAGAAGGTTGGCATTTGACACCGTCATGATGTTGTTGGGTTTCATATAATAAAATCATTAATAATTAACAAAATCTAAAATGCGTAGACCTTTCATTATAGTAATTCACAATGAAATTTTTTATAATTTAATCCTCAAATTTTATTTATCTTCAATTGCATCCTTGTGTGCCTCTAATTTATCAAGAATTGTTAAGTGGGGACAAAATTAAAAAATAGGAGATCAAAGTTAAAAAAAAAGGGAGGAAAAGGGTGGCATTATAAAAAAAAAAATGTTGTGAAAAATCACTTTGGTCCTTTTACTATTTATAATATAGCTTTTCGGTCCTTTAATATTTCAAAATTTTATTTGTGGTGCAAAAAATTATTTTTCTTACTTTTTAGTTCTTCGTTTGAGAAAGAAGAGAGAAAGTTGTCGGATTCTAGTGGTGGGAAAAAAAAGTATCAGTTGAAACTAATTTAGCTCACAAAAAAGATTGATCTTATTGTCAATGAATTTCATTTGTTGAGGGGAGTCTCACTTAGGTGTTATTTGACCTTTCCATTAATTAAAATGGAAGTCCTAGGTTCGAATTTTTTTTTTTGTTTTGGATTGATTTTGAGTTCATGAACAAGTTTTGGGGTAATTTGAGGTTATATATGGGTTTATGACAGTGTGTATGGTGTTTTATGAGTTTGTTTGGGTTGAAAATTGGGTTTCTATGTTAAAAAAAAACTAATATCGGTTTTCCAGCCACCATTATGATCGGAATATGAAAACAAATAGGTGATAGGTCGGCTGACTTTTTTTTCCAAAAAACTTTGGGGTGGACATCCGCCCCATTTCCAAAATAAATAAAGGTTCACGCGTATGGAACTTTTTCAAAATGGAACTAGCTTTCTAAACCCAACAACATTTGACCTCTGTTTTTTTTTTTTAAGGACATGACACATCCATTTGAGTCTTTCTCAATGCTAGTGTTTAGACTTAAATTGCTTATGGTGGGCTATGTTTGTTTTTGTAGTGCACCACGTGGTGCACTATAGTAAAATATCAATTTGATGTTTTTGTTGTGGTCTACAATGTTTATATTGCACCGCAAAAACAAATAGGTCTTTAATGTTTTAATGATGGTGTGTATGGTGTTTTATAAGTGTGTTTGAGTTAAAAATGGATTGAAAAATGAATTTTTATATCAAAAAAACACTAACATCAACTTTTTCAGCCACCACTGTGATCGGAATATAGAGAAAAGTAAGTGGAATATAGAAAAAAGTAGGTGACAGGTAGCCTGACATTTTTTTTCAAAAATCTTTAGGGTGGACATCCGCCTCATTTTCAAAAAAAAAAGACCCACGTGCATGGGCTCTTTTCAAAATGAGACTGGCTTCCCAAATCTAATAATGTTTGACCTTTTTTTTTAATTTTATTTTTTAATTGATACCTCTTTTTTATAAATAACTTTTTTAAATAAGTTTTTAATTTATACTTATATTAATATCCCTTGTCTCCTTTTTAATGTTTAAAATAGATTGTTCTAATTCATTCATATTTTTTCTTTCTTGTTTTATATAAATAAACTTTATTTTTAAAAATAAAAATTATTTCTTCCAAAAAAAAAAGGTGACTTTTAAGAAGAAAAAAAGACGTGTGCATTAAAGGAAAAAACTAGGGTTAAATATCATATCAATTAATCTTTTATTTTTATAGGAATGATTATCTTTTTATTTTAGAGTTTGATTGGTATTAACAGCTTTTTCATAGTTTATCAGTTCGTGCATTTTAAGATTTATTTCATTTAGTGTAATTTATTATATCTTTATGTTTCTTAATTAAGAGAGTCATGAAATACAATCGCAACCTTGCCTCTTTTTCTTATTGTGTTAAAAATTAAGTTGAAAATTAAGTTGAGTACTCATACATAGTGTTGCATTACTAATTTGTTTTATATATATTTATCGACACATACGATCTTCTTTTTATTTTATTATATGTAATTATTAGCTTTTTAATTCATAATCAAATTTTTTCTCAATATATAAAAAAAAACATGTTAATAACACTCATACATTCATCTTTATGTTAAGAAAAAAAATTATCTAATCCGTGATAAAACAAGTGGAATAAACATATTAACATTTTATTTGTATTAGCATCAAGGATATTTTGGAACAAGCTTTCACAAATCTTCACTTTTTTTTTCAATTAAATTTAAAGAAATATATCTTTTGTGACAATTAATTCTATTAGAGGCCATGATAATCGAAGCTTTTAAACACAAAAGTTAACAGGTTTAGCATAAACTAGCTTACTTTTGTACAAGAAAAATAAATTAGCATTTTCGTTGAATCTATGCCGCTATGCACACAACCATTTCAAGAAGATAAATAAAACCCCATAGCAACAACAGTAATAAAGACGAGCGTAGCACATTCAACTGAGTACGTTTAGACTCCAAGGAGCCCAGAAAACAAAAATCCCAAGAGAAATGATATCAGTGCCTACTCACATATGAAAGCCTGTCAGCTCCATTGCATTGCGTTTCTTTCCCTTGAGCCTATGTGCCCATTTGCAACCCCCCAGACCACATAGCCCTCCTTCAACCATGCAATGTTTGAGTGAATACACTCCACGTTGTAGCTTTACCTGGCTTGACAGGTGGACCCGGTGACCTGTTGATACGAGATATAGCTAGGGTAAGGTAAGTGGAATACCTATTTTTTTAATAAAAAACAATGTCATTTCATGTGTTTTTTTTAAAAATATTAAATTGATCTAGATATGCTCACTCAATCCATGTCCTAAGCTTTTTCAATTAAAAAAACATAAAAAAATAAATTGGTTTAACTCGTTAAATCCATAATCTAAATTATATAATTTGAACAACCTTATAAAAAACAGATCGAAATAAATTATGAAACATAATCTCCGATCAACTCAATATTAAAAGATTAAAATAAAAAAAATCAATTAGAAAAAAAAGATAAAGAGAAAACCAGAGTGAATTCATATTGACCTGTCAAACCCACGACTCGAGTTATGAAATTAAAATAACTTTATGAAGTTCAATCCCTAATAAATTCAATATTAAATGATATAATAAAAAAACTCAATAAACAATTCTTTGTAAAGAGGGAAACAATAAATTCATCCATCTTTTAATTTTAATTTGTTAGAAACCATTTTTATTTTGATCAATTAATTCACTCACCTTTTACTGTTGTCTGATTTAAAGACTAGCCAAGATAGAATTCACAGTTACAGCATGCCCTCAAGCAGAAAATTAGAAGTCAAGCCTTCGAGTGATGCTAACTAGTTTGTCTATAATTATGAACATAATGTAACGCTAATATTTTTTTTTTTTTTTTTTTTTAGATTATCGTGGGTGTCCGGCACTTTGCGCGCACTCGACTAATCCCACGGGCCCCGAAGTTAACGACCAAGTAAGCCTCCAGTGGTCATCATATGAGCAACCACGGGGTTCGAACCTGAGACCTAAAAGGGAGCAAACCCCTTAGTCCCAAACTCTTACCACTGGGCTACCACCTAGATGGTTTGTAACGCTAATATTAATTCACACCCTAACGCTAATATTAATTCTTAGTTAGGGTGTGTTTGATATTACATTTTAAATTTTTTTTTAAATTTTTTTTTAAAATTAATATATTTTTGATGTTTTCAAATCATTTTAATGTACTGATATTAAAAATAATTTTAAAAAATAAAAAAATATTATTAATATATTTTTCTAAATAAAAAATACTTTAAAAAATAATCACAAACATATTTTTAAAACACGCTTACTTTTATCTTAATTCAACGTCATTAATTATGTGCGGCAAAGACTAGTTTAGTCACTAATGCGATCATTAATATAATTTGTCTTTCTGTCTTTCATTTCTGATGTGAGCTTTGGTATATACTAGATGTGGGTCTATGCTACGCGGCCGCGAGATTTATAGTTTTTTTTTTTTCCCTTGAAAAAATTGATGTTCAGTAACGACAAGCTTATTTAAAAGAAAACAAATTCAAGATTCGGTTATAGATTTGTGTAAAATAAATTGGTTTTACTTTAATTAAATAATTAAAAAACTAGACAAACAATAATAAATTGATAATTAAAGAAAACAATCTTATAATCTAAGGAAAAAAATTTCAAAAAAAAAAAAACAATATAATTTAATTCATAGTTAGTTAAATATAAAAAGATGAAATTGGATAAAAAAAAATAAAAAAAATGTTAACCCGCATAAATTTTTCAAAGCCGTAACCTGAGTCATTAAATCGAAAATACTATATCTTAAAAAACTATGAAATTTAATTTATAATCAATCAAATAAGGATAAAATCAAAAAAAATTCTTTTACATAAAGAATTCAAAACTAAAAATAACAATTAAAAGAATAGCAATGAAATAAAAATCAAATTAGATGATAATTACATATTTTTAATTGAAATGTAAAATTAAAAAGAAAAATTAATTTAATAAAATAATTAAAAAATTAAGAATTAAAATAAAAATATATATATAGAATTGAGATTGAATGATAAAAATAAAAATACAATTTAAAAAAATAATATTTTACAAATAATAAAATTGAAAACAAGAACCTTATTTCTCGTCCCCGAAACTAGAGCTCCTCGGTTTTGGAAAGCTCGATCACAATTATGTTTTTTTTTTTTTTTTTCCAGTTTTTTCTGGGTTAAAAGGTTTCTCATTTTAGGGTTTCTATCTATTCTTCTGGCCCATCCCTTTTTGTATCTGTGATCATAATTAAGATGGGATTTGACTTTTTCTCCGAATTCTGCTGAAATTTGTTGGAAAGTTCGGGACTTTGAAATTCAATTGGTATTTTGGTGAATTGGGATTTCAGTTTTTACCAAAACTAAATTTCTAAATTTGGGACTTCGAAATTCAGCCCTCATGAATTTCTTTGGTTTCAATGGAACTGTTGTTGGTGTTTCGAGAATCAAAGCCCTTCTTCAAAGAGTCTGGTGGATGGCCTGAAAGGACAACTGCACCGAACTCCATGCTAGTTTTCAATGCTCAACTCTTCATTTTCCAGCCAATAGCACCGTTCAACAGCATCACAACTCAAATTCTTGAACCCTGCAATATCCATCTCCAGTTTTTGCAATCTGTTATGTGTTTCTTGAGTTTCTTCTTTTTTGTCAGATTTTCTCGAGGGATGTTAAATTTCTATAGCGTTTGCTTGCTGATCTTGTATCTTATATGGGATTTCTAGATGGTTTTCATTTATTGAATTCTCTGGGGATAGGTGAATAGAACGAGAAGAAAATAGCCATGGATGGTTCACGAAGGAACACTTCACACCGCCCTTGTCTAACCAAAACTAGGAAGAATCTAGTGGATGGCTCGAGTCTTCTAGCAATTATAACCTCTAAGGTGTCTTGGTTATAACCCAATTTTCATGTCTAGTTTTGGGATTGCATTGAAGATGGTTTGGGTGGCCATATTCAATTTTATGGCATTTATGTTGATGAAAATTATAAAGTTAGGGTTGATTTTGTAAGCGTTTGATGAAATAGGAAGTTTTATTTCTTTTTTAATTTTTAGTAAAGTCGTAATATTGGTTTGATGATATTATTGTTATTTTTATGTTTTAGAATCTCTTTAGTCTGAAAAATAATAAAAATCATATAAATAATTATTATTGATATTTTTTTTATGATAACATCAAGTGTTTGTACATGTGCAAAGTTTAGAATATAAATAATAATTTTTCAAATTGTAGTTTTCTCTCCTCTTTAATGGTGATGGAAGCAATTTTGAGTGTGTAAAGAAGAAAAATGAAAGAAAAAAGAATCATGTGCAAGTAAAAATAAATAAATTAATGAATGGAAAAAAAACTATATAATTGTATTTAGTCCCAACTAGTTTACAAAACCTTTAAAGAAATTATTTAATATTATTATTAAACTCAACATAATTAATTTTAAAACCTTTTCACCTTACTAATTTTCTATCTCAGATTTAAAATTAAACCGGGTAATAGTTATCTCGACGTGACCTAATTGACTTAACAAGTCTAAAGACAATCTGAATAATTAATAAAAATTAAAAAAACTAATAATTTAAGATGATTTTTTTGTTATATCAAAATAACAATTAAAAACGAAATTATTCTTGAAAAACATTTAAAATTAATTCAATATTAAATAATAAAAAAAGAAGGAAGAAACAAAAACAAAAAGAACATCACCTACTTCACTATACAGAGGAAATGCTTGAATCAAAGTCTTTTTAGTATGGAAAGTACAATAAATAACTTGTAGAACGTGTCGCCCACCCATTGATGTCTTTGAGCATTTGGACCCACCATATCTCCTTCAAGCCAGGGGAGAGTAGACTTTTCTTTCCTTTTTTTTTTCTTTTTTCTTTTCCTAAAAAGAAAAATAGGAATTGGACCGCACCGCACCGCTCACTCACAACATTCATTTCTCCAAGCAAGATTCCAGTACAGAAGAAAAGGAGGAATTCAATACATAGAGCCGAAGAGAGTTAATGACTATTATATACGACAAATTGCTTTAAATTCAAGGCACCGTAAGATAGATATTTTAAAGTATTTTTTATTTAAAAAATATTAAAAATATATATATTTTTTTATTTTTTTAAATTTATTTTTAATATTAGCATATAAAAAAAATACTAAAACAATAATTTAAACAAAAAAAACCCTTAAATTTTAACAAAAATAGGTTGAAACTCACTACGATATAATAACTAAATTATTATTAACTAAATCTCATTCAAGCATATAGTTAAGATGTTTTAATTATATATATGTGTGTGTATATATATAATTTCATAAATAATTAATTAGGGTATCATCATAAATTGGAATTGGAATATTCTTTTAAGCACTCCCTTCCCTTTTTGGGAGGGTGAGGGAGCATATATTTTTTTATAAAAAGGAGGAGAATGAATCTCCTGTTGAAAAGTTTTCCAAACAGTTCCCAGCTACTCTCCTCCCCCTCCATTCACCTCCTCCAAGACAAACTATACCTAGATACTAGCTATTGGACCCTTTTTTTTTCCAAGTAAAAAAAAATATGCTACTGTCGCTAATGTGTTTTTAGGTAGAAAAAATTATTCTAAAAGCCAAATTTAATATATATATATATATATATATATATATATGACAAAAAAAATCATTTAATCCAAGAGGATAAAATTACGAATAAAAATGTTTGAGAGCGAAAAAAGAGAAAATGAAAAAAAAATACCATACTCCCGTCATCCTAGCTAGTTTATCAGCCATTTTGACGTTTCAAAGGTCAATAAATATAATATGTTTTTCCTTTATAACAAATAGAAATTAAAAAAAAAATCTTAATTTTTTAAACATTAAAACTAATTAAAAAAAGTTCATAAAAGTTAGTATCTGTTGACTTTTCAAATTCGATGGAGTGGTCATATTTACACAGGGAGTTTAATGTTTTTTAAATTTATTGAAGGTAGTTGACTATAGCAATCACCAAAAAACATTTATAGTACGCAAAAAGAAGAATAAAAGAAAAAAAATAAAAAGGAAATTTTTATCATTTTTAATTGGATCATATATGATTTTTAACTTTTTTTTTATATCTATAACTCTTAAATAACCAATAATTATCACTCAACATCATAAAAGTTTTTTCACCAATCTATAAGAGATACATATTAAAAAAGAAGAATAAAAAAGAAAAAAAAATAAAAAGGAAGTTTTTATCATTTTTAATTGGATTATATATGATTTTTTATTTTTTTTATCCATAACTCTCAAATATCCAATAATTATAAAAATTTTCTAATAATAACACACTAATAATAACACATAAGCACGCATAGTACATATATACTAGTTGTTTTGCCCGCGAGTTGCCGCAGGCTTATAGCATACTTGTGTGTTGTCATGGATTTATAAAAAAATTATAATTTTTTTAAAAAAAATTATATGAAGAAACATTATTATAATCCACAATGTTTTCAAGAAAAATTAAACTACAAAGCTAAGTTCTCAACCAGCTTAATATTAAAAAAATAAAATAGACAAAGATAATTTTGAAAAAAAATCATAAAAAAACAAAAGAAAAAAAATAATGTAGGGAAACACTGAAGCAATCTATAGTGTTTTGTGAGGAAATATACAATTTTAATTCTCAATTAACTCAATATTAAAAAAATAAAATCAATAAAGATAATTTTATAAAAAATCATAAAAAACAAAAAGAAAAAAAAACTATGCAGGAAAATACTGTAGCAATCTATAGTATTTCATGAAAAAATATATAGTTGTAATTTTCAACCAGCTCAATATTAAAAACAATAAAATCGATAAAGATAATTTTGAAAAAAATTATAACAAAAAAATCATGAAAAAAACTACAGTTGTAATTCTCAATCAACAGTGTTTTAAAGAAAAAAACTACAAAGCTAAATTTCCAACCGGTTCAGTATGAAAAAAATAAATTCGACAAAGATAATTTTAAAAAAAAAATCGATAAAAAAACATGTGGGGAAACACTATAGGAAGAAAAAATCATGCGGGAAAACACCGTAACAATCCACAATGTTTTTTTTCAAAAAAAAACTATAAAGCTAAATTATCAACCAGCTCAATATAAAAAAAACCAAAATTGACAGACAATTTTAGAAAAAAAACAAAGAAAAAAGAAAAAAATCATATGGAAAAACATTGTAGCAATCAATAGTATTTTAAAGAAAAAACTATAAAGCTAAATTTTCAACCAACTCAATATTAAAAAAATAACTTCAACAAAGATAATTTTTTTTAAAAATAATTCATCACGGTTTTTTGAGTATTGTTATATATATATATATATATATATATATATATATATATATATATATTTATTTATTTGAGACCCTTCGTTGAAGTATATCCTCCTATGTTTTTATATGTTTCTCTTTTTGATCGGAGGAAACCCAAACCATTCAGTTTTGTTAATGAAAATAAAAGGCGTGGGAAGCTACATTAATTTCCCATGCCTTTTAGAATATTATTAATTATTGAATTTTTTTACCAAGTCTTGTACATATCATTGAAAATATATTTTCTTAGCAAGCCCTTAAATTTGAATTAAGATACTAATCTAGGGTTGCCAACCTTCTTAATTACCATCTAGAATATATTTTCTTAACAATCCCTTACCTTCTTGATTACCATCTACGAAAATAATTTCAAGTTTTTTTTTAAAAATTCCGTATCACTTGGTTTTTTATTCACTTTCAGTATGTATTCCTAGAATGGTATACATATTATTTAAGGTATTTTCCTTATATATACGTGTATCTATGAAGAGCTTTGTTCTTGCTACCTAAAAGATAAACTGACGTGCTCCACTGCTGTAAGCTATCTAGTCGCTGTTACCTTGTACAAACCTATCTCGAGAGAGAGGCTGAAGAGACGCCATTAGTACGAGGGAACAGAGGCGGTGGTGTTAGTGTTACATCTAACCAGCAAAGCAGCATGCTATATCTGTACGGAAAGCAAATCTCACCATAAATAAAATAAAATAAAAAAAAGTCCCGTTTAAATATTTTCACTTTATTATTGCTTTACTCAAATGGAAATAGCTAAAAAATCCAAAAAAGAAAGAAAGAAGAAAGATATAGTTTTTTATCTCCTTACATTCTCCTTTGAGACTTTTTTCTGCCTAACCAATTGGAGAGAATTGAACAGTGTGACTTCTTGCTTGGCCATAAAAGGAATCTTTCTTTTTCCTGCAACCAAGGTTAAGATCTCTCTGTTAACCTCCCTTTCCTTGTCTATCTCTAAACATCACTGGTGGACTTGACTTTGGTTTTCTGTGAAGTGTCAACAGCACCAAAAGAAAGACAACATAGAAATAGGTAAGAAGAACTGAAACCAAAGATTTCTTACCAATCCTTGCAAGCTCACTCATTTCTTACAAACTTCAGTGTCAGCTTGAGTTCTTGGCATTACCAGCTAGCTAGGGTTGTTTTAGATTGTTCAAGATTCTTGGCTTAATCTGGCAAAACTTTTCTCTTTTTCTCTTTTTTTTTCCCTTGTTTTATCACTGAGTGAGCTTCTCTACATTTCTATTTACAGAAATGCTCGGTGCTGTACTAATTATTTTTTCTTCAGTTTCTTTTACTAAATTTTCCCTTCGCTTTTATTAAAGCGACTTGATTTTCTTTTGTTAATTTTCCATTTACATGTAAATCCTCTTAGTAAATTTGGCTGTGTTGTGATTGTACTTTTTTCCCCTTTCTTTTGTGGTTGATGGTGGCTTGATAATTTCCTGTAATTAAAGATCCGTTCTTGATTTCTTGCTATCATGATCCAGTAGTATTATCCATTAATGTCACTCCAACGATTCAATTGATGTACGTTTTAAGGTAAAGGTAGTGGCTAGATTTTCTTTTTTTCTTTTTTTTTTCAAATTCAACATTCTATCTTCTTATTCTTCTTCTTCTTGTTTGTAAAAAATTCTGTTTATATTTTATTTTAAAAAATATAATACGTTTGCGTGGATGTAAGTAAAAAAAATTTGATTTGCTTGTAAATATACTTGTTGAGGTTGTTCGATGCATGCCTTTTCTCATTTTATGTCAAGGGCATTTGATTTTTCTCTCTGTAAACATTGATAAGGCCCTCCATTAATGAGATATACCATTAGGTCTATGGTTTTGGTGCGCAGCCTCTAAATCTCTTTCTCTTAGAAATTTTATTTTTAGCAGTATGTGCTTAATTATCTTGGTTGATTTTGCATGAAGGGTGAGCTGAATTTGTTTCTTGGGGAAGATGACTCGCAAGAAAATCCCGATCAAGAAGATAGACAACACAACTGCAAGGCAAGTCAGTTTCTCAAAGAGGAGAAGAGGGCTCTTTAAGAAAGCTTGCGAGCTCTCAATTCTATGTGATGCTGAGATTGCTCTCATGGTGTTTTCTGCAACTGGAAAGTTTTTTGAGTACTCAAACTCAAGGTTCTGCTCCCTTTCTCTTTCTTATTATTTTCTACTTTATGATATACCATATATATTATGTCATCTGTGAGCTCATTGATCAACCTAGGATACATTAACCACGGTTTCTTTTGAACCCAACAAAGTTGAAAAAAGAAGAGAATGGCTGAAATAGATGTGCAATAGAATCTTTTGGTATCTGCGAGCAAAATAATATTTTTCGAGGAGAGGAGCATAGGGGGAAGTTGGTACTGATATGAAGGTTTTGATGTTATTGCTGCCACTTATTGCTAGTTCAAACCGTTTTTCAAGGACATGACACATCCACTTGTGTCTTTCTTAATGCTGGTGTTGAAACTTGAATTGCTTGTGGTCTAGGCTATGTTTCTGTAGCGTACCGCATGGTGCCTTATAGTAAAGTATCAATTTGATGTCTTTGTTGCGGTCCATAACGTCCGGTACCCCCGCAAAAACAAACAGGCTTGTACGCTTATAATGTCTATTTTGAACCAGAAAGACTTGCACTTCTGCCATTAGAGATCAAAGCCACTACTTTTATTAAGTTGGATTTGCTACCCTCTATGCCCCCAGAAACACTACCTAGTCTAAGGATGTGCTCATAAAATATAGGGATAGACAACTACACAATGCAAGGCCTTCATACCCTAGAAAATTCAAGGGCAAAATATGAAACCTCAATACCCCTAGCTAATAGTACAACCTGTATCTATTCTTTGTAGAGACCATTGATTACAATTGCTCCGAAATGATGTATGAGCTCTTAAGTTGAAGTGACTTGTATCATAGTGTTCATGTATAGAAACTCTCTTCACCATCTTCGCTTAATTTGTACTATACTGCTATAGTTGCCTAACATGTACTAGCTCATGACAAATAGTTTTTCTGTCTATCAATAGAGTCATGAAACCATTTCCTTGTTTTTGTGGCTTGGAGGTAGGAGGTATCTTGTGCTAAGGTAACATATACAAACTGTATTAATTACATGTAAGGTTTGCAGGGAACAAAATCAAAATCGAAATAGCCAGTCTTCTGTCAATTAGTAAATAGTAACCTAACTGCTATTGAATTGATCAGGAGTGGTCACTTGCTTACATTAACCCTAGACACTGCCTTTTCTTCTCCTTCTCCCAGCATTTAGTTACAAGAACAAATGATCATCTGTTGACTGGTTTGGGAGAGCCTAGCTTTAGTCCTACTTACTCTCAGGAAATCTATATGATCATAAGGTCAAATGCAGCCAGCATTTTTTAAGGAAACAAATTAAGAAGAAGAAGAAGAAGCATATATAGGTTTCTTCTTTTCTTGCAATGTTTAATTTCAACTGTACTGGTGCTAGAGTTCTATCTTCTTCACAAAAAAATATTGAGTTTCAACCTCTTGTTTATAACAAAGAAAAAAAAAACCCCCTGAATTGGTAGCTCAAATGCACCCATGTTCCTCCTGCCTCAAGAAGTCTCAGGGTCGAGTTTTTGTAAGATATAAAAGAAAAAACTTTAACCTGAAAGGGAAGTTATCTAGCACTGGGAAATAATAACAAGACTGCTCACCACTCTATAATCCATCCAATTAAATTAAGTCCCTTTTGCTAATTGATAATCATGTATTAAAATTAATGTGTTTTCTTTTTCAATTTTTACATATCGTTTTCATCTCTTCAAATCACAGAGCAACATCAACTATGACCGTCATAAACCCTAGAAGAGTAATATATAGAGTCGAAAATGAATAATTCATCACATAGGCTCATTAACAACACTGAGAGGGAAGGTAAAACCAGTATACAACCATAGCCTTGATGAAGAAAAAGCCACGTACTTTCAGAGCATCTTGTTTCTTAATATGTTCTGCGTACAGTATTTTTACGTCCCTGCAGAATAAAAATGTGTTTTGCTCAAAATTTGCTTTTACTATAAAGACATTCATATAGATGCTTGACACTTTCATATAGATGTGGTAATAAATTACCAGCTGGATGAGATTAATTTCCTGCTGGTTCACTTACATTCAATCTCCTGCTCCCATCATGTGGTGATATTACTGATGAATATGGTTTTAAGATCTACACAGACTTTACGTCTTTATAGAAAATTAATCTTCAAGTGTAAGGATTTTCATTGAAATATTATTTAAGGAGGAAAATCTTAGGCTTTACTGTTACTAATTTTGATTGAAACTATTTGTTATATCAGAAAGATCTCAAGGGAGAAAAGTTTATTTTTAGAAAATTTTTTTTCATAAAAAAAATTAAAATAACATGTTTATTGCATATACATTTTTCATAATAGAAAAAAAAGGACTTTATTTGGATTAAATTGAAAATATTAGAAGGAATGATCATAAAACATTAGCCGAACAAAACAAGTTCTTTAATTATTTTTATAATAGAGAATTTTAAAAATAATTATTTTGATGTTTTCTATTTTTCTGAAAAAAGTAGAGAAGTATAAAACACATTTCTAAAAAAAAAAAAAAATCATTCCCAGTTGTTGCATTTTCTTTGGTATTCTATTCCTTAAAATTTCTTTTTTTAGAAACTAAAATCTTTTTCACAAATAAACACAATCTATGTGTTTGTGGTGAGGTTATATATGAAACATGTATAGCATTCAAAATAAAGTATTTTACCAAAGTGTTCCAATTCATTCACAAAAAAGAAAACTCTAAAAACATTTATAACATAAAATCATTTTTATGTTTCTAGTAAAAAGATTGTATCTGATTAAAAAAAAAGTTGGTTTAACTGAGATCTTTTTTTTTTTTTAATAGTTGAGGATTTAATATTAATGGCAAACTAGCCCAATATTGATAAGATTGAATGATAAGATTAAAAAATTAATAAATTACAAAAAGAACACTATTGAATGGTCATAGGATTAAAAAATAAATCAATTATAAAAAGAACATAAAAAAATGACTCGTGTCAATCTCTAAAACTCATGACCCAAGTCATCAGACCAAAATAACTTTAGAGAAAAAAAAAAACTTGATTTAACTTGAGTTAACCTGCCAAATCCATCACTTTATTTATGAGACAGATAATCCCATAAAAAACAAATAAAAAAAAATTATGAAATTGAGTCAATTGGATTAACCAACCAAACCCACGATTTGGGTCATGAGATGAAAATAACCCAATTAAAAACAAATCCAATATTGAAGGACTTGTGACCCGAGTCATGAGATCAAGATAATCTCTTGAGAAAAGAATAAAAAAATGACTTAATTTAACCAAGGTTAAATATAACAAAACTTGCAACCTTGATCATGAGATCAAGATTTCTTCATAGAAATCAAATCAAAACAAATTATGAAGCTCAATTCTTAATTGACCAAGTGTTGAATGATGAAATTAGAAAAAATCAATTAAAAAAACACAAAAAACAACTCGAGTCAACTCGAGTTAACTTGTTAAGCATTATTCTTGTTCATGAGTGTTAGAGAATAATATAAATCATATCTTGAGATCTCACCTTATAGCTTAAACTATTGGGTTGGGATGGTTATTTGACAATGAGGTCAAAATAACATAATAGAAAATAAACAAAACAAATCACGAAGTCTAATTCACAATTAACCCAATATTAAAAGATGAAATTGAAAAAAAAATTAATTAAAAAAAAACCCGAGTAAATCAGGTTCATTTACCAAAAAACGTTACATGTCATGAAAGTGTGATATCTCGGTAAAAAAAATATCAAATATTAAATAATAAAATTAAAAAAAAACATTGAATGAAAAAAATAAAGAACAAATAATGAATAGTGCTTTGTGAGGAGGGGTATAGTAAAACGTCATCCTCTTTTATTTTATAGTTAGTGAGAAAATTTAAACTTCTAAATCTTATAAGGGATTATTATGAATTTAAGAAAAAAAAAGAGATTAAGTGGAGTTTGTTTTTAATTTATGTTTTAAAAATTAAGAAAATGTAAGAATTTGTAGCCTTCTCTTTGTTTTCTTTTTCATTTCTCCCTTCAAAAGGTAAGGTTTGTATGATCTATGTTGTATGAGATATTAAACTACAAAATTGACCTTTTTTGAGAAAACTACAAAATACTTGCGTCCTATTAACTTGTTGACAATGTGCATCTTAACTTTTTCAATGTCATCCATGTTGCCAGATGTATGGTATATGAAAGGGTCTTGTATATATTCAACACTCCAATATAATATTATTATTTAATGAAATTGTGCGGACATTGAAAAAGGGAGTAAACTAGTTGAAAAGATGGATACTTTTTAATTAAATAAAAATTAAAAATCAATATAGAAAAATGTTTAAATCACTAAATAAGAATTTGACTTGAAAGGTTGATATTTGCACCAGTAATTATATTTACAGTCACGATAGATCACTGTATATAAGATAATATTTGAATGTATCATGTTTTGAAAGGGTTTTTCTTTCATTATTTTTTCTCATATATGTGATATCTAACTCTAAATTTTCTTATTATTAGAAAGTTTTTAGGGTTCATAATATGCTCACAGACCAAAATAACAAGAAAAATTAGAGGTTTGTGTGACTAAAAAAATACATTTTTTCTAAAAAATTAAGTTCAAAACTATCCTATATAGGAAATTATGATTTGAAATTTTGCTCTCACCTAATAAAGTAATTTTTTGATTTAAAACTATTCTTTATAAGAAATTTTTCTTGGTTAAAGAGGGACAACAAGCATATGTAATGAAAGTTTGTATCTTTAAGGATGGATTCAAGGATTAGATATTTAAGGGTTAAACCATAATGTTTTTATCTTTTAGTGGTAAGTGTGTATAAAACTCATGAATTTTTATAAAACAAATCCTTAAAAGTTGAAGGATTTCTTTGAACTTTGAGGTGTTGTAATCTTACCACACCTTATCTCTACTCCTACACTCACATTGTCAATTAAGGATATAAACATGTGATTTTTCATGAATCTTCCAGTTTAGTATAAAAAAGGTTCGGGTTTTTAAGGAGAAAGTGGATTCAATCTTGGTAGGCACCAGTTGGCACAAGAACACCAATATTCTAACCATCAAATAAGAAGAATGATAAAGATTTTGTAGAAGTGCTAAGAAATGTAAATTTTGTTGCTGTTAGAATGTTGTAATAAAGTAGGGTTATCTTTTTTCTTTGTTCAACAGGAGATTCGTTGAGTCTTAGGTTATATGGTAAGAGTAATCATCTCCAATTACATATTAATAACTAAATAAATGAGAATTATCAACACTTGAACATGTTTCACGAAGCTACCTGCTTAAGTTCCGAAATCATAAAAAGTTAAAAAAAATAATAAAGTAGGATTTTGATTGAATATTTAAGTGTTAAAATGTAATGTTTTTATCTTTTAGAGGCAATTGCGTATAAAACTGATGAATTTTTATAATACTCCTATAAAAGTTAAAAGGATTGTTCTTTGAATTTTGAGATGTTATTATCCTACCAAACTCCATCGCTCATATTGTCAATTGGGATACAAAGATATGTGATTTCTCATGAATAATATTGTAGTTTCATATAAAAGAGGTTTAGTTCTTAAGAAGAAAGTGGATTTAATCTTTGGAGGCACCAGTTGCACAAGAACACTAGTTTGTAATAAAATAGATTTTTTTTTTTTGGTTCATCGAGAGGTCTATGGAGTCTTAGGCTACATAATGAAAGTATTCTTCTCCAATTACATAATAATAACCACATAAATTAGAATTACTTGCACTTAAAAAGATGCTTCACGAAGCTACCAGATACACAATAGCTAAGTATAGGATTATCTTCTTGGATATTCGGATATACTATTAAATAATTTGCTTCGGGATGAAAAGGATGATTTCTCGCCTAATACAATAATTTTTGGATTTTTCTAGCTTTTGTTCTTGAGATTCTTTTGTGATTAGATCCTCTTGTTATTCTACTGTTCCAAATTGTTTAAGATTTAAGTAGCTTAAGATCATAGAAAACCGCATAATATATCCTTCCTGTATGAGAAGTGTTTCTATAGTTTTGTTGATACAATACCTTCTTTGATCTTCCTGATGTTACTTTATACAGATCTAGAT
Organism: Populus x sibirica; assembly: GCA_019202695.1. Classification (NCBI taxonomy): domain Eukaryota; kingdom Viridiplantae; phylum Streptophyta; class Magnoliopsida; order Malpighiales; family Salicaceae; genus Populus; species Populus x sibirica. The sequence continues at coordinate 607,052 of JAGMVL010000353.1, read as the reverse complement.
TTTAATATTATACATTTCTTCATTTAAACAGGTCTAGATTAGTTTAACATTATTTGAGCTTTTGATAGGGTAATAAATCTTTGTAATGATAAGGATAGTTCTCTAGTGACCAATATGATATTAGGGTTCGTTATTGTTAAATCAAGCTATCACCCTAAGCTTCTTTATATATATATATATATATAGGGTTTGTTATTGGTGTTCTATTTGACATTAGGGTTTATTGAATATTTGGTACCTGGGAAACAATTGTGATTGGAGGCTGCTCGTAAAGGTTTTAGCCAATATCAGTGATGTATTCTCTATCAAACAAAAGGTTTTATCAATTCATCATATAATTTGGTTGTTTTAAGATTTATAAATTAGGGTGCTTTGGTGTGTGTATGTCGAGAGATCATGGATTCTACTTCCTTCTCCTGACATTTTATGGCTAGTTCTTGCTGCTTCTTGGTTTCTGCCGTTTCTGTCTCCTTTTTGCTGTTGTTAGGTCATCCTTTCTCAGATTCTTCTGCTTTCTGGCTCCTGCAATCTTCATCTGTGTCTTTGCATAGCTGCTGTTTGGTCTTGTGTTCAGTTACCTCTCCTGTTTTTTTATCAAAACTTCAATGGCGAATCTTAGCACTTTGTGTCCCTATTAATTTCTGCTGGTGCAATTCTGGTTTTATTGTGGCTTTCATGCAATGAGTGTTGCTGTTGAAAATCTGTCCAATCTTCTTCATTTTCTGTTTGGATCTTGTTTTGCTCGTCAGGTTTTGCCAACTTTCTGGGTAGGCCCATCTTTTTTAGGTTTTGTGGTTTGTTGTTGTAATAGTAGCAGCATTTTTTTCTAGAGGTTTACTGTTGCCATAGTGGCAGCAAATTTTCTACCCTTCCTCTCAGGTTGATTGTTTCTTTACATCTTGGTGAGTCCTTTTGGGAAGAATCATAGCTGCTAGCAATTACAAGTGATCCTTGAAACATCCCACCATTGGCACTGTTTTTGGCTAGTTTTTGCCTATTCCTGGACATGAAAATTCAAGAAATGATTTGCTCTACCTTTTGTTCTTGAAGCATTGGGCAAGTGATAGAAAGGCGAAATCTGCATCCCAAAAACCTTGACACATTTAGTCAACCATCGGTTGAGCTTCAGGTAATTAGTTTTTATACTGTAGCTTATCAAGTTATATTGAATTTGAAACCCACATCAAGATTGTTTATATATATATATAGATTCCCTTTTCGCTCTTGCTGATTAATATTGGATTGGTGAGTAAATTATCTGATAAGTGCGTGGCTACCTTTTCGTAACATTGTTTTTCCTCTTCTTTCACGCAAAAACTTTGAATTAGGTTCAAGCATCTAACTTTATAAATTCCATAAGATACCATGGTCATGTATTAATAAAGGCAATATTCGTTTCGTCCTTTTAGCTTGATAGTGCTGTGCATGCCATGTTGAACAAGGAAATAGCAGAGAAAACCCGTGAACTGAGGTAAAATCTCAGGATCAATAATTAACTCGTTGCCACAATAGATCACATTCCAATTTGCAATGCTGATACATATGATGATCCACTGATGACAGGCGAACAAGGGGAGAAGACCTGCAGGGACTGAACATGGAAGAATTAGAAAAATTAGAAAAATTAATTGAAGGAAGCTTGTGTCGTGTCATGGAAACAAAGGTAATTCATGCAGCACTCTTGTCTTGTCTTAATTCTTGTAGTTAGTTCTGTCCTGTATATATACGCTGAAGACTTTGTTCAATACCTCACACACATGTTTCAACTTCAATGTGTTTCAGGGAGAAAAAATTCTAAAGGAGGTCGATGCTCTCAAGTCCAAGGTCACTTCACTACTTTTAACAATGAGAAAAAATAAAATATTCATGCAAAGTTTGTGAAAATCACTGTACATGAAGCCCCATATGATTATCATGATCAGTACTCTCTGTGATTCAATTTTCCTTATTTTTGGTTAATTTGCAGGAGCAGCAATTAATAGAAGAAAACCAGCGATTGAAGCAGAGAGTGAGACTATGAGACCTATTATTAATTTTCAGCTCCTCCTTGTTACTCCCTCTCACTTTGAGTTCATATTTTATTCGGCAGTTAATGAATTTATCAAAGGGACAAGGGCATTTGCTCGAACAAGGCCAGTCATCAGATTCTATGGTGACCAATATCAGCAGCAACTCAGCTTATCCTCGTCAGGACTACGACAACTCTTGTTCTTTTCTTACACTGGGGTAGGCTCGCTTGTTACACTCATTTTTCTTGCATGGTAGAGTGTAAATCAATGTCAAATAGTGTCCTGGTATTCAGGAAATTAACCAGCAGTCTGAATGCAACTCCGAAATTGTCTTGCAGGTTACCTTTTCCTGATTGAATCCGAAAGATGGAGGATTTTCCAACAAAAGTTTTCAAATAAAACCTTCATATATCCTGGCTTGTACGTGGTTAATATTTGCTTGTTGATTCAAGATATTCACAGGGTTTAAGATACAGATCATGTGTGGTTGTGTATATATGCATTTATGGATCAAGGGTTCCCATATTTCCTCAAGGTAAAAGGAAATGAGGTGAAGCTGTTGAAACATGTAGTAATATATACGAATTTAGCTTGAGTTGAAGCTGCCATGCCATGTCTTGCGTAAGTTTATTTCAATTTCAGTGCGGGAGAGGATAGGAATATGCATCCACAAGACTTTTTATCAGTGAGATTCTTTGCATTTATGCCCTATTTTAAAGCAAGCAGAAGATAATCTTTAACTGCTAAAGGTGATGATGAGGAGAATAAAGAACTCGCATATAATTGGTAAATTCAACTCTGTAAATTATTTTTTACAAATCTCTTTATCGAGGCTGCACTTTTAATGTGTACTCATATTTAAAAGCATATGATTTGTAAATTCACCTCTATAATGGGTTTGTTTATGCTTTTATTGAAAAATATTTTCTATTTTTTTCAATCTTTTTTTGTTAATTTGCAAGGACTTTGAGCAAAACCTTAGGGGTATTAATTTGTTCAAGATGAATTTATGTATTTTTTATTTTTATTTATTGAAATTAAACCTTTTCCACTAACAAAGAAAAAGAAGCCACTTTTCCATTAATAAAGATTTAATATTAAAAAGTTCAAATGTTTAACTCTCTTTTAGAACTGTTAATCTATGATAAATAAAAATTTTGTAAATGTATGATAATTAAAAATTTTGTAAATTTTTTCAAGGTTTTATTGATGAAAAATATTTTAATGATTTTTTAAATAATTTTGTTTATTTGTATGGATATAATTGTTTTTCAAAGTATTTTTTATATAAAAGTATTAAAATAATATTTTTTTATTTTTTAAAAATTATTTTTGAAATTAGCACATTAAAATATCTAAAAATAAATAAAATTTTCGTTAAATTTTCTCATTGTTTTGTAATTAATCCTAAATTCATCCAGATAAAAATAAAGAAAGGAACAAGGATTTCGGAAAAAAAATTTGTGAACCCTGGATCGCAAAAAAAATTAAAAATAAAGAGCTTTTCATTAGTCAACCTGCTAAAAACTAGTCTTCTCCTATCAAAAGCCGTGCAATAAAAAACTCACAATCCCGTTTCGTGCAAATCATGCGCTTCAAAATTATTTATTTTTAATTTTTATCCTCTTTCATTTATTTCTCTCTATTTATTTATTTTTCCAACTTAGAAACCTTCCATCACTGGTTATATTGCTGGTGGAGATAGTTTCAACTCCAAATCTACGTTTTGATCTCCTTCATCACTGCTTCAAAAGTTGGTTTATTGTTAATAATAAATTCATAAACATATAATTTCACAAAATGTTGATTGTAGCATTAAGAACCTTTATCACAATTCAAATCACTACAAAATTCAATCCATAAAAAAAAAGAATTATTTATTGTCCCAAAATAATTTCTTTTCCACAACAATTCAACTTGTCTATTAGCGAAAAATTTAATTAAAAACTCGAGTTTTCATTTCTTTATGACAATGATCTTGATTTGGGTTTTCAAAGTAAAATTTATTTGGGTAAAAGAAAATTCCATAGAGATAAGCTAGTATACAAAACATAAAATTTAAAATTTTATTGCGCTCAGGATGTAATTAGTGATATTCTAATAGTTACTCAATGAAATATTCTTTGAAAAAAAAGATAAGCACGGGTGGAAGATAAAATAAAATTTATAATCCATAAAAATAATAAAAATATCTTCATATATTATTTCTCTCTCTTACTTCTATCTATTAATTTTCATAGAGTGGATCCATTGAATAACTAATATGATCAAGATATTCTTATCACTTTTAGTGAGCCATGAATTTTTTTTCTCCCCCCCTGTGTTTGTGTTTTTCTTCAAAATAAATTTCATTGAGTTACTAATATGATGTAATGCTTGAGCACAGTAAAATCTCTCGAAATAAAATATTAAAAAAGAAAACACTAAAAAATATTGTTTTTCTTGCAAATTAGAGAGATTAACACCCCACGTTAAATTATGTTAAAAGAAAATATAATGTCTAGAAATGCATGTTGGCGCATGGCAACGTACATTTCCTAACCATTCCCTGGTTTTTGGTAATCACCTGTTTAATGTTTTTTTGTGCGTTATTGTCGTTGGTTCCCAATAAAGACTTGCTCTAAATCAAACAAACAAACATATTTATAGAAAACTTGACCTTTCTCTTTTCATTATCTCCAATATTTCTCCTTATTTTGTAAAAAAAAAATAATAATCTCTTCATTCCTTCCTTGTATCTATCAAATCTTCAAAAAGGGTTTGTTCCTAAGTTGGATTTTGTTACCATGGATGAAGAGTATGATGTGATTGTTCTAGGAACCGGTCTCAAGGAATGCATTCTCAATAGTCTTTTTTTTGTTGTTGATGGACTCAAAGTAATTCTTTTTTTTAAAAAAAATGTCTTTGTTATTATAGGCGCATAACACTAATATTTTAAGGTTATGGCCTGTAACATTTGGATGCTAAGTAGTTTTTTTTTTGTCTTTGTGATAAAATCAATATCTTGCATTTGAAGTAATGTGTAGTTACTATTGACAAATATGAACTTGGGATTGAATTCTGTTTTCAATAGGCTGAAGAACAAGAAATACTCTACTATTTATAGTTTCAGAATTTATGAAATATGAGGGTGAAAAAAACAAACAACGTGTTTTGATATTTTCTAAATTGATCTCATCTTTTGAATTTATGAAGTTTTTTATTTTATTTTTGATGCCACATAATCAGGAAATATCTATTTTTGTGTGATTTTTTTGGTTTTTTTCTTTGTTTTTGTTCTTGCATTTCATGTTTATAATTTAGATTTGATGGAAATGTATCAATAGTAAAATGTATAGGTGTTCTGTTTATAATTTATAAAATTATTCTCTAATATTTGAAGGTACAAAGGGTTGTCAATTGTTCTCATTGTACTATCCGTCGATGAATGTTGAAACGCATTAGATTTTGGGAGTCTTGGGGTTTGAAAAAAGCATGTGTTTTTCATTAATTTATCTATATAATTTAGTTTGAATTAATATGTTGATTTTTCTTTGATAATCCAATTGAATCTTCGTTTGAAACGCGTACTGCATATGGACCGTAATGACTATTATGGAGGAGAATCAACATCTTTTAATCTTAATAAGGTATTCTCTTATGATCATGTTGTAAAATACCTTTTATTTTCTTGTCTCCTATCTTTTACAAATTTTTATTTGGTTGTTTCCCCTACCCTCTTCATGATTGTAGTTATGGAAGTGTTTCAAAGGGAGTAACCAGCCTACGGAGAGCCTAGGTGCAAGCAAGGAGTACAATATTGACATGATACCTAAGGTATTTTATATGGAATTTTATGATCTCGTTGTTAACTGATAACATGCAGTAAGTGTTTACGTTGTTTTTTTTTTCAATTTGTTATGCTAGTTCATTATCGCCAACGGTTGTTTGGTTCGTGTTCTGATACACACAGATGTTGCCAAGTATCTCAATTTCAAGGTTGTTGATAGTAGTTTTGTGTACAATAAAGGGAAGGTAGAGCACATTTATGTAATCTAAAATCTGGAACAAAAAATATTATTGTTTAGTGAAAAAATAAAAGAAGTAATTTTGATTTTCAGATCCATAAAGTTCCAGCAACTGATGTGGGAGCACTAAAATTGCCATTGATGGGATTGTTTTAGAAATGCCGTGCTCAAAAGTTCTTCATTTATATCCAAGATTACGAGGATAATGATCCCAAATCTCATGAGGGTCTGGAATTGACCAAAGTTACAGTAAGAGAGGTTATCACGTATGTGTTTGATTAACATTTCTCTTTAATTGATAGAAATTTCAGTCTAGTTTAAGATCACATCATCTATTGATTAAGCGCTTGAATGAATTCATGCACTTTAATGTATATTTTGTGTTCTTGAGAGCTAGCTGATCAAATTTTAACTATTAGATTAATGTTTGTTAATCATGTTTCATGTAGAAAATATAGGCTAAGAGATGATATGATTGACTTTATCGGTCATGCACTGGCTCTTCATCTTGATGATAGTTACTTGGATTAGCCAGCTTTGGATTTTGTGAAGAGAGTGAAGGTGCACTTGCAATTCATTGAAATCTTGTTCTCTTCTCGTCTTTGAAGGTTACACAAAAAAAAGTAATTTTCAAGCTATTCTGTTGTTTTTTCCATAAAGCTTTATACAAAGTCATTAGCGCGTTTCTAAGGAGGATCACCTTATATCTATCCACTCTATGGACTGGCAGAATTGCCTCAGGTTTGTTTAAGTCCATGGTGTTTTTACAGAGTTAGGGGGTGAATATAAGTTGCTCTAACATATCTTGGTATTTTGTCAGTCATTTGCACGCTTAAGTTCAATATATGGTGGCACTTACATACTCAACAAGCCAGAATGTAAGGTAAAATTGCAATAACAACTTGTATTTATAACCTCTTCTTTAGCATATGCATATGTGATTCTTGATATGTTGCTTGCTCTTTGTTGTCAAACTACTTGATTCTCATAAGTCTTGTTGTATATTGACAGGTAGAGTTCAATGAAAGTGGAAAAG